>CM056052.1:422302964-422816688 GCA_029574335.1 Rana kukunoris | reverse complement strand
CTCTCATGTTAAACGGTCCTTCTTTAGAGAGACCCAGAACTGGCCAGCATTAAGTGCCAGTTGACCCCACCTTTGGTAGACATGTAGCCCAGAGTCTCCTCCCCTACGTGGGTAAAGTTGAAGGTCCAAGCACAAAAAAAAATATTTTGTTTTTAATTTTTTTTAATTTTTAAGAAATATATTTTTTTTAAAATATTGTTTTGGAAAAAAAAATTCATTACTCTCCAGTTTCTATTCAGGAAAAGCCTGCCAAGTTTGAAGACTCTGGCTCCTTCCATCAAAAGTTATAGCCCAAAAACCGATTTATGCCACTTCCAGGTTAAAGTCCCAAACCACCCAACTTTGGACGGCCAGTTCTCCCGAACCATAACCAGTAGCGACTTACTTTCTTTGTCACATTGTAGCCCCATATGTCCTGAACCGACTAAGCTTAGTTTGGGGTCCAGGGGACCAATGACCGTGGAGATATTGTGTCTCAAGATGACCCTGTTTCCCCATAGACTCTCATGTTAAACGGTCCTTCTTTAGAGACCCAGAACTGGCCAGCATTAAGTGCCAGTGACCCCACCTTTGGTAGACATGTAGCCCAGAGTCTCCCCTACGTGGGTAGTTTGAAGGTCCAAGCACAAAAAAAAATATTTTTTTTTTAATTTTTTTTAATTTTTAAGAAAATATTTTTTTTTTTAAATATTGTTTTGGAAAAAAAAATTCATACTCTCCAGTTTCTATTCAGGAAAATGCCTGCCAAGTTTGAAGACTCTGGCTCCTTCCATTCAAAAGTTATAGCCCAAAAACCGATTTATGCCACTTCCAGGTTAAAGTCCCAAACCACCCAACTTTGGACGGCCAGTTCTCCCGAACCATAACCAGTAGCGACTTACTTTCTTTGTCACATTGTAGCCCCATATGTCCTGAACCGACTAAGCTTAGTTTGGGGTCCAGGGGGACCAATGACTGTGGAGATATCGTGTCTCAAGATGACCCTGTTTCCCCATAGACTCTCATGTTAAACGGTCCTTCTTTAGAGACCCAGAACTGGCCAGCATTAAGTGCCAGTGACCCCACCTTTGGTAGACATGTAGCCCAGAGTCTCCCCTACGTGGGTAGTTTGAAGGTCCAAGCACAAAAAAAAATATTTTTTTTTTAATTTTTTTTAATTTTTAAGAAAATATTTTTTTTTAAAAATATTGTTTTGGAAAAAAAATTCATACTCTCCAGTTTCTATTCAGGAAAATGCCTGCCAAGTTTGAAGACTCTAGCTCCTTCCATTCAAAAGTTATAGCCCAAAAACCGATTTATGCCACTTCCAGGTTAAAGTCCCAAACCACCCAACTTTGGACGGCCAGTTCTCCCGAACCATAACCAGTAGCGACTTACTTTCTTTGTCACATTGTAGCCCCATATGTCCTGAACCGACTAAGCTTAGTTTGGGGTCCAGGGGACCAATGACCGTGGAGATATCGTGTCTCAAGAAGACCCTGTTTCCCCATAGACTCTCATGTTAAACGGTCCTTCTTTAGAGACCCAGAACTGGCCAGCATTAAGTGCCAGTGACCCCACCTTTGGTAGACATGTAGCCCAGAGTCTCCCCTACGTGGGTAGTTTGAAGGTCCAAGCACAAAAAAAATATATTATATTTTTGATTTTTTTTTAATTTTTAAGAAAATATTTTTTTTAAAAAAATATTGTTTTGGAAAAAAAAATTCATACTCTCCAGTTTCTATTCAGGAAAATGCCTGCCAAGTTTGAAGGCTCTAGCTCCTTCCATTCAAAAGTTGTAGCCCAAAAACCGATTTATGCCACTTCCAGGTTAAAGTCCCAAACCACCCAACTTTGGACGGCCAGTTCTCCCGAACCATAACCAGTAGCGACTTACTTTCTTTGTCACATTGTAGCCCCATATGTCCTGAACCGACTAAGCTTAGTTTGAGGTCCAGGGGACCAATGACCGTGGAGATATTGTGTCTCAAGATGACCCTGTTTCCCCATAGACTCTCATGTTAAACGGTCGTTCTTTAGAGACCCAGAACTGGCCAGCATTAAGTGCCAGTGACCCCACCTTTGGTAGACATGTAGCCCAGAGTCTCCCCTACGTGGGTAGTTTGAAGGTCCAAGCACAAAAAAAAATATTATTTTTTTTTATTTTATTTTTATTTTTTAAAAAAATTTTTTTAAAAAATATTGTTTTGGAAAAAAAAATTCATACTCTCCAGTTTCTATTCAGGAAAATGCCTGCCAAGTTTGAAGGCTCTAGCTCCTTCCATTCAAAAGTTATAGCCCAAAAACCGATTTATGCCACTTCCAGGTTAAAGTCCCAAACCACCCAACTTTGGACGGCCAGTTCTCCCGAACCATAACCAGTAGCGACTTACTTTCTTTGTCACATTGTAGCCCCATATGTCCTGAACCGACTAAGCTTAGTTTGGGGTCCAGGGGACCAATGACTGTGGAGATATCGTGTCTCAAGATGACCCTGTTTCCCCATAGACTCTCATGTTAAACGGTCCTTCTTTAGAGACCCAGAACTGGCCAGCATTAAGTGCCAGTGACCCCACCTTTGGTAGACATGTAGCCCAGAGTCTCCCCTACGTTGGTAGTTTGGAGGTCCAAGCACCAAAAAAAAATATTTATTTTTTAATTTTTTTTTAATTTTGAAAAAAATATATTTTTTTAAAAAATATTGTTTTGGAAAAAAAAAATCATACTCTCCAGTTTCTATTCAGGAAAATGCCTGCCAAGTTTGAAGGCTCTAGCTCCTTCCATTCAAAAGTTATAGCCCAAAAACCGATTTATGCCACTTCCAGGTTAAAGTCCCAAACCACCCAACTTTGGACGGCCAGTTCTCCCGAACCATAACCAGTAGCGACTTACTTTCTTTGTCACATTGTAGCCCCATATGTCCTGAACCGACTAAGCTTAGTTTGGGGTCCAGGGGGACCAATGACTGTGGAGATATCGTGTCTCAAGATGACCCTGTTTCCCCATAGACTCTCATGTTAAACGGTCCTTCTTTAGAGACCCAGAACTGGCCAGCATTAAGTGCCAGTGACCCCACCTTTGGTAGACATGTAGCCCAGAGTCTCCCCTACGTGGGTAGTTTGAAGGTCCAAGCACAAAAAAAAAAATTTTTTTTTAATTTTTTTTAATTTTTAAGAAAATATTTTTTTAAAAAAAATATTGTTTTGGAAAAAAAAATTCATACTCTCCAGTTTCTATTCAGGAAAATGCCTGCCAAGTTTGAAGGCTCTAGCTCCTTCCATTCAAAAGTTATAGCCCAAAAACCGATTTATGCCACTTCCAGGTTAAAGTCCCAAACCACCCAACTTTGGACGGCCAGTTCTCCCGAACCATAACCAGTAGCGACTTACTTTCTTTGTCACATTGTAGCCCCATATGTCCTGAACCGACTAAGCTTAGTTTGGGGTCCAGGGGACCAATGACCGTGGAGATATCGTGTCTCAAGATGACCCTGTTTCCCCATAGACTCTCATGTTAAACGGTCCTTCTTTAGAGACCCAGAACTGGCCAGCATTAAGTGCCAGTGACCCCACCTTTGGTAGACATGTAGCCCAGAGTCTCCCCTACGTGGGTAGTTTGAAGGTCCAAGCACAAAAAAAATATATATTTTTTTAATTTTGAAAAAAAAATTTTTAAAAAAAATATTGTTTTGGAAAAAAATCATACTCTCCAGCTTCTATTCAGGAAAATGCCCGCCAAGTTTGAAGGCTCTAGCTCCTTCCGTTCAAAAGTTATAGCCCAAAAACCGATTTCTGCCACTTTTAGGCTAAAGTCCCATAGACTCTCATGTTAAACGGTCCTTCTTTAGAGACCCAGAACTGGCCAGCATTAAGTGCCAGTGACCCCACCTTTGGTAGACATGTAGCCCAGAGTCTCCCCTACGTGGGTAGTTTGAAGGTCCAAGCACAAAAAAAAATACTATTTTTTTAATTTTTTTTTAATTTTTAAGAAAATATTTTTTTTAAAAAAATATTGTTTTGGAAAAAAAATCATACTCTCCAGTTTCTATTCAGGAAAATGCCTGCCAAGTTTGAAGGCTCTAGCTCCTTCCATTCAAAAGTTATAGCCCAAAAACCGATTTATGCCACTTCCAGGTTAAAGTCCCAAACCACCCAACTTTGGATGGCCAGTACTCCCGAACCATAACCAGTAGCGACTTACTTTCTTTGTCACATTGTAGCCCCATATGTCCTGAACCGACTAAGCTTAGTTTGGGGTCCAGGGGACCAATGACCGTGGAGATATCGTGTCTCAAGAAGACCCTGTTTCCCCATAGACTCTCATGTTAAACGGTCCTTCTTTAGAGACCCAGAACTGGCCAGCATTAAGTGCCAGTGACCCCACCTTTGGTACACATGTAGCCCAGAGTCTCCCCTACGTGGGTAGTTTGAAGGTCCAAGCACAAAAAAAAATATTATTTTTTTTTATTTTATTTTTATTTTTTTTTAAATATTTTTTTTAAAAAAATATTGTTTTGGAAAAAAAATCATACTCTCCAGTTTCTATTCAGGAAAATGCCTGCCAAGTTTGAAGGCTCTAGCTCCTTCCATTCAAAAGTTATAGCCCAAAAACCGATTTATGCCACTTCCAGGTTAAAGTCCCAAACCACCCAACTTTGGACGGCCAGTTCTCCCGAACCATAACCAGTAGCGACTTACTTTATTTGTCACATTGTAGCCCCATATGTCCTGAACCGACTAAGCTTAGTTTGGGGTCCAGGGGACCAATGACTGTGGAGATATCGTGTCTCAAGATGACCCTGTTTCCCCATAGACTCTCATGTTAAACGGTCCTTCTTTAGAGACCCAGAACTGGCCAGCATTAAGTGCCAGTGACCCCACCTTTGGTAGACATGTAGCCCAGAGTCTCCCCTACGTGGGTAGTTTGAAGGTCCAAGCACAAAAAAAAATATTATTTTTTTAATTTTTTTTTAATTTTTAAGAAAATATTTTTTTAAAAAAATATTGTTTTGGAAAAAAAAAATCATACTCTCCAGTTTCTATTCAGGAAAATGCCTGCCAAGTTTGAAGGCTCTAGCTCCTTCCATTCAAAAGTTATAGCCCAAAAACCGATTTATGCCACTTCCAGGTTAAAGTCCCAAACCACCCAACTTTGGACGGCCAGTTCTCCAGAACCATAACCAGTAGCGACTTGCTTTCTTTGTCACATTGTAGCCCCATATGTCCTGAACCGACTAAGCTTAGTCTGGGGTCCAGGGGACCAATGACCATGGAGATATCACATCTCAAGATGACCCTGTTTCCCCATAGACTCTCATGTTAAACGGTCCTTCTTTAGAGATCCAGAACTGGCCAGCATTAAGTGCCAGTGACCCCACCTTTTGTAGACATGTAGCCGAGAGTCTTCCCTACGTGGGTAGTTTGAAGGTCCAAGAACAATTTTTTTTTTTTTTTTAATTTTGAAAAAAAAAATGTTTAAAAATATTGTTTTGGGGAAAAAAATTCATACTCTCCAGTTTATATTCAGGAAAATGCCTGCCAAGTTTGAAGGCTCTAGCTCCTTCCATTCAAAAGTTATAGCCCAAAAACCGATTTATGCCACTTCCAGGTTAAAGTCCCAAACCACCCAACTTTGGACGGCCAGTTCTCCCGAACCATAACCAGTAGCGACTTACTTTCTTTGTCACATTGTAGCCCCATATGTCCTGAACCGACTAAGCTTAGTTTGGGGTCCAGGGGAACAATGACCGTGGAGATATCGTGTCTCAAGATGACCGTTTCCCAATAGACTCTCATGTTAAACGGTCCTTCTTTGGAGACCCAGAACTGGCCAGCATTAAGTGCCAGTGACCCCACCTTTGGTAGACATGTAGCCGAGAGTCTCCCCTACGTGGGTAGTTTGAAGGTCCAAGCACAAAAAAAAATTTTTTTTTTTAATTTTGAAAAAAAAAATTTTTTAAAAAAATATTGTTTTGGAAAAAAAAATTCATACTCTCCAGTTTCTATTCAGGAAAATGCACGCCAAGTTTGAAGGCTCTAGCTTCTTCCGTTCAAAAGTTATAGCCCAAAAACCGATTTATGCAACTTCTAGGCTAAAGTCCCATAGACTCTCATGTTAAACGGTCCTTCTTTAAAGACCCAGAACTGGCCAGCATTAAGTGCCAGTGACCCCACCTTTGGTAGACATGTAGCCGAGAGTCTCCCCTACGTGGGTTGTTTGGAGGTCCAAGCACCAAAAAAAATATTTTGTATACACTCCAGTTGCTATTCAGGAAGATGCCCGCCAAGTTTGAAGGCTCTAGCTCATTCGGTTCAAAAGTTATAGCCCAAAAACCGATTTATGCCACTTCCAGGTTAAAGTCCCAAACCACCCAACTTTGGATGGCCAGTTCTCCCGAACCATAACCAGTAGCAACGTATTTTCTTTGCCACATTGTAGCCCCATATGTCCTGAACCGACTAAGCCTAGTTTGGGGTCCAGGGGACCAATGACCGTGGAGATATCGTGTCTCAAGATGACCCTGTTTCCCCATAGACTCTCATGTTAAACGGTCCTTCTTTAAAGACCCAGAACTGGCCAGCATTAAGTGCCAGTGACCCCACCTTTGGTAGACATGTAGCCGAGAGTCTCCCCTACGTGGGTAGTTTGGAGGTCCAAGCACAAAAAAAATTGAAAAAATATTTTTTTTTTAGAAGTAATATTTTTTTAAAAAAAATATGTTCTTTCATACACTCCAGTTGCTATTCAGGAAGATGCCCACCAAGTTTGAAGGCTCTAGCTTCTTCCGTTCAAAAGTTATAGCCCAAAAACCGATTTATGCCACTTCCAGGTTAATGTCCCAAACCACCCAACTTTGGATGGCCAGTTCTCCCGAACCATAACCAGTAGCGACTTATTTTCTTTGCCACATTGTAGCCCCATATGTCCTGAACCGACTAAGCCTAGTTTGGGGTCCCTCCGGGCCATTGATACATGTACCCTGGGGCAAGACCCGGGTTCTGAAGGACGTTTTCCAACATTGAATTGAATTTTGGTCTTTAAAATGATCGTTTTTGAATTCGAACGTTCGGGTTCCATATACTTCAATGGGGTTCGAAATATTCGTGCAAACCCGCGGTCTGTTCGAACGTTCTGGTGCGAACCGAACCCGGGGGTGTTCGGCTCATCCCTAGTGCAGAGGCTTCAACCGGAGCTGAGAGTTCTTTTTTTCAATGAACAAAAGAAAAACATATAGGCCCAGATTCACAATGCACTTACGCCGACGTAAATCACTTAACGCCGACGTAGTTCAAATGTGCGCCCGGCGTATGTGTGCGCCAGAGTCACAAATCAACATACGTCCAAAAACAGGCCATCCTACCCCAACGTATTTTGCTTATGCCGGCGTAGCGTGGGAGCAAATATGGTTTGGACGCATTTTGCTTCTCCCATTGATTAGGCATTCAATTATGCAAATGAGAGAAATACGGCGAATCATGAATGTACGTGCGCCCGACGCAGGCTACACCCGGTGCGTGTAAGTGTACGTCCAGCGTAAAGCTATTCCCCATAGATGGGGTGCAACCCAGCAATAGACATGCAAAGGACTGCCCCAGAGAACACAGGCCGGCGTATTGGGCGTACGTTACGTTCATGGCGTACGTAGTGATCTGGCGTAGCTTAGGCAGTTGCGCTGGCGTTGTTGTGAGCATGCGCATAAGGGTGCAGTTTCATGCGTTCACGTCACTACTATGTCACGGCGCATGCGCGTTTGTGATACGCCGGGCATAAAAACACTGCACCATGCTCAGACCATCATTTGCATGGGGTCACTCCCACTTCCGCTGGCCTGCGCCTTCGAAAATACGCATGCCTCTCCGCTCTGCGCCAGCGTAGCAAATGTGTGCGCGCAATGCCGGTGTAAATATGCGCCCCCACTCTCTGTGAATCCGGGCCATAGGGTGTACCCGCCTTCTAAGTTTGTTGATTGTATCGGATGCCTTCCTGGGAGGATGTTGTGTGTCTCCTATAGTTTCAAATGGTCATGGCTGAATTCTGAACATGGTGGCCTTGCCCTTTCACACAGCCTATTGAGATGCCCAGTTCACATTGTCATCACACAAGATCTCTTTTCAGTAGATCTTCCTCTGGCCACCCCTACCCCAAAACTGCCAGAATCTTCAAGTGTAATGGGATTAATACAACTAAAGGGCTGTCAGGAGCTCTCATCAGAGGTTGACTATGCCTGCTGTTTCCTGTCAGATCCACTATTCATACAAGCTACACCACCAGCTTCTTTAAATGACACAGAATCTATGAATGATGCTGATGATTGATTGAATAAAGGGAGCACAGCTATCAATAATTTTTTTTTGCTTATCCTCCATTCATAGAAGCTGTAGCAAGGCTTCTAGTACTGACAGGTCTGGCCAGAAAGAAATGGCATACTTAAGCCTTCTTTATGAGAGCTCCTGAGAGAGTTTAGCCCAATCAACCCCCTCCACACCTTCACAATACTAACTAACCCATGCCACATTATTTATGCCTAAAGGATACATTCACCTTTACAGAATAAAATAATGCACATATTTTTGCAGAAAAAAATGTGCATTTATTTTTTTTCTTCAGAAGCCTCGAAAGCAAGCTAGGTTATGGGTTGCTTATGGCTCCAGATATGCATAATAATGCTATCAGCACACCCTACAATGTGTAAATGTGATATTTAACAAGTAGAAAGGTGTAGCAAAAAAAATAAAAACTTGGTGGAATTTTACCTCTGAAATCATAATTTTACTTTGTTAGTTTCAGTTGGATGCACTGAGATTACAGTAAAACACAAATTAATTTTGAAATGAAAAAAATAAAATAAACCTCAAGATTACATTACAGTAAAACTAAACTATCTGAGCGCTACAATCATCATTTTAATCACTAAAATTTAAACAATCATTTTTAATAACATTCAGTTTGCTAAACTGTCAGCTCGTCCACTGGTCTGTGATGTCACTGGGACGGTGGCCGAGGAGGGACACAACGCATTTCAGAGCGTGCGCTGGTTGAATGGGAAACCTGCGTGCTCCTTTGTCAAGTGTTGAAACGCGTTGTGTCCCTCCTCGGCCACCATCCCAGTGACATCACAAACCAGTGGACGAGCTGACAGTTTAGCAAACGCTTGTGTGCGGAGGTGGAAATCGGCTTCTTTCCTTCTCCCCCCCCCCCCCGCAGCAGGCATTTGAACTACATCTACTGATGGCTCCTCCAGCTTTTATCCTGGTTTCTGGACTTTACTAAAGGATCTCACACCAGCACCCCACTACATCAATGTGCCTTCTTAGATGTAAGTGTTGGATATTTTATTGCTGTTTTTATTAAATGCAGTTAACTCAGCGGCGCTTTCTGTTCTTGTTTCTCTCTCTGTTTATGGTTGGAGCTGACTTCGCTCTTGGAGAGAGCAGCCCTGAGTTCCTGCAATCACCTTCACACCTGAAACTCTGACGACCAAGTTCCTTGGATTTATTTCTAAAGGACCCTTTTTTTTAAAGACTTTTTATGTCATTTTTCTATATGCAAATACTGACCCTCATTTGATGTCATAAACATTATGGATATATTTACTTATTATTATTATTATTTTTATTGATAAATTTATCTAGACACCAGAGCGCTGTATTCCTGTATACACTATGTCTACTAGGGGCATAGGATGACTGAGAAAAGATATCTTGAATTACATGAGATGGGACAGTAATGATAATTCACAATGTATTGCAGGATAGCTTGAAATATTATAGGTAGTTAATTCTGAACCCAACAGGTCAATAGGACAGTGATTTATTCAATGTGGAACATAGTCTGTCAAGGGGGTAATTAAGTCTGCTACTGTCATGTAAATTAACCTTAGTTTGGCTTCTAAAGACCTGTTCATTGTGTCATGTTAATTAACACTGTATTGTGTGAAAGTTCTATTGATGATAATGTGTGGTATGAATTAGCACAATCTAACAGGTCAGATGTCTGACTTCTGTTTACTAAAGTAATGTGTATTGTATTGAGGTGAAAAGAGCTTCTCAGCATCACCTCGTCTGGATAAATGGTTAGTAATTAGCTCATATCGGCGCCAGAAATTCTAACCAAGAAATGTGTATTGGAGGCTTGTTCGCACCCATTGTATGATGTTGTGGTGGAGTGTGTCATTGTCCCTTTGATTACTGCAGCATGCCATCTACAGTATAAAAGCAGGAGTTTACCATTAAAGTTTGTATTCGTTTGGAACCAGAGAACAGAACTGTGTCTCGTTTTTTTTGGGGGAAATCCAATGGGTCCTGTCTGCTGGATTGTGGAGTGTCGATAAGCTGTCGTGGGTTGGTGGAATGGAATATCGTAACAACGTTAACCCCTGATCGTTACATACACAAAATATTATTTTTCCCTTATTTGCATTTTTTTCTCCACGAAAGTTGAGTTACCCTTTAACCACTTTCCTACCACTGTATAGTCATATCCCGGCAGCAGAAACCCTTTGTCCCTCCGGGCCGCTGTCATATGACGCGTGCCTGGCCGCCGCGATGTCTGCCACACAGCTCCACGTACTGTCAGGTGAGAGGAGACCGATGGTGTGTTCTCAGTACAGAAGAACACGATCAGTCTCCTCCCCTTGTTAGTCCCCTACAGTTAGAATAACTTCCTAGGATACACAGTTAACCCCTTGATCGCCCCTTAGTGTTTTTTTTTTCCACTTCAGACTTAACCATAACTTGAGACCTGCTCATGGTTATATTCAATGATTATGTCTCGACTTAGGTTTTGCATCATATGTGGAGAATATATGTATATATCAATGTATTTTTTTCCCCCCCTCCCACCTCATCCCCAACTCCCCCCCTTCCCTCTTCTCCCAACCTCCCACCGATCCTCTTACTAGGCCTCTATCGTCTCTTCCATTTAATAATTTCCTCTCCTCTTTATTGCTTAAGCTTCCATCATTTCTGCATATTCCATCTTAACCTTATATTTTTTCCAGGGATCCCATTTATCTTCGAAATCTGCCCAAGTTTCCTCCTCTCTGTATCTTAAATAATCATTGTAGTAAATTTCGTCAACCTTTTTCCCCCATTCTCTTAATGTAGGACTGTCTTCTCGTTTCCAGTTACTCGAGATCTGGCTTTTTGCGGCGTTGAGAAAATCTGGAATTAGGGTCTTTAGATATCTTTTGGTTGGCATTCGAGCCCCATGCAAGACACAAACCCAAAAGTCCTCCTGTATATTTATGTTTATTATTACTTGAATTTTTTGTCTAATTTTTGACCAAAAGTTTTTTACTTTTGGGCAAGACCACCAGATGTTTGTCATTGTACCCACCTCTCTACATCCTCTCCAACAGAAACACGAATCATTTCCTAAAGATGAGTGTAATTTATCTGGTGTAAGATACCATCTTACCAAACATTTATAATTCTGTTCCATTACTTTGTTGTTTATAGAGGTGACATGGACCCTGTTTATTATCTGTCTTATTTCAAATTCATTTATTGATGAACCTGTTTCTTCTTCCCATTTTTTGATGAATGGGGGTACGCTCTGTTTTTTTAAGGCATTCAAAGTTTCATATATCATCGAGATTATTCCCTTATCGAATTTCTTTGTACAAAGGCTTTCGAATGGCCGTAAATTTGTTTCAGATCTTATAGGCTGTGGGAGACTTTCAAAAAAATGTCTTATTTGAGTGTATCTCCATTCATCAATCACCACAATATCTCTCTTCCCTTCCATCTCCTGCAATGATAATAGTCTATTTTGCTCCATAAAATCTTTTAATTGGGTGTCTTCTTTCTTAATCCAGTTACCAAACACAAAAGTTTCTCCCGGAGGGAAAAATTTTGTGTTCTTTAGGGGTATAAATGGTGAATTAAAACTCCATCTTTCTTTCCTATGAATCTGGTCCCAAAGTGCTAAAGCGTGTTTTGTAATGTCGTGAACTTCAGGGCTTAGACCTCTATATTGTGGTGGGATCCAGATTATTTTCCCAAGTGCAGTTTTACTTAATTTATTTTCCATAGCTACCCATCTTTTTTCTACATTATTTTTTGCCCATTCTATAACTCGTGATAAAATAATTGAATAATAATAATTTTTGAAATCCGGTGCTCCCAGCCCCCCTTGTGTCTTATCTTTTGTCAAAAGTGTTAACTTAATTCGTGTTTTTTTCCCCCTCCATATGAATTTAAGAAACATTGCTTGTAGTTTTTTGAAAAAAGCTTGCGGGATCCGAATTGGGAGCATCTGAATTTTGTAAATAATTTTTGGTAAGATTATCATTTTAAAGATATTTATCCTCCCTGTCCATGATAATTGTCCTGGTGCTATTCTATTAAGGTCTTCTTTAATATTATTCAGTAATGGTATAACGTTGGATTTATACAGGGTCTCTTTAGAATTTCCTAAACTAATTCCAAGGTAATTTAAGTTTTTTTTCCAGCAAAATGGGAAATCTTTCTGCAAGGCCTTCTCTTCTTTTTTAGAAAAATTAATATTCAATATTTCAGATTTAATTGGGTTCATCTTAAAGCCAGACAGCATACCATATTCTTTTATTGTTTTAATTACACTCGGCAAGCTTGTCCTAGGGTTTGATATATAAAATAGAATATCGTCGGCATATGCTGCCACTTTATGTTCCTCCCCTCCCAACATTATCCCCCTGATGTCCACGTTTCGCCTTATTTTATTCAAAAGGGGTTCTAATACAAGCGTGAACAGCAGCGGGGACAATGGGCATCCCTGTCGAGTAACATTTCTTAGTTCGAAAGGATCTGATATCTTCCCGTTGATTTTAATTCTTGCCATCGGTTTGTTATACAGAGCTCCTATCCATTGCCTCATTCTAGGTCCAATTTCTAGTTCTTCTAGAGTATTCTGCATAAAACCCCAGTCCACTCGGTCAAAAGCTTTTTCTGCGTCTACAGACATTAACAGGCCTGGGGTCCCCCTTCTTTTGATTTCCTCAATAATCATAAGCGAACGAATTCCGTTATCTCTCCCTTCTCTTCCTGTAATAAACCCCACTTGATCTATATGCCATCATGCCAGGTTTTTCAGCCTATTAGCGAGAATTTTTGAAAAAAAAATTAGATCTATATTGAGGAGCGAGATCGGTCTATAGCTGGAACATAGACTATTATCTTTGCCTTCTTTAGGTATTACGATTATTAAGGATTCTAGACTCTCCTTCCTCATTCCCCATTTATCTCCAATTCCATTATAATAACTACATAATTTTGGAGTCAATACGTCGGACAATACTTTGTAATATAGAGTTGTAAATCCATCCGGACCAGGGCTTTTACCGTTGGAGAGTTCCCTAATAGTTTTTATAATTTCATCTTCTGATATGGGCATTTCTAAAATCTTAAGTTTATGTTCTGGTATGTTGTTTAACTCTGACTTCCCCAAATATGTTTTAATTTTTTCATCTCTTAACTTTGTTTCCTCTTTAGTATTACCTTTGTTAATTGAATAGAGATCTTTATAGAATTTTTGGAAGTTATCTATGATCTCTGAGGTTTTAAATCTTATTTCTCCCATTTTCGTTTTTATTTTTTCTATAAAATTCATAGATTTTTTCTTTTTAAGGAGGTTCGCTAAGTATTTCCCTGTCTTATTACCCCATTGGTATCTTTCATTCTTAATTATATTAAATTCTACCCGAGTTTCCTGTTCTATAAGTTCTCTATACTCTTCTCTTTTACTATAAAGTTTCTGGAGAATATCTCTTTGGCCTATTCCTTTATGTAGCTGTTCAAGTTCTGATATTTCTTTAGTTAGTTTGTTTTTTGTATCTATATTTTTTTTTTCCTAGACCCTTCTTTTATCAAAATTCCTCGAACAAAAACCTTATGAGTCTCCCAGATTGTAGCTTCCGACATGCCTTCCGTACAATTCTCTCTAAAAAATTGTTGCAGCTCCCACCTTATTTTCTTTTCAATTTCCTTATCTAATAACAATTCTTCATTTAATCGCCAGTTTGATTTTCGATTGTCTTGTTCTCCTATTCTAAATTGAAGGGAGATAGGGGCGTGGTCTGAAAAAGTTATAATTTCAATCTTTGTATCCTCCACCTGCTCTAGCAGCCTATGTTCTACCAAAAAGTAATCAATTCTGGTGTACGTCCCGTGCACGGGTGAGAAATATGTATAGTCTCTCTGGTTCATGTGCTTTATTCGCCATACGTCTACCAACTGATGTTGATGCATCTTCTTTTTTAGTCTATTTCTCTGACTCATCTCACTCGTCCGTGCATGGGACGTACTATCCACTTTGGGATCCAAGCAAATGTTTAAATCTCCTCCTAACACAGCCTCCCCTTTCCTAAAGCTCATAAAATCTTCTATTACTCTTATTAAGTATTGGGCTGGTTTCTTATTCGGGCAGTAGATGTTCGCCAGGGAAATCTCATGTCCATTCAGACTTCCATTTAGGAATAGAAAGCGACCCTCTGGATCCACTTTTCTTTCAGCAACAACAAACCGAGTGCCCCTGGCAAACCCTACCGCCACTCCTTTAGCTCTTAAGGTGGGGGAGTCTGCGTAGAACCATAGAGGAAACTCATCTGAGTTAATTCTACGGCATGTACTCAGAGTCAGGTGAGTTTCCTGAAGGAATACAACTTCCGTTTTAAGAGAAGCCCCCTAGTGTTAACTCCTTCCCTGCCAGTCACATTTACACAGTAATCAGTGCATTTTTATAGCACTGATCGCTGTATAAAATGCGAATGGTCCCAAAATAGTGTCAAAAGTGTCCGATGTGTCCACCGCAATGTCACAGTCAAGATAAAAATCACAGATCGCCGCCATTACTAGTAAAAAAAAAACAACAATTGCATAAAAAAAGAAGAAGAAGAAACAAGATTAGTCAGACTACTGGGATGTCCAAATGCAATACAACTGAACGATGGGTAACGCAGCAAATAAAACAAACAGACCCATTGAACAAACAATCAAGAACCCTGAACTTTGTTCAGCTGCAAGGTGCTCTGACATCAGAGGAGGCCTGAATGTTCACCTGGTAAAACTTAAATAGCAACTCTACTTGTGTGTAAAAAATTATAGCAAATAAACATAGGGGGTTGATTTACTAAAACTGGCCAATGCAAATTATGGTGCAGCTCTGCAGAGAAACCAATCAGCTTCCAGGTTTTTTGTCCAAACTTAATTGAACAAGGAGGCAGACTGCCTAAATGAGGTTTTAGCCTAGTGGTAAATGTGCACAGTATGCAACAAATCCAAATTGTGGACAGAAACTTCTTTGGAATACTTCAGAGAAGACAGAGGGAGAGATAATGTCCTGCTTGAGGTGGAAGGCAGAGACCACTTTGGGCAGAAAGGAGGCCTAAAGACAATCTTATTCTTGTAAGAGCACTAACTCAGAAGCCTGCCTAGCAGAGGTGATGACAATAAGACAGACAACCTCGTGTGCTAGATTGGCTAAGGCAATATCCTGGATGGGTTCAAATTAAAAAAATTGCTTCTGGAGGGCCGACAGAACCAAAACATCTATGGAAAGCACGAATGAGGACATGAACATGTAGATCCGAGGATAAGACCCAAGAGCGTTCCCCTGGACCATAGCATTTCCAATGAACCAAGTACTGTATGCTCCCACGGAACCTATGAAAATTAACGATAGATTGAATCTCATACTCATGGCTCTCAGCCTGAACAGGGTGAGGATGTGGTACTGAGGTGGCATGAAATACATGCGAAATACGTATATTAGAAGGAAGGTCTAAAACGCAAGTCACCGGGTTGGTTTTATGGAGAATACGGAAAGTCCCAATAAACTGCTGTGCCAGTTTTAATGAGGGAACACAGAGTCGAAGGTTGCGAGATGACAGTCAGACCCTGTCCCCAACTAAGTAGGAAGGCACAGGTAGGCGCCTGCGGTCAGTATGGAGTCTGTACATATCATTGGCACGTCACAAGGACTTTTGGACCTGTACCCAAGTGGAACAAAGACCATGCTCCTCCAATGCAGGAATGCTCTGAGGGACAAATGAGTCCGGCAACATGGATGGTTGGAAACCATAATTCGCCATAAATCAAGACAATCTGGAAGCAGATTGACAGTACTATTGTGAGCAAACTCCGCCCAAGGTAAGAGGTCTGACCAGTTGTTATGGTGGTCAGAAATGTAGCAACATAAAAACTGCTCCGAGGACTGGTTGGCTCATTCTGCGGCACCATTGGATTGTGTGTGATACACAGAAGAAAAGCTATATTCCCAATGGTGCACAAAAGGCTTGCCTAAAACCTGGACACAAACTGGGTACCCATTTCTGAGATAACTTTGGGTAACCCATGTAAGTGAAAGACCTCTCGAGCAAAAATGGAAGCCAGTTCTTTGGATGTGGGCAACTGCTTAAGAGGAATAGAGAATAGATCTGAGGGGCAAGAATTCTATCACCCAAAGGTGAAATGAGACTGGTATGAACTGTAGCCAGAATACAACCAGGAAAAAAATCACAGGAACAGAAACCGACCATTGTGCCCTTCTGGGAGAGAGGCGTTTAGCCTCAGACAAGAATGTGAGATTCTTATGGTCAGTCAGAATAAGATCCGGCACAGTAGTACCTTCGAGGAGATGCCTCCATTCTTTAAGGGCTAAAATGGTCGCCAACAACTCTGTCCCCAATCTCACAATTGCATTCTGCAGGAGACAATTTCTTGGAAAAGTAGCCACAAGGATGCATAGCACTCTCAGGAGGTAGGACATTGAGACAGCAGGGCACCAACTCCAGTCTCAGATGCATCAACCTCAAGGATAAAAGGGAAACGTAGGATCAGGATGTACCAACACAGGAGCAGACAAAAAGGCAGCCTTGAGACTCTCAAAAGGCATTAATGGAATCCAGAGACCAATTCTGTGGGTTACCGTCCCTTCTAGTAATATCAGTCAGGGGTTTGACCAGAGACGAGAAGTTATGAATAAACTTCCAATAATTATTAGCAAAACCAAAAAAACATTGCATGGACGTCAATACATGGGTCGGGCCACTGTAGAACTGTCTAAAATTTCTCTCGGTCCATCAAAAAAACAGCAGTGAAAAGGACATAACCCACTTCTCCAATTTACAGTATAGGTTATCGGTCAGCCTCTGAAGCACACAACAGATATCTGTGTGGTGGCACTCTAGGGAGTTGGAAAATATGAGGATATGATCAAGATAAACCAAACATAGCTACAAAAAATAAAAATAAATCAGAAGACATCGTTGATAAATTCCTGGAAAACTGCCAGAGACCAAAGACCAAACAAGGTATTCATAATGGCCAGTTCTGGTATTATTGTCTCCCTCCTTGATCCTTACAAGATTGTTTGCCCCTCTCAAATTAAGCTTCGTGAAAACCATTGCGCCCTTGAGGCAGTCAAATAACTCAATAATCAATGGAATCGGATAAGCATTCCTAATCGTAAAGTGATTGAGACCCCTATAATCAATACAAGAGCTCAGTTCACCACTTTCACAAAGAAGAAACAAGAACCAGTAGGAGACAAGGATTTACAGATGAATCCTCAAGAAAGTGTGTTGGCAACATACTCCTCCGTGGCTTTGTCCTCCAAGACAAAGGGTAAACCTGGTCACGAGGGGGTATTGCACCAGGTTGAAAGTCAATTACATAAACATATGACCAGTGTGGAGGCAAACTGCCTGCTTAACCTTTGTCAAAGACATCACTAAATTTGCGGTACTCCAACAGGGAGTCGATTAGAGCCTGTATCTTGATGGACGAGTCAGACAAAGAAAGGGTCACCAGAACCAGGGGCTTATCCTTTTGGATAACTGAGGATGAAACAATGCCACATAAGGTCTGTCCCCTACAGGACCTCAGGTGTAATTTCTCCCAGATGGGTAAGACAAGACTTTACAAAGTGACCTGCCTGGCCACAATAAAGGCACAATCTCTCCTTTCTTCTTAGGCCGCGTACACACGACCGTCCCGGCAGACAGATTAGATCGTGTGTACGGGCGAGCAGACGGATTTGGCCAGCCGACAGATTTTAAAGCATGCTTTAAAATCTGTCGGCTGGGAATCCGTCCGCCCGACATGTCTGCTGGGTAGTACGCTAACCAGCAGACATATCTTCTCGCACATACGTCGAAAGGATTCGACGTATGCGCGGAAGTAATTTACTTCCTGGGGCGGTGACGTGGCAGCGTCAACATCACTGTGCTGTCTGCTGGCGGGGATTTTGGTTTGATCATGTGTACAGCGATCAAACCAAAACGGCCAGCAGACAAATCTGTTCAAATCGCTCGGTCCGACCGATTTGAACAGATTCATTTGCTCGTGTGTACGTGTCTTTAAAGGCCCTTTCATCTGCAGAGAGACATGTGAAGCCCAATTGCATGGGTTCTTACCTGACTGGAAGACTCTGTACCAGGAGGTATGGGAGGCGAGGGAGGCAAGGGTGGGACTGCAAAGCAGAGCAAAACGTACAGGAGGCTGCCACAATCGCTCCTTAAAGGGAGGTCTCTCTTGGAGTCTGGAGTCGATGAGAAGGGAAAACATGATCAAACTCTCCAACTCAGTGGGTATGTCTCGGGCTGCCATTTCCTTTTTGATGGTATCTGAGAAACCATGAGAAAAAGTAGCCATGAGGGCCTCATTGTTTCAAGCAACCTCTAGTAGTCAAAACATTGTAACGTCTCACCAATAACTTTGCACCAAGTACAATTATAGTTACTTCTTTCCCAGTCAACTCTCATCCTTCTTCCCGAATGGCCTCTCACTTTGTACTTCAACTCTCATCCTTCTTTCTGAATAGCCTCACACTTCCTGGTTAGCTCTTGGGCGGCCCATTTAAACTCCCAGCACTAACAGGAAGGGGTTCCTCTATTGCTGACATAACGCCACTGTCAGCTGGGCTTCCAGACTCACCTGATCTAAGCTCCAGCTTCCTGAACTGGAATTCCAGGACTCCTTGTTCGCTACAGCTCACAGCAACCAGGTCCAGGCTCCCAGGGCGCTCTCATCCATGGCCAGCTATCTGCAAACTGCAAGTACTCTGCTATAGAAACCAATTACTACGCACTGACCTCCATACTTGCTGCTTGCTTCCAAGTTCATGTTCATTGCTATGCTATCAATTACTAAGGAGTTCTGCTAAAGTCTCAAACTACAGTTTTCATGTTAAAGTTCATTGCTATAGATGTCAACTACTATGTGCTGCTCTCCATGCCTGTGGCTTTGCTTTCAAGCCTGTGTTCATTGCTAAAGTACTAAGGAGTTTCACTCAAGTCTGAACTGCAGCTCACATGTTATGCTCACTGCTATAGATATGTCAGGAAAGGTTCCATCCGCTGGTGCTATTTATGTTCTGTCTTGCAGTGCTGCGTCCCACCAGTAGGGGTCTCCTGGCAGTTCGGAGCTGTCAGGGGAACTTCCCCCTGCTGGTATATCACCTTTGGGACACAGTACTGGCCTCCACCAGCGGATGGACCCTGGCAGTGTGGAGCACCTGGCCCTTGCTGCGTTCAGGTGTGACCTGAACATAATTAACATGCCCCTATTTATACCCGGCAAGTTCAAGCAGAACTCGCCCTGGTATCTGTCTATTTACCGGACCCTGAGCCTGCTGTCCCCGTTCTGGACTTCTAACCCGACCCGATCCGATCTGTCCCGACCTAATCCCTCTCCTGGACATTTCCTTCCTGCCCATTCCCTGTCTGCAGCTTCTTTGGTGATCTCCTGGTATTTGACCCTGGCTTGGCTTTTGGTTTATGATTACGGCATTTCCCCTGGACTTGTATATATGCTTTGTGTTATCCGTGCACTGGTTGTCGTCACCTGTTTGTTCACCTTTGTAAATAAAACACCTTTTTATTCCACTATATACAGTGTTGGTCTCCTCTGTGTAGGCACACAGTCCTGGTCCATATAGAATCCCTGACAGTATACCAGGGCCAGTTGACCAGACGTGCCTGCATAGGGAACCATCCTGTTGTAGTGCGTTTTTGTTGAAACATGGATTTCAATGAAATTACTTAATTTTCTCTGCTAGCAGAGGAGGATGAGGAGTATTGTCATCAGGTGTTAGAGGGATGGACAAATGATCAGCTGATGGAAGCCATCCGATCAGCCCATTCCATGGTGGATCTGGGTTATATGTCTTACGATGATGTTCAGCCATTAATAAAGTTATGTGTTAAACCGGCCCTGTCAGTTATTCCAGTTGGTTGTGATGACTTCTCTCCCCCCTTCAGTCCTGACCAAGTTGAATCCCTGGTATGGTTGATGGAGGATGATCCAGCCTCCTTTGATGAACACTATTGCTCTTGTTCCCAGCAGAAGTTATCTGACTGCATTAGTTTAGTGCAGTCTTTGATTAAACAAGGTGTGTGTGAACCAGCCTTTGTTCAACCTGTGCTGCAGGCATGGTCAGATCTCCTGCTTCCAGCCAAGCCACTGCATCCCAGCCCTGCCATTAACCACTTACCTTCCCAAGGATCTAGCCGTCCATTGCCAATGACAACCTCAGCTATAGCCCAGTTAATTCCGCTTCCTACCAAGTATTACTACCCAGTTTCTACTAATTGTACCTACCCTGCCTTTAATCCACCTGTCCGTTCCAGCCCTGCTATTAACCACCTGCCTTCCCAAGGATCCATCTGTCCATCACCAATGGCAACTCCAGCCCAGATAATTCCGCATCCTACCAAATATTACTACCCAGTTTCTACTAATTGTACCTACCCTGCCTTTAATCCACCTGTAACTACTCCACAAAAACCTCCTCCAGTCACCATCCCTGTGTCTCTGCCATACTCCAATCCTTCCTCCTACTTAATTCCATCCTCTTCATACATCACTTCTGTTAGCAAACCTGCAGTGTCTAAATCTAAAAAGAAATGGAAGTACTTCCCAACCCACACCATCGTGCCAGTTACCCAGCCTGACGTTTCAGTGCCAGTTACCCAGCCTGACATTTCAGTGCCAGTCGGCCAGCCTGACGTTTCAGTGCCAGTTGGCCAGCCTGCTGTTCCTGTGCCAGTCGGCCAGCCTGCTGTTCCTGTGCCAGTCTGCCAGCCTGCTGTTCCTGTGCCAGTCTGCCAGCCTGCTGTTCCTGTGCCAGTCTGCTGTTCCTGTGCCAGTCTGCCAGCCCGCTGTTTCTGTGCCAATCTGCCAGCCGCTTGTTCCTGTGCCAGTCTGCCAGCCTGCTGTTCCTGTGCCTGCTGCCCAGCTCGACGACCCGTAGCCTGCTGCCCAGTTCGACGACCCGGAGCCTGCTGCCCAGTTCGATGACCCGGAGCCTGCTGCCCAGCTCGATGACCCGGAGCCTGCTGCCCAGTTCGATGACCCGGAGCCTGCTGCCCAGTTCGATGACCCGGAGCCTGCTGCCCAGCTCGATGACCTGGAGCCTTCGTCCGCTGCCCAGCTCAATGACTCTGAGCCTGCTGCCCAGCTCGATGACTCGGAGCCTGCTGCCCAGCTCAATGACCCAGAGCCTTCGTCCTCTGCCCAGCTCGATGACCCGGAGCCTGCTGCCCAGTTCGATGACCCGGAGCCTGCTGCCCAGTTTGATGACCCAGAGCCTGCTGCCCAGCTTCACGACTCGGAGCCTGCTCCCCAGCTCGACGACCCGGAGCCCGCTGCCCAGCTCCACGACTCGGATGTACCCACCTCTCGGTTCAAGCCTCCCATTGCCCAGTTGGTCACCCTGGACTTTCCCCGGCAACGGATAGTTGGAGCGTCTGGAGGCCGCTCCTTTGAGGGGGGTACTGTCAGGAAAGGCTCCATCCGCTGGTGCTATTTATGTTCTGTCTTGCAGTGCTGCGTCCCACCAACACGGGTCTCCTGGCAGTTCGGAGCTGTCAGGGGAACTTCCCCCTGCTGGTATATCACCTTTGGGACGCAGTACTGGCCTCCACCAGCGGATGGACACTGGCAGTGTGGAGCACCTGGCCCTTGCTGCGTTCAGGTGTGACCTGAACATAATTAACACGCCCCTATTTATACCCGGCAAGTTCAAGCAGAACTCGCCCTGGTATCTGTCTATTTACCGGACCCTGAGCCTGATACCTGAGCCTGCTGTCCCCGTTCTGGACTTCTGACCCGATCCGATCTGTCCCGACCTGATCCCTCTCCTGGACATTTCCTTCCTGCCCATTCCCTGTCTGCAGCTTCTTTGGTGATCTTCTGGTATTTGACCCCGGCTTGGCTTTTGGTTTATGATCATGGCATTTCCCCTGGACTTGTATATATGCTTTGTGTTATTTGTGCACTGGTTGTCGTCACCTGTTTGTTCACCTTTGTAAATAAAACACCTTTTTATTCCACTATATACAGTGTTGGTCTCCTGTGTAGGCACACAGTCCTGGTCCATTTAGAATCTCTGACAAGATACCAATTACCTGCATTGCTTTACATACCTGATGTTTGCTTCCATGCTTGTTTGTACTGATATACTATTGAGTACTATAGAGCACCCCTAGAAGATCAATTACAACATTCAAGTTATCTTCACTGTTACAGATAACCTCACCATGGTGCTCTGCTTATGATATCGCTTATTATCAGTACTAACCATTGAACTATGTTATGTAGACTATTTGTCCATAAGGAACCAGTCCTGTTTGTACAATTCCAGTATCACTGAGTTCACTCTCTATTCAGTCTGACTCCTAGTGTGTAGTTCCAGTACTACAGCTACATTTATCCCTATACTTGTTCTATACCATTTATACTAAGAATTACTTTAATGTTGCTTATGTTGAATAAGCACCATTTACTTACAATTTACTTTACTGAGACTGTAATGATAGAACCCAAACTCTTAACTGAGTTAAGAGTGAAACCTGGGTTCGAGCCTGAGTAGTCTCCGCAGTTGCGATCCATAGACCTGAATCGAATTCTGCGTATTGTTACAAACATAGCCAGAGTTTGTTAACCAGGACGGGTAGTCAGAACAAGCCAGAGAAAACGGAGTCCAGAGATCAGGGAAGTCTGGTGCCACAAACAGGATTAGGATCCAGAAGGGAAGTCAGGCAAGGAAAAGTCTTTCGCAGGAAAACACAGCAGAGAGTCCAGATATGTTGACCGAGGTGAAGGCACAGAAGATCTGATCCATGCAGTTTAAATAGCTAGCAGTGCTAGCTGACCAGCAGGAAATGAAGACCAGGTGAGTCACTGTGGAATGAAGCGTGCTGACAGTTGAATCCAGCCCTGACACCTCCCCCAACTTGGCATAAGCTAGGACTGTTACATAGTTGGCAAGGTTGAAAAAAGTCCAACCTATGTCTGTGATTATATGTCAGTATTACCTTTTTATAACCCTGTAAGTTGTAGTCATTCAGGTGCTTATCTAATAGTTTCTTGAAACCATCAATGCCCTCCGCTGAGACCACCACCTGTGGAAGGGAATTCCACATCCTCGCCATACTACGTAGTTTAAGGTTAAACCTCTTTTCTTCTAACATTAATGACAGTCCTGTAATACCCTTTTCTGAAAAAAGTTTTATCCCTATTGTGGGGTCATGAGTATGGTATTTGTAAATTGAAATCATATCCCCTCTCAAGCGTCTCTTCTCTAAAGACAATAAGTTCAGTGCTTGCAACCTTTCCTAATAACCAATATCCTCCAGACCCTTTATTAGCTGTTGCCCTTCTTTGTACTCGCTCCATTTCTAGTACATGCTTCCTGAGGACTGGTGCCCAGAACTGGACTCTTGGTGCCTCCCCCTTCCTAGCTAGGAGGTGAAGAGGTAGCCAAAATGTTCCAGAATGTTGATAGGAATTTGAGAATTTGACAACCCTGTCTCCTACACCAATGTCCCTGGGACTCCCTACACCCATGTCCCTGGGACTCCCTACACCCTTTTAGACGCCCTTTCCTCAACTTAACAGACTTCATCAGTACTTTACAATTCATTGGAAAGAAGGTTTACCCCAACAAGCGCAGGACTGGGAAATCTCCCACGCTAGAGAAAGTCTGGCCTCAATTTACAGGCACCCTAAGCAATCCAGAGACTGATTCTGTTGGTCTTACACAGCCAATATGCAGAGTTACAATGGCCTGACGTGAAGCTGGGCATACTGCACCGCCTTAAAAAAGAACCACTAGACCCAGAACATTCATGCAGAAGCAAATGGTTTGTTGACTCCTGGATTGAAGAGTCCACATAAGAGGGATGGGACAGAATCATTTACTGTGGAAGCAAGACCCAGGACTGAGCCATGTCCCAGACCAAGCTCAGGTACTCAAAGCAATGAGACGTATTCAACTCAGTTATGAAAGATGATGATCCACTTGAAGCTCTGCAGGGTCTGCATAGTCTGCTTGAGTTAGCAAGGCCCTTCGCCCCATTCTCCTTGCAGACATCTGGTATAAAGGAGTGCTTGCCTGACATGTTCAGTAGGCCTAGAGCTCAGGTGCTAAAGTACCCATGACCGAGGGGAGAAGACACAATACCTAGTTCAAAGAAAGGCCGACTCCCAATGATAAACAGGAAGGATTTATACCTCAGTCTTTGACCTATGCAGGTGAGCTTATTCCTAAGGGGGTCTTCGGCTGATGGACTACAGCTCTGGACCTGTATAGAACTCTGCAGCTGACTCAACGCATTACACTATGTACCAAGGTGAGTACCTAACACTGGAACCAATACACATCTTTCTTCCTGTAGGGTCCGCGTACAGTACACAAGGCTCAGCTGAGGGGCACAGATCTGGAAAATGAATAAGGGGATAGCTATAGGGCAGCTAAAATTTTTATTGAGTAATTAAATCTTATCTAAAGTAGAGCGAAGATGTCCTTCACCAAAATAAAGTACCAAAAAATGAGGATTGTTATGAGGGGGGCGCCATTATAAAGCTGTCCCAACACCTTTGCTTTCTTGTGTCAAATCAACTGAAGGTGGCAGCAAATAACCCAGTATTCCATAACCAAGCCTGTGTCCTGAAATGTATGTTTAAAGTGTTAAGTATAAATTTTTGGTCACTGCCAGCCCCTCTATTAGAGCCTGGCATACCACACTATGCAAGTATTTTCTAAAAATTAGCATTGTAAATACCTATTTAGAGCCATTTTCAGGCCGGTCATGCGATTCACGGCTGCTTTCCAGCTCCAAAACATGACTTCTGTGGGAGGGGCCGAGATCTTCCTCAGACTTCAGTTGGTGATATCACGTGCCCTCCGCAGAAGCCTTGTCTCGGAGCTGTAAAGCGCCCGCGAGTCACGTGACCGGCCTGAAGATAGCTCGAAATAGTTATTTACAATGCTTGTTTTTAGAAATGACTTACATAGTGTAGTATGTTAGGCTCTAATAGAGGGGCTGGCTGTGACCATTGTAGAGTTTTTATTTTTAGGAATAGCGGAGGGGGGTGGCAGCAACAGACACAGAGGGAGCTGACAGGCAGGGAGGAAGGGGTGAGGGGGGAGAGAGGAGAGCAGAGAGGACAGCTGCGTATGACGGAGGGATGCACTCTGACCATGGTGGTCAGGGCTCAGCAGTCCTGAATTTCGTGGTCAGTACAGAGATGAGATACAGGAATGACAGGTTCAGGGAGTTTATTTTTCTACAGTTTAGAGGGGGGAAATTACACAGCACACGCCCTGTATAATCAGTCCACTGCAAAATACACAGCTTGATTGGTAACCAAGCTTCTTCCTGGGACCATTTCCCCAGTGCCCACAGCTTTCCTTTCACCCTGTAGCCACTATGGGCCAGTGGGGATGTAGAAACTATTTCTAACAATGGGGAGCAGAGCCACTACACCAGGGAGGCCTTAACCCATTTGTCTCACTCTGATCTGTCTTGCGGCAAGGGAACCGTTTTAACAATCTTCTGCCGCAGAATCTGCAAGTGATGCCATCTTGAACAAGGGAATCATAAGATCCAACTCCAGTATGCAGGTGTGACTCAACTCCTCATTTACAAGATGTCTAAAGGAAAACAGATGCAAAGCTTCTACAATTCTTCAGGCAGAACACACTTTGGCCTGAAACAGATCCAGAATAAGGCCAAGCTAGCCCATGAAGATAGCAAGGACTTAAGGTTTAAGACTCAGCCAAACTTCTCAGATGGTGATCTTCAGATGGACTTCCGGTGCAGGTAGAGAATCCACCCATAGTAGAAGGCTCTCCAGATAACCCACAATAGAGATCCTGCATTCTTAGCAAGGCCAGAATCAGAGCCAGTACTTTGATGAAACCCCAAAGGGTCAGCTGAAGGGGATGGCTACAAAATGGAAGCGCTCACCCCCTACCTTGAAACACATAAATAGTTGGTGGAAAGGTCAAATCAAGACTTGCCAGGATGCATCCTAGATGTCAATGGATACCAGAAAGTTCCCTGGTGCAGAGATGCCACCACTAAGAATGGACTTCACCTTAAAATTAAATTTGCAGACCTGCACAAAACCGTTGTGTTGCCCAAATCACACAAATTTAAGGGGTATAAGCAACCCCTTGATGGCATCCACAGGTCAAAAGTGATAGAGATAGGTAGAGATTTCAGGGAAATAGGAATAAAATTCTTTTTTGAAGCCCTGGATTAATAGCACACAAGCCCAGTTGTCCCAAACAAGAGATATTCAGGAATCTGAAAACAGGCATTTGCCCCCCCATGCCTCCCGTGTGCCCCCTTAGGTGTGCATCAAGCACGCTCTGTGACTGTTGTGTCCTTCAAATACAGATCACAAACTTGCCGGTTATCGGCAGTCCTTTCGTCTCATGCTGTGTGTGTGAGAAAAGGAGAGCCGTTAATCATCATGACTGTCAGTACAATGTTTACATTAATAATCAGGGCACCGATTGCCTCCTCAGCAGAACTCTGAGCTGAGTGTGGGAAGTGTGAAGTCCAGCAGCAGAATGTTCACACTTCCCGCAGTGCACACAGGAGGAGAAGGGTAGGTGAAGGAGCAGATCTGCTCACTTCTCTCCCATCTATGTGAGGAAGTATGGAGGGGGTACAGTCAGTGCAGGCTCTGGGCCGTTTGAGAGAGACACAGACACTCTTAGCAATTTGGCCAACAACCTCACTGTGGGCCCGGTAACAGTAGCGGAACACCAGGGCCCAGTCACAAGTGCGCTCTCTGCGGCCTCAGTAGTTCCTCCACTGGGCAGTTGTACTACAGCTACCACAATACTTAAAGTAATAAGAAGAGCTGGCAAAACTGTAATCCTTGAAGTGTCATTTATTGGTACATCAGAGTGACAATAAAAAAATTCGGACGCGTTTCGGCAATAGCCTTAGTCGTAGCTAGGTATGAATAAGGCTATTGCGTGTGTTGGGACACATTGAGCCTCAGCACCTGTGAGTGGACCTGATATATGGATTGGGTTGTTCCCGCAGAGAGCGCCGTTTCCTTTCTTCTTTTCCATATGATACTTAAAGTGGTTCTAAAATCAAACATTTTTTTTACCTGAATGCCATTGGCTCCTGCTGCTTTCAAACCTGTAACGAGGAGGTAGGGTCGAGCCACACCGTGTGTGTTTATGGATACACAGTTGGTCACCAGTCATCTCTATGACCGTCGGAGGCCCGGGCGCGACGTTATGACGTCACACCCGGTACCTGGAAGTAAACAAAGCCGCAATCGCAGCTGTCGGCATGTGATCAGTGATTTTTTTTCACCGATTTCATGCTTGTAAGCCTGGAGGAGAGATTGACCCCACATCTTTCCATAAAGAGAACCTGTCACAGTGATTCCTATAACATGGGATGTTTACATTCCTTGTAATAGGAATAAAAGTGATATAAAAATAAAAATGTAAAAAAAAGTGTAACAATAAAATAAAGTAAATTTTTAGGGAAAAAACTGTTTCATGGATTAAAAAAATAAAACAGTAAAGTTAGCCCAATTTGTTTTTGTATAATGTGAAAGATGATGTTACGCCAAGTAAATAGATACCTAACATGTCATGCTTTAAAATTGCGCACACTCATGGAATGGCGCCAAACGTCAGTACTTAAAAATCTCCATAGGCGATGATTAATTTTGTTTTACAGGTTACTATTTTCCAGTTACAGAGGAGGTCTAGTGCTAGAATTGCTGTACACGCTCTAACGCACGCGACAATACCTCACATGTAGGGTTTGAATGGCGTTTACATGTGGGCGGGACTTGCATGCGTGTCCGCTTCTGCGCATGAGCTACCGGGGACAGGGGTGTTTAAAAAATAAAATAATATTTTCCCTAAAAAAAGGGCGTTTGAAAAATTATTGTGCAAATACCGTGCGAGAAAAATTTGCAATGACAGCCATTGTATCCCCTAGGGCAGAGGTGTCAAACTCAATTTCATCGTGGGCCGCATCAGCATTATGATTGCCCTCTAAAGGGCCGGTTGCATTTGTAAGATTAGATGTCCAGCGCATCCCTTCCCCTTACATTAGATGTCAAGAGCCCACCCACCATCAGAAGTTGAATCCCCCACTCTCCTTTACATCACAGTGCACCCCCCTTTACTTATGCTGCTGCTGGGAAGAAGTTGGATGCATTACTTGAAAGCAGAAAGTAAGGGTCTGGAGGATGACTGGAGAGGTGCGAGGGCCGCATGAAATGGCCTAGAGGGCCGCATTCGGCCCGCGGGCCTTGTGTTTGCCACCTCTGCCCTAGGGTGTCTGCTAAAAAAAAAATATATATATTATATATATATATATATATATATATATATATATATATAGGCCCAGATTCACAGAGCACTTCCGCCGACGTATGACAAGTTATGCCGACGTAAGTGCAAATGTGCGCCAGACCCACAGAGATACGCCTAAAACCAGGCTACAGCCCGCCGACGTAGGTACATTTAGGCTGGGTGCATGGTGCCCCCATTGAGCTTCAATGCTTAGTCATAGCTATATAGCTATAACTAAGCATTGAAGCTCAATGCGAAACGCGTCAGCTGTTTTTTGTTCCCACTGTATGCTTTCTTTGTAGTGCATCCATTTATTTTACCACAATAAAGGGCTATTTTTGAATTTTACCTATTTTTGAGTGCGGCTGTCCAAAACCTCTTCTTCTGATTACTTCCAGTTTTGATTTGGCTTTTGATTTTTTTGCTTTCTTACATCCAGATTATTGGTATATTTTGCTTTCACTTTTCAATCAAAGCAGTGTGTGGACGCCAAAGGGATGCATCTCCTCCCTTGAGTACAGTTGTAAGCTCAAGGATATCTCAGAAGAAATCATGACCAGTAATTAAGTATTACACACTAGGGATGAGCCGAACACCCCCGGGTTCGGTTCGCACCAGAACGTTCGAACAGACCGCGGGTTCGCACAAACTTTTCGAACCCCATTGAAGTCTATGGGACCCGAACATTCGAATTCAAAAACTATCATTTTAAAGACCAAAATTCAATTTAATGTTAGAAAACGTCGTTCAGAACCCGGGTCTTGCCCCAGGGAACATGTATCAATGGAAAAAAACGTTTTAAAAACTGCAGTTTTTTTTAGGGGAAGCCATTTTAATGATGCTTAAAGTGAAAAAAAAAATCCTTTAAATATCACACCTGCTGGGTGTCTATAGTAGTGGCACGTGTTTAGAAATGTCCCTGCACAACATGAGGACTATAAAAAAAAGTAAATACTGCTTGCGCACGTGCTGTGTGGCAACAATATGTCAAATATTTTAGCGGTGGTGGGGGGCCATTATTGTTTTGTGAAAGAAAATTTTTATAAAAAAGGACACCCCTCAAACATACTGTAATTGGAGCGCAACAAGGAGCCACGTGCAAAGTATTGCATCAACAATTGTTATTAGGCGCCCCAGTTAAACGAGGGCAAAAAAATTGTGCCTTGGGCACAACACTGCAACCCCTCCCAATAACTCCAATTGGAGCGCAACAAGGAGCCACGTGCAAAGTATGGCATCAAAAATTGTTATTAGGCGCCGCTGTTAAACAAGGGCAGAAAAATTGTGCCTTGGGCACAACACAACACTGCAACCCCTCCCAATAACTCCAATTGGAGCGCAACAAGGAGCCACGTGCAAAGTATTGCATCAAAAATTGTTATTAGGCGCCCCTGTTAAACAGGGGCAGAAAAATTGTGCCTTAGGCACTGGTGGCGGAGCCCAGAAACACAACATTTCTTACTAGCTATCAGCAAGAAAAGTGAGGAGGAGAAGGATATTCCATCAGCAGCATAAGAGGAGAGTCACTCAGCATCAGCATACGCAGTCTAAAAGGGATCTGACATTTCAACAAAAAAATATTATTCAGTAACATCAGCATCAGGTGCTTGGTAGCTGGTGTTGATCCAAGCCTGATTAATTTTGATGAAGGTCAGTCGATCAACAGAGTCGATGGAGAGGCGCACCCTGTGATTGGTAACAAAGCCTCCAGCAGCACTGAATGTGCGTTCTGAAAGAACACTGGATGCAGGGCAAGCCAGTAGCTCAATTGCGTACTGTGCAAGCTCTGGCCAGTGATCCATCCTCAAGACCCAGTAAGCCAGAGGATTTTCGGTGGGGAAGGAGTCCAAGTCAGATCTTGCCCCTAGGTATTCCCGGACCATGTAAACCAGACGCTGGCGATGGTTGCTGGAACTGGTCAGACCTTGGGGCTGCGGCCTAAAAAACTGTCTGAAGGCATCGGTCAGACGGCCACCTTCTCCACCGCTCCTTATGTGACTCACCGAAGCCTCAGCAAGACGTCGCCCAGAGCCAGGTTTTGGTAATCCCCCCGGTTCTGGGAACGCATTGCCCAGACCCTTCTGCAAGGCCTCCCGCAAAAGTCCACAACCTTACTCTTGTAACGTGGATCAAGGAGAGTTGCCAGCCAGTAATGATCCGTCTCCTTGATAGCACGTACACGAGGATCCTTACGCAGGCTTTGCAGGATCAGGGAGGCCAAGCAGCGTAGGTTTGCAGAGGCATTCGGGGCACAGTCCTCTGGGTCACTGAGGACGACAGGATCCACAGGCACTTCATCCAAGCCACGTAAAAGTCCACGTGTTCCTTGGGACTGTAAATGATCCCTTGAAGACTGCTGCTGCTGATGCTGAGTGCTAGGCTCCACCTCCATGATGCAATCATCCTCCTCCTCCTCTTCCTGTGTGCTAGGTGGGCAAGCAGGCCCACTGTCTGGGTAAAGGGGGCCTTGAGAGGTAAGGAAGTCCTCCTCTTCCTCCCCCTGTTCTGCCTCAAGGGCCCTGTCCATTATTCCACGTAGCGTGTGCTCCAACATGTGAATAAGAGGGACAGTCTCACTGATGCATGCACTGTCACTGCTGACCATCCGCGTGGCCTCCTTAAATGGTGACAGGACAGTGCATGCATCCCTAATCACGGCCCACTGGCGTGGGGGAAAAAACCTAGCTGCCCTGACCCAGTTCTGCTGCCATATTGGCACAGGTACTCATTGATGGCCCGCTGCTGCGTGTGCAGCCGCTGCAGCATGGCTAACGTAGAGTTCCATTTGGTGGGCATGTCACAAATTAGGCGGTTCTTGGGCAGGTTGTATTCCCTTTGGAGGTCAGTCAGCCGAGCAGTGGCATTATATGACCTCCGGAAATGCACACAGACTTTCCTGGCCTGCTTCAGGACATCCTGTAAGCCCGGGTACCTGCCCAAGAACCGCTGCACCACCAAATTCAGGACATGCGCAAAACAGGGCACGTGGGTGAGTTTTCCCTGTCGCAGGGCAGAGAGAAGGTTGGTGCCATTATCGCTGACCACCATTCTAGGCTTCATCTGGCGTGGCATCAACCACCTCTGAGCCTGCCCCTGCAGAGCTGAAAGAACCTCTTCCCCAGTGTGGCTCCTGTCTCCCAAGCACACCAGCTCTAGCACCGCATGGCATCTCTTGGCCTGCATTCCTGCGTAGCCTCTCGTACGCCTACGGAGCACGGCTGGTTCTGAGGAAACATCAGCACAGGAAGAGGCCATAGAGGAAGACGAAGAGGAGGGGGTGGAGGAGAGAGGTGTGTCACAAGCAGTAGTAGTGTTTTGGAGGCGTGGTGGTGGAACAACCTCCAAAACTACTGTACCTTGCCCTGCGTCCTTCCCAGCTGCCAGCAGAGTCACCCAATGGGCCGTAAAAGACAGGTAACGTCCCTGTCCATGCTTGCTGGACCATGAGTCAGCGGTAAGATTCACCTTACCACTGACCGCTCTGTCCAGCGAGGCATGGACATTGCCTTCCACATGCCGGTAGAGAGCCGGAATCACCTTCCGTGAGAAAAAGTGGCGTTTTGGTAATTGCCACTGAGGTACTGCACATTGCACAAACTCACGGAAGAGGGCAGAATCCACCAACTGAAAAGGTAGCAGTTGAAGTGCTACCAATTTCGCTAAGCTAGCATTCAACTGCTGGGCATGTGGATGGCTGGGATTGTACTTCTTTCGGCACTGCAGCAGCTGGGGCAGGGAAATTTGCCTGGTACTATCAGTAGACTGCCCGCTACTACTAGCTTGTGACACACCTATTTCTACACCTTCACTGCAGGCTTCAGAGAGGACTGGGGGTCAAGTGGGGTTGGAGGTCCCAGGAGGGCAAGGGGGGGTACGATTTTGTCTTTGGTGTGGGTCTTTCTGGTGTGCTTGCCAATGAGCTGCATGGCAGGTCGACATATGTCTGGACAAGCATGTGGTACCCAGGCGGTTGATGTTTTGGCCACGCGAGATACGCTTGCGACATATGTTGCAAATAACAAAGGTACGATCTTGTGGACATGTTTCAAAAAAGGCCCACACCAAAGAACTTTTGCTGTACCGGTCAGACACAGCAGCGCCATGCACAAGCGCCGTAGATGTGCGCTGTAATGCAGTTGGTGTGCCCTTAAGCTGACCCCTGGAGGGCATCCTGCCTCTTTGGAGATGTGCCTGTGCCTCCTCCTCCTCCTCTCTCCTATCAGGCACCCATGTAGAGTCAGTGACCTCATCATCCCCTCCCTCCTCATCACTGTCGAAAACCTGGCAGTATGCTCCAGCTGGGGGAACATCACTCCCAGGTTGCTGTCCCTCTTGGCCACCCCCTCTCCCTGGGCTCACATCAATGCCTTCCTCTATCAGTGTTCCGTCATCGGAGTCTTCAAAACACTGCGCATCTTCCTGCAGCATGTACCCAACACTGTGTTGAAACAGTTCGGGGGACTCCTCAGGAGGACATGGTGGGACTAGGGAAGTATTGTGTGAAGCCATTGTGCAGAGGGAAGAGGACACCTTGGCAGCTTCTTTGCCAGACAAACTTAGATCAGTCTGTGTGAGAGAGGATGAGGACGGCTTGGTCATCCACTCTACTAATTTCTCAGCATGTTGAGGCTCAACACGGCCAGCTCCCGAAAAGAAGGACGAGCGGCCACATGCTGAAGAGGATGCACCACATCCACCCCCAGCGTTACCTCTAGATGCAGAGCCTGCTTGCCCTCGTGACTCTCTGCCTCTCTTTGTTGTCCTTCCAGACATATTGCTCAGGTGCTATGTAACAGCACACGTGCAGTGACACCAAATGCGCTCAGGTGATATGTAACAGCACACGTGCAGTGACACCAAATGCGCTCAGGTGTTATGTAACAGCACACGTACAGTGACACTAACTGTGCTCAGGTGGTATGTAACAGCACACGTGCAGTGACACCAAATGCGCTCAGGTGATATGTAACAGCACACGTACAGTGACACTAACTGCGCTCAGGTGGTATGTAACAGCACACGTACAGTGACACTAACTGCGCTCAGGTGGTATGTAACAGCACACGTGCAGTGACAGCAAATGCGCTCAGGTGATATGTAACAGTACACGTACAGTGACACTAACTGCGCTCAAGTGGTATGTAACAGCACACGTACAGTGACACTAACTGCGCTCAGGTGGTATGTAACAACACACGTGCAGTGACAACAAATGCGCTCAGGTGATATGTAACAGCACACGTACAGTGACACTAACTGCGCTCTGGTGGTATGTAACAGCACACGTGCAGTGACACCAAATGCGCTCAGGTGTTATGTAACAGCACACGTACAGTGACACTAACTGCGCTCAGGTGGTATGTAACAGCACACGTACAGTGACACTAACTGCGCTCAGGTGGTATGTAACAGCACACGTGCAGTGACACCAAATGCGCTCAGGTGGTATGTAACAGCACAGGTACAGTGACACTAACTGCGCTCAGGTGGTATGTAACAGCACACATACAGTGACACTAACTGCGCTCAGGTGGTATGTAACAGCACACGTGCAGTGACACCAAATGCGCTCAGGTGGTATGTAACAGCACATGTGCAGTGACACCAAATGGGCTCAGGTGATATGTAACAGCACACGTGCAGTGACACCAAATGCGCTCAGCTGGTATGTAACAGCACACGTGCAGTGACACCAAATGCGCTCAGGTGGTATTAAACAGCACACGCACAGTCACAGCAACTGCCTTTCTGTGCAAATAAATAGCACACGCGCAGTAACATGTAATGTGTCTATGTGCAATTAACTAGCACACGTTGACTAACACGGAGTACTATGTTTAAGGTAAAACCTAATGCAGGCAATACAACACGTTAGAGCACTGCATCAAGCACAATCTCCTGCCTGACAGATTCTAATAGCAGATCTAGCTAAGCTATACAGTTTATAAATATATTGACAACTCCTAGGGATGTCAATATATTCTCTACAAACTGTAAATTTAACTATACTGACTACACTCCCTGATCTATCTATCTATTTGAAAAGACACTGGGTCAGATTCATGTAGATGCGCTCATATTTTATCCGGCGTAGCGCAGCGCATATACGTTACGCTGACGCAAACTAGTGAGTCACGTACAGTATTCACCAAGCACTTGTTTGTTACTTTACGGCGGAGTAACGAAAATGCGATGGCGCAACCCGACATAAGTGGAAGTGGGTGTGACCATATGTAAATGATGGGCAGAGCCCAGCGCAGAGACTTACGTTGAGCGCATCATCCACGGAGCATGCTCACAACTTCCGTCGGCACCACTTCATGTCTTACGTTGCGCGTATAAAAGCGGCCGCAGATGCGCCTTTCCGGTGCAAAAGTATATCCGGTTCCCCCCCCAGGGATGTAACTTTTGCTGTGAGATGGCTGCTCCTGTTCCCCGCAGAGAGAGGAGAAAGCTCAATTTCAATGCCCAGGCGCTGTCTGCCGTCATCTCGGCTATGGAGACTTACAATGTGTTCCTCCGTGGCAGTAAAAGTCGCCAGACAAGCCGAGACAGGAAGCAGGCCATCCTGGAGTCCATTGCTGCCAGGGTGAACAGTTTTGGCTATTTGACACAGACTGCTGCGGACATTGCAAAAAAAAATCAATGATGTGAGGCGCAAAGTCCGGGGCAAGGTGGCCACCATCAGGAGGCATGAGAGGGGCACGGGGGGTGGACCCCCATTTGCGGTCAGCCTGACCACGGAGGAGGAGGTGGTAGCCCGCTGCCTGGAGAGAGAGCAGTTGGAGGGGGTACCGGGCTATGATTCTGTGGAGGAAGGCTCCAGGACAGGTAAGTGTTTTTTATCCCCTATTTGGTGTGTTGCATGTGGGGGGGGGTACATGTGCCAAGTGTGTGGGACCACCAACATGTGTCTGCTTTGTGTCATCCACAGATGACGGAGCTGGGCCATCATCTGCTGGCGACCATTCCACCCCATCCCCCCAACTGCATCCTGAGCCCGACCCCCTGGGCACTGAAGACACCGAGGTGGAGGGGAGTGCCCACACCTCACCTGCTGAGGTGGTTGAGGAGGAGCCTGTCGTCACAGAGCAGGAGTTTGTCTTATTTTTGGAGGAGTCCTCCCCTTCAGCTGGGCCCTCTCAAATCCCCTCCCCCATCATGGGAAGCCCCTCAAGGGCAACTCCATCCCCCCGGGGAATACCATCTCCTGGCCCCAGGAAGGCGACCCGGAAGACCAGGGGGGTGTCTGATGTGGTCCATGACCAAATGGCGAGGGACCAGGCCAGGCAGACCCAGCAGATGGGGGAGATAGCTGGGCACCTGGACCGTGTAGCTGACAGCCTGGGCTCCATGGCCCAGATGACAAACGCAGTGCAGGATGTCAGCTGCAACTGCGCTGCAGTGGTGACCAGCCTGGGGGAGGTGCAGGCTGATGTTCGGCACCTCACTGCAGCCGTCCAGGCCAACACAGCTGCCACCCGGGACCAGGGGAGGCAGAGGCAGCGGGCCCAACAATACCAGGTAACCCGGCAGCTGAGGATGCAGGCCCAGACTAATTCCTTCCTCAGCCGGATAGCCGTGGCCTTGGAGGGCATGCAGGCCACACCTGCCAGAAGTGGCCCACCCGGGGGTCAGCCACCTCCAGATGCCCCCCCACCCCCACCCAAGACTCCCTCCAGGCAGCTGAGGAGCCAGAGAGGGCCCACCAGAAAGAGCCCCCGTCAGCCCAAATGATGGCTTTTTGGGTTCTTTGTTTATTTTTGCAGTTTTTGTTTCTGCTCAGGTTATGAGCTTTTTATTTTTATTTTGCTCAGGTCATGAGCTTTTTATTTTGCTCAGGTTATGAGCTTTTTATTTTTATTTAAACTGCACGGTCAGTAGTGCAGGGGACAGTGTGAATGGTGTGTGAATGTGAGGGTGGCACTCCTGAAAGTGAAGGCTGTCATCCTCGGCCGTTGGGGAGAAGTTATCCCCATGGCTGTGTGAATGACGTGTGAATGGACAGCGACACCATTGGGGCCTTGACGCGGCGTTGCTGCTCCCATTTCCTGCATGTTGGACTTGGGCTAATCCAATGTGATGTGGATGTGGTGTATATGATCTAGGGACCTCAGTGGTGTGCATGCGTGCATTGTCTGTGTGATCAATGTATTTGTTTATTGTCCAAAGATGCCTACGGCGAGGACCCTCCTGACTGCTCTTCCATCAGCTAAATGGGTCTCTGGCAGGTGGGGACTGTGTGGGTCGGGGATCAGGTCATCACGTATGTCAATCTCCAGGCCCTTTCTCATGGCAAAGTTGTGCAGAATGCAACATGCACCGATGATCTGACACACGAAGGTAGGGGAATACAAGAGGGCCCCCCAGACTTATCCAGGCATCGGAAACGGGACTTCAGGAGCCCAAATGTTTGCTCCACCACTGCACGAGTTTGGATATGTTCCGCATTGTATCTTCTCTCTCCTCTGGTTTGGGGGTTCCGGAAAGGATTCATTAGATGGGTTCCCAGTGCATATGCAGAGTCACCTGGAAGGGAAAAGACAGGAGGATGTTAGTCATGCATGTGCCCCTCGTGATGTCAGCATCATGGGGTCGGACAGTCATGCCTGACTCCCATGTCACTCACCAACCAACCAGCTGTCCTTGTACACGTTCTGTTCGAATTCCGTTGGGATGGCGCTTTGACGGTATATGAAGCCGTCATGGCTGGACCCGGGGTGTTTTTTACGGACGTGCCATATGAGGCGTTGGGCATCGGCTATCACCTGTACGTTGATGGAATGCCAATGCTTCCGATTGCGGTATATGTGCTCTGTGGCACTGTAGGGCCACATGTGTGCAATCAATGGCCCCCACGGTGCGTGGGAATCCTGCAATGCTGTAGAAATCTGTCATTGCTTTCTGCCGCAGGTCCTCAGTGGTGGGTCTGATGATGTGGTGGGACATGCGTCTGAGAATTGCAGGGACAACCTGGTGCACACATCTGCTCATGGTGGATTGTGACATCCCAGCCACAACTCCACTTGTACGCTGGAATGATCCACTGGCAAGGAAATGAAGTGTTGCCAGTACCTTCACCAGTGGCTGCACTGCTTGTGAGCGGTGTGTCTTGCTGGTGATGTCATCCTGCAGGGTTGTGGTTAGTTCAAGGATTGCATCTGGGCTGAATCTGAAGAGGCGATACACCTCCTCATCACCCATGCCAAAGAGGCTCATGCGCGTGCGGTATATCCTCTCACGTGCCCGCCTCCTCCGTACCGGGGGACCCATTATTAGTGCTAGGACCACGGCTGCCCCTGGCATGTTGGCACACAGAGGTGTTGTCCTGCAAGTGTGGTTGGTCAGCTTGCTATTTATGTCGGTAACGCTGCTGCTGTAGCTGCTCTCCTGCTGACCTGTGGCCGTCAGGAGTAAAGATAAAGCAGCTGGGGGGCGTGGCCAAGATGGCGGACTGAGCGGACGTGTTCCCTGAGCTCTCCTGGAGTGTGATCCGATTTTTTCTCCCCTACCTCCTGCCTGGCCCTGCTACGGGGCTCAGCGGTGCTTTGGATGTCATACAGGGCGTTCGGGAAGCGCAGGAAGGCAAAAAAACTGAAGTTTCCTGCTTCCATCCCAGAGGATCCTACGCCGATTGCTGTCTCCCCGGCACCTACAGCGCGCCGCTGTAACATGGCGTCGCAAACGGACCACGTGGAGGGTGCTGTACCTGCTGCCCCTGGTATTCCTGAAGTCATATCGGCGATCACGATGTGTCAGGCGGCTCTGACCAACAAGATAGAGGAAGTCCAGCTGGATGTCAGTCTGATCCGGCAGGACTTCGACAAGATCAGATCGAGGGTGTCGGAGGCCGAGCGACGCGTGAGTGAGGTGGAGGACACGGTGTCGGATCACGATGCCTCTATTAGGGCCCTGCAGTCGAAGGTCAAGGCGCTTGAATACCGCGCGGAAGATGCCGAAAATAGGAGCCGCCGCAACAATATTAGGATAGTAGGACTGCCTGAAGGGGTGGAGGGTCGTGCCCCAGCCCTTTTCGCTGAAGAGCTCCTCCGTTCCCTGGTACCGGCGGCTCGGCTGTCTTCATACTTCGCTGTGGAGCGCGCTCACCGGGTTCCCCCTAGACCGGGACCTGAGGGCTCGCCCCCCCGTACGTTCATACTCCGTCTGCTGAATTTTAGGGACCGGGACGAGCTGTTGCGAGCCTCGAGGGCCACCGGAGACCTGGCATACCGCAATGGGAAGCTGCTGTTATTCCCGGACTACACCATGGAGACCCAGAGGCAGCGGCGCTCCTTTGATGCGGTTAAAGCTACCCTCCGCCGCAAGGGCATTAAGTACAGCGTCCTGTTTCCAGCTAAGCTGCGGGTTGTGGATGGAGAAACGGTACGCTTCTTTACTTCGCCGAGAGATGCCTCTGCTTGGGTGGATACATTACCTTGATCTTCTGCCTTGATGGATGCCTTGTACTGCTCTCCCTAATAGGCTGGCGGGGATACGCACACACTGGTGTCTATTTCGGGTAAGCTCCTATGATTCCCCCCCCTGGAGAGACTGTGGGTGTAGGGGCCATGTTGCTGGACTGGGACTGTTCCTTTTTGTGATCTGCCCCGACACGGCTGATATGGGTCACCTTGTCCATTAGCTGTGTCTGCCCCTGTCTCATACACTGTTTGGTCTGTTTGGTGGATGCTGCTGGGGCGGGTTGGGTTCCTTTTGTACACCCGGGCTGTTGTTGGGGGGCCCCTCTGCTATTAAGTTTGCCCGCTGTCCCCGCCAGTACTTGTTTGTAACGCGTTAAGACTGTGCCCCCGCTTCGGCGGGAGAAATGGAGGACCTTTGATTTGCACTACATCACTCCAGGGGCCGGCGGGGAGAGACTTGTGCTTGCATTCCCTTTTGCCCTCTGGCTGCTGGTGGATTTTGACACTGGCTACACGCCCCCAGCCTTTGTTTTAGGCTCCTGCAATATGGGTTTTTTGGGGTTTAAGTGCTCCTCATGTTCTCGAGGTGCATGGGGTGGGGGGTGGGGGGGGGTTGGGGGTTCCTGCCACTGTTCGGCTGGTTGGTTGTTCATGTTTTTTTTGTTAATACTTTTCTGCTGCATGCTCTCTGTTGGTTGGTATGGGTCATCACTGTATTTATGTGCTGCTAGTAGGGTCTGGTTGTTGAGGTGCTGTTCTTGGTTGGGCGTCCGGCTCGGTCCTGGCGGGACGGGGGTGAAGGAACTCTCCTCCCTCTGTTGTGCTGGGCCCGACTTGGGTGCCGCCGGGGTCGGCTCTGCACTAATGTATAACCCGCCTTATGACTAATTGTCGGGTAGTGTTGTGGAATGTGCGGGGTCTTAACTCAGCGGTGAAACGCTCCTTAGTGCTTAACTATTTGAGAAAACTTCACCCGCAGGTGTGCATCCTGCAGGAGACACACTTAATGGGATCCCGAGTTCTGAGTCTGAGGAGGGCATGGGTCGGTGCGCACTATCATGCACCCTACTCTAATTATGCCAGGGGCGTTAGCATTCTTGTGCATAGGTCCCTTCCCTTCCAGCTTCTGGATGTGAAGCTGGACCCGGGAGGCAGATATGTGCTCTTGCATGCTTTGATTGCTGCGATTCCTTTTGTGCTGGTGGGGGTGTATCTGCCCCCCCCGGCGGATCTGGACATCCTTCATTCCCTTATGCAACTGGTTACTATGTATAATGTGGACAATGTGCTTATCATGGGGGACTTTAACTTGGTTGTGTCCAGGGATCTGGACAGGCTCCGTGCCTCTGGCCCTCGGCAGCATGGACTTGCTGACTGGGCATCTGCCTTTCATATGACGGATGTCTGGCGTCAGGTGCATCCTTCCACCAGGGGGTATACTTGCCTCTCGAGCACTTACCGGACCATGTCTCGTATTGATCTGGCGTTTGCCTCGCCTGCTCTGCTACGCAGGGTGGTCGATGCCGACATACTCTCTAGGGGTATATCGGATCATGCCCCGTTGTCTGTCACTATCCAGCTTTCACGAGAGGTGGGGGTGCGGCTCCTGAGGCTGTCCAAATATTGGATAATGGACCCGGACATTCAGGAGGAGATGCCTGAAGCCTTGTGTACATACTGGTTGGACAATGAGGGCTCTGTGGGACCCCTGGTCGGGTGGGATGCCTTCAAGGCCTGGTTAAGGGGTGATTTTATGGCTCGGGTTGCGGTGCGTAAGCGAGGATCTATGCAGTCTCTGAGGGAGCTCGAGGAACGGGCTAGGATCCGGGAAGCCGAATATGTTCGCTTTCCTGATTCTGACCATTATGTGCCCTGGCAGGTTGCCCTTAGGGACCTGTCCCTGCTTAGGGTGGACCTTACCAAGAAATCCTTGCTAGAAAGTGCCCAAAGAGTTTTTGAGTATGGGGATAAGAACGGCAGGTTGCTGGCTTGGCTTGCCAAGGGGCAGAGGCCGATGACACATATTAGCAGGCTGAGGGACGGTGCTGGAGGGATGCTTACGTCCCCTATGGATATTGGAGCCCGGTTTCTGGAGTTCTACCGGGACCTATACTCCTCTAGAGTACGGTACGTTAACTCTGAACTGCTCCGGTATCTTGACCGGGTCTCTCTCCCCTCCTTGACCGCTGCACAGAGTGCTCAGTTGGACTCTGATGTTACGTTGGAGGAGGTGCAGGTGGCTCTGTGTTCCATGCAATCCGGGAAGACCCCTGGACCTGATGGTATTCCTGTCGAGTTCTACTCGGTGTTCCAGGAGCTTATTGCTCCTAGACTTACCTCTATGCTGCAGAGCTCCTTCTCTGCGGAGTCCTTGCCGGATTCGATGTCAGAGGCCGTAATTGTGCTGGTGCCCAAACCTGGCAAGGACCCTGAGGAGTGTGGCTCTTACAGGCCTATCTCCCTGATTAATGCGGATGCGAAACTCCTCGCAAAAATCTTAGCTAATAGACAGTGATTGAGTCGCTCGTTCAGGTGGACCAGACAGGATTTATACCGGGGAAGGGCACCGACATTAACATCCGTCGGTTGTTCCTGAACCTGTCTGCGTCTCATAGCAATGGGGGGACCAGAGTGGTGGCCTCTCTCGATGCTGAGAAGGCCTTCGACTCCGTGGAGTGGGGGTACTTGTGGGAGGTTTTGAGGAGGTTTGGGGTGGGACCTAAATTTCTACAGTGGCTCGCAATGTTGTATAAATCTCCCAGGGCTAGGATTCGAGTGAATGACTCTCTTTCGGACTATTTTCTCCTCCGGAGGGGGACCCGTCAGGGGTGCCCCTTGTCACCCAGCCTGTTCGCCCTGGCCTTAGAACCCTTGGCAGTGTTGGTCCGGGAATCGGACCGTATAGTTGGTCTCAGGGTTGGCCCTCTGGAGGAGAAGATATCTTTATATGCAGATGACACTCTCCTTTACCTCCATGACCCTGGTGACTCCTTGGCGGCTGCCTTGGAGATCTTTGACGAATTTGGTAAGTATTCTGGGATTCGTATTAACTGGTCCAAATCAGCTCTGTTCCCGATTGATGTTAGGGCTAGGGAGGTGGTCCCGTCGACAGCGCTTCAGTGGGTGGAGGAATTTACGTATTTAGGAATTAGGGTCTCCCGCGACCTTCGGTCCTTCGACAGGCTCAACTTGAGACCGGTGACTGATCAACTCAGGGAACGCTGTTCTCGCTGGCGGAACCTCCCGTTGAACCTTCTAGGTAGAATCAACGTCTTGAAAATGATCTATTTGCCTAAACTTAATTATATTTTTAGAAACTGTCCTGTGTGGATTCCCACCTCCTTCTTTCGAAACTTGGATGGCTACATTGGATCCTTTCTGTGGCGGGGCTCCCCACCTCGGTTGGCGAGATCCACCCTTCAGCTTCCTGTTAGCTTGGGGGGGCTGGCTCTCCCCAATCTGCTGGTCTACTACTGGGCGGCCGTACTGGTTACGGCACGATGGTGGTTTGAGCAGTCCAGGGCTAATGCGGCTGTGTGCCTCGAGGTGGCGATTGTAGGGTCCCTTACTGAACTGCTCTATAGAGGTCCCTCTCCATACCCCGCGAGGAGGCGTCGCTTTTTGTCCTCACTGGTCTTTGCAGAGCACCCACAATTGTGTCTACGAGACATTGTGGATCTTAGGAATGTACCTCCAGCTGCGGCATGCAGGGCTCAGTTCTCCCGCCTGTGCTTCGTGCGGACGCTGTGGAAAGAGCACTCAAAGATCTTATCCTCCTTGTACCTGACACTCCTTACCAAAGACTCCCCTAAGATGGACTCCCTTTGGAGGAAGTGGGTGGGAGATGTTCCGTCCTTGGATAGGGAGACCTGGGATGATTGCTTTGAGGATAGTTATAAATTGGTGATCTCGTCTAGGGATAAGTTAATACAAACTAAGTTCTTGCACAGGGTATACTTTACACCTCAGAGACTGCATGGGATATATCCGCAACGTTCCCCGAGCTGCCCTAGATGTTTTACCTCCGAGGGTACATATATTCACATGTTCTGGTCCTGCCCCAGGCTGACGGACTTTTGGTCCGCAGTTTTTGAAACTGTTAATGTCCGCCTCCATCTTAGTCTTCCGGTTTCCCCAGAGCTGGCTCTGCTGGGGGTGCAGGATGATGAGCAGAGGCCTAGGTTCACCAAGCTGTTACTGTCGCTACTGTTTTTTTACGCCAAGAAGGCTATTCTGGTCAAATGGACATCTAGGAATCCCCCCACTTTGGGAATGTGGATGGATGCGGTCAACGCTACCCTTCCTTTATATAAAATGACGTACCTAAACAGGGGCTGTCCTTTGAAGTTTGAACGGGTGTGGGGGCCATGGATTGATCCTCTATGATAGAATTGACCCCATGTCTTGTGCTGTTGCTGAGCTCCCCGGCCTCGCCCTGCCCCCTCCCTTTCCCTCTCCCCCCCTGCCCCCTCTCTGCTCCCCTTCCTCCCCCTTCTCCTCCCCTTTCCCCTCTCCTCCTTTTTCTCTCACTGGGAAGTATGTCCTGTAGATGAGTTGTTTCCACCCTGCTGTGACATGTTCTAGATGGATCTTAATTCGACCAGTAATGTCTCTCATATGTATTTTATCTGTCCTACCATGCATGCACTGTATTTGGATGTCTTGTATAATTCCTGTATTTTCTCTTTTGACTCAATAAAGTCCAACCTTGTTGTTAAAAAAAAAAAAAGATAAAGCAGCTATTTGTAGGAATAACTTTGCGCCAGACGTACGATGTACGCGCGGCGCGCGTAGCCAGCGTCTGGTGCTAATCCGATCGCGAATCGGCATATCTCCCTCATTTGCATATTTGAATGGGAAATCAATAGGCGCGACGGATGCGCCAAATGAAAATATACGCATACTATACTCTGGCGTAGGAAAGTTAAGCCGGTCGGAGAAAGCACTTTTTCTGGCGCATCTAGTTTGGTGGGTACGGCACAGATACTACGGCGCATCTTTACACTTACGCGGCGCATAGCAATATACTCCAGCGCAAGTCTTTCTGAATCTGGCCCACTGTGTCTATCTCTCTCTCTCTAACTCGCTGTCTGTCTGACTTCTCTGCAAAACAAGCCAGAACACACTACACGAGGCCCCCCGGGAGGCGGCCTTTTATAGTGTGGGGCGTGTGCTAAAGCCCTGAGCCCTAATTGGCCAAAGCACCCAGGCTTTGGCCAATTAGATCTCTTCGTTTTTTGGGCGCTGTGATTGGCCAAGCATGCGGGGTCATGGTGCATGCTTGGCCAATCATCAGCGCGCAACGCTACAGTGAATTATGGGCCGTTGTGCGTCATTCGAATTTGGCGTGAATGGCCCGTTTTGTTCGTTTTTGACGAAGGATCGAACAGGCAATGTTCGATGCGAACATGTGTTCGCATCGAATGCGAAGCTCATCCCCATTACACACCCTCTACCATCCTGAGAACAGCAGAAAGGTTGAAAGGCTTAGTAGGATTATATAAATAGACCAATATGATCAGAGACAGGTAAATTGTAGACTGTTTACCTATAGTGTTGTACAAAATCAGCATCGCCCCTAAAGTAAAGACATGACTGTCTACCTATGAAGTACTTTTTGAGTAAGTCCCAAGACTGGCTGTTATTTCTCACCACAAATGCTCGTTGGGAATAATGATCTTTATTTGTCTACAAAACCCCAGAACCTTCCTCCATTTTAGGTGCACATTGCACGAAGCCTGGAGACCTGGTCCTTGTACAGAAATAGACAAGAAAGTCTCAAGAGAGATCACAAGGACAGTTCCAAGAAGACAGAGACAGGTGTCAAAACTTGAAGAAAAAAAAAATGTAAAACAATTGTTGTAAAGCCTGGAGAGTTGGGACAAATAGCCCCCCTTCCTGATTTCAAGGAAATAAATATCTATAACCATGTGTGTGTCTACAACTTGTGTGTATGAAGAAACTGCTCAGATCAGGTGGTGTTACAGTACAGATTGACTGTGGACTTCCTTACTGCAGCCTGAGGTGGAATGTGTGAAGCGATTCACATGAACTACTGCACATAAACCTTATGCATCTCAAATGAGGAAATGTCTGTTGAGAGAAAAAAATATGTATATCAGCTTCAGAGTGAGACTAGAAGCATTTCAGCTAATGGTTGGAATCCCTTAAAGAGTTTAGGAATATTTAGAGATTTCTTCAACTGTATATTCAGATTGTTTAAAAAGTAGGGACTTTAATTCTCATGGCATTGTTACATATTATATTACTTTGCAGTTAAATTTGCTATCCAGGATGTGGAAAGCGAAGAATTCCCATGACCACCCCCCAGTTGTGTTAAAGTAGCACCCACCTGTAAAGTATGTTTATGGAAAAGTTGAAAGAAACAATTTCATTTGTGGAAGAGATTCTTTTCACTCCTTTCTTAAGGAACGGAACTACTGCCAGTGCAAGATGATCAGGAGCACCATGTTTAAGTGGAGGATGTTTGGTATTCTTCAACCCAAAAGAACCATGCATTTATAGGCAGGGGTGTTTAAAAGACACAAGGAGGGATTTGTATTAATAAAACCTTTGTCTTCCATCTTGACTGAAACCACTCCATTTTTTATTCTTCTACAAGAAATGTACTCTTATAACCTATAAGCCTCAAATGAGGGCTCTCCCCCTTAGGCCCCGTACACACAAGCAAATAGATTTGTTCAAATCGGTCAGACCGACCGATTTGAACAAATCTGTCAGCTGGCCATTTTGGTTTGATCGCTGTACACACGATCAAACCAAAATCCCCGCCAGCAGACAGCGCAGTGACGTGGCGGTGACATTGACGCCGCCACGTCACCGCACCAGGAAGTAAATTACTTCCGCGCATGCGTCGAATCCATTCGACGCATGTGCGAGAAGATATGTCTGCTGGTTAGCGTACTAAACAGCAGACATATCGGGCGGACGAACTCCCAGCCGACAGATTTTAAAGCATGCTTTAAAATCTGTCGGCTGGCCAAATCCGTCGGCTCGCCCGTACACACGATCGAATCTGTCTGCTGGGACGGTCGGGCCGACAGTTTCCAGCAGATAGATTTGATCGTGTGTACGCGGCCTTAGGGTACTCATGGAATACAGTGTGAGAGATAGGGTAAGCCTGTATGCAGCAACCCAGGTGTAAACTGCCCTGAAATGAACCCCTGTGTGGCCAAAGGGCTGGAAGAAGCACCTGATGTTATAAAGGGCTCGAAGTGGCATTAAAGTATGTGACTGAGCATTGAGTGGTTTAGTTTTGGAACCATGTTTAAAAAGTTAAATGAAGTGAATCAATTCCAAACATAGCGCAACAGTCAAATATAGGGTGACCCTGTCTTGCATGTCCATTACGCAGGACCATCACGGTGGGCATACCCTTAAAATAAATCTTGAGGGGGACTGCGTTCCATAGCAATGGTCCAAGGCCCTGGATCTGTATAGCACTCTGAGGCCGACAACAAATTGCATCCACTACCAAGGTAAGCATCCATGCAGGATCCAAAACCCGAAGCAACATTACAGGCTGTCCCCACCACACTGCTTCACAAAGGCATTAGAAGACAGTGAGGTGCTGACTGAAGAATTCTAAGAGAAGAAGAGGTCCATCAAACTAGAAAAGATGGTAGAGGCAGTTTAGTATAATGTAAAAACTGCCAAATATATATTACATTAGCAAAGACAGAAAATGAAAACCAGATACTAATCATAATTATTTTTTTTTTTAATTACATACCCTGGCATAATTTATGATTTATTGGCCATTTACCCTGGCATAATTTATGATTTATTGGCCATTTTTTAGAGAATATGAACGATAACAATTTTTTTTCATTCACACATGGTTAGTGTTTGGCTGAAGCCATTTCCTATTAATCAACTGATTTCACTCTTTTTAACCACTTGCTTACTGGGCACATACACCCCCTCCTGCCCAGGTAAAATTTCAGCTTCCGGCACTGCGTCGCTTTAACTGACAATTGCGTGCGACGTGCAATCGTGCGACGTGGCTCCCAAACAAAATTTACAACCTTTTTTCCCCACAAGTAGAGCTTTCTTTTGGTGGTATTTGATCGCCTGTGCTGTTTTTATTTTTTGCTATAAACAAAAAAGAGCCACACGCTGGGAACGCCTGAAGGACATGCCGTCAAATGACGGCATGTTGGATATTCAGGCCCGCGCTGTTGCCGTCATTCGACGGTAGCGCGGGCCTGAAGTGGTTAAAACATATTGAGAACAGAAACTATCCAAATGACCTTGATCAAAAGTTTTCATACCCCATTCTTAATACCATGTGTTGTCTCCTTTAACATCAATGACAGATTGAAGTCTTTAGTGGTATTTGTGGATGCGGCTCTTTATCTTCTCAGATGGTAAAGCTGCCCATTCCTCTTGGCAAAGTTTCCAGATCATGTCAATTCTTGGGCCGTCTTGCATTAGCTGCATGTTTGAGATCTCCCCAGAGTGGCTCAATGATATCAAGGTCAGGAGACTGAGATAGCCACTCCAGAACCTTCACTTTATTCTGCTGTAACCAATGACAGGTCAACTTGGTCTTGTGTTTTGGATCATTGTCATGGTGGAGTGTCCAAGTACATCCCATGTGCAGCTTCCTTTCTGATGAATGCAAATGTTCCTCCGTATTTTTAGATAACATACTGCATTCATCTTGCCATCATTTTTGACCAAATTTCCTGTGCCTTTGTAGCTCACACATCCCCCAAAACATCAGAGATCCACCTCCGTAGATATGGTGTACCTTTTATCATAGGCCTTGTTGAGCATTTATGGTTGTGGCCAAAAAGCTAAACTTTTGGTCTCATCACTCCAGAAGGTTGAAGTCTTGTCTCTGTGCTGTTTGGCGTATTGTAAGTTGGATACTTTCTGGCATTTGCATAGTAATGGCTTTCTTCTGGCAACTCGACCATGCAGCCCATCTTCCTTCAAGTGCCTCCTTATTGTGCATCTTTGAACAGCCACGCCACGTGTTTTCAGAGAGTCCTGTATGTCACCTGAAGTTATTTGTGAATTTTTCTTTGCATCCTGAACAATTTTCCTTGCAGTAGTTGCTGAAATTTTAGTTGGTCTACCTGACCATGGTTTGGTTTCAACAGAACCCCTCATTTTGCACTTCTTGATTAGAGTTTGAACATTGCTGATTGGCATTCTCAATTCCTTGGATGTCCCTTTCCCGCAGATTCTTTGACAATTATCTGGCTTTCCCCATGACTCAGAATTCAGAAACATCAGTGCAGCACTGGATGAAAGATGCAAGGGTCTGTCAGGAGTCCAGAAACTCATTGACCTTATACACACACACTAATTACAAGCAAACAAATCACAGTGAGGCGAGAATGGTTACCTTTACTAGCCATTCAAATCCCTTTGTGTCAACTTGTGTGCATGTTATCAAGTCAAAATCACCAGGGTGTGTAAATCATCAGGGTAATTTGGGTCGTTTTCGTTGTCAATACAATTTAACAAAAAGTAAACACAGTTGATTGATAATAAAGGACTTCAGCCAAACACTAACCATGAGTGAAAGAAAAGTTTATGTTATCATTCATATTCTCTGAAAAATGGCCAAGAAATCATAATTTCTGCCAGGGTATGTAAACTTATGAGCACAATATATATATATATATATATATATATATATATATATATATATATATATATATATATATATATCCCCCCAAATATAATCTTTTTTCTTTAAGGTTAGTGGTGCATTTAAAAAAAAAAAGAAATCCACAATGCACTTATCCTTTAGAAGAATAGACCATCTCACTAAATCCCCAAATCTATATCACATAACTTAACGTTTTAAAACTCAAAGTTTTCAGTTGCAAGCACTGTCTACACAGAGCTGTTGGGCCTAACATGGCCACAGCCTACACTTTCTTCTGCTAAATGATCTGACCTTACAGCCTAAAGAACATGCAATGGTGTGCTTGGGATTTTTTGTACACCTGTATGTCCTTTCTGCCCCCCACATGCTAATGAGCAGCTATTATAGTTGAAATGTGGAGCCAAGTGCAAAAGGTTACTTATCCTTTAAAGGCTTAACATACAAAGAACGCTCCTTACCCAGTAGTCTTTTGTCCTTCTGAAGAAGGTTAACTGTATAAAAGTGCAAACAATCCTTGGATGTTTAAAACCAATTCAGAGTACACATTAAAATTTTCATTTGGACATCCTTTTAAAACATTCCATTCTGAGCCCTGGAAACCATGAATTATTTGACAGATAATAAAGACATGTGCATTTACCTCTTGATCAGCAGCATAAAATGGCAATGAATTTGTCTTGTATCATGTAACCTTTAATCAAATTGCACTGATGCAAAAAAAAAAAGGGAATTTACCTTTGCTGATTAAAATACACATTTGTTTCAACTTTTTTTTATTACACTTTTTAATCCATTTCACAGTTAATATCTATTTACAAGTTCTTTGATTGTTTAACTTTGAGGCAGCAGATAAAGTTACACACCCACAGAAATTGAAAATGGCACACAGTTTAAAATCTGTTTGGCTAGTGATGGATGACTAGTTATCTACATTATTCTACATCAGGTAAAGACACTAGCTGTGTTAAATGTAAAAAAAAAAGAAGGATGATTGCCATCAATGTGCAATGATATCTATGTCAAACTATTTCGGAGGCCACTTTCAAACACACATTTCTCAGCAAATACAGTTCAGAAGAGTGGCTCTATATCGAGAGTCTTTTTTATGTTGCCTGCAACTAGTCAGAGACAAGATATAAGCAGCCATTAGGAAACTTTGCAATATTTTCCACTCAACCAGAACCTGATGGTTAAACATCTTCCCAGAGATTATGCATTAAAAACAATGGAGAAATTTCTTCAAAAACATGTGCGCTTTTTAATACATTTCATTCTAATAACATAGAATTGCCTATTTACAAGCGCTTACATTGAATAATGCCCATACTTTGAAGGACACACCTTAGAAAAAAATATAATAAAAAAAAAAATTAAACCAGAAATAGTTTTTATGAATCCAAAAAGCAACAATGAATGAATTTAGACACTGTTAAATAAAAATAAAAATAAATCCAGCAGCAATAGTAAATTATTTTTAATGCTATGGCTGAGGTTCATTAGGCAATAGTTAGGCAAACAATCCTATTAAATGGCAGCTAGCACAAATTTCAATGGTGAATGACTTCACAGTAAAGTAAAACATGTACGGATTTTGAATGGAAATAAAATAAATGCAAGCCTGTGTTAAAAAATAAACTCTTCCTCAATAGTGCCTTAACCTACCTTCCCTGCTCATTTCCTCGGTCTTGAAATTACCACCATGGGTTTCAGGGCAATCACTGATCATTGGCCACTGAGGTACCAAGCTCTGCATTATGGGAGTGCATGGAGTCATCCCACATATCTCTTAATACTAAGTACAGAGAATTTCAGGGTAGTTGCTGCATGGTTAGGGGAGCAGATGCTATCAGGGAATGTCAGCAAAGGCACTAGTTGATGTCTACACAGGTGTACTTTTAAGTGGATCTTGCAGAAAAAAAAATGGATTACCTTACACCTTGCCTAGGGCAAGTGTGACGCCACTGTGCCTTTAAATGGAATCCTGGAAAAGCTGAGGTTACCAAATCCAGTGGAAATACACTCCAGTACAAAGTTGGAGCATCAGTTTGTGAGAGGTAGGACCCTCAGATTTGACAAAATCCCACAGGTAGGGACCAATGACATGACTACTCAAAGCATCTGTTAAGCAGGAGTGTATCTTTCAGTTAGCATTAGAGGGCAGGAGTACGGTAAGGTAAGCGAACTGTGTATTTTCATGTAGCACTTAAGCCATACTGAATTATTACAATGATACATAAAATGTTTGAATAAGTATCAGTACTCTGACAACCCATGAAACTGATTCAGAATGAAATAGAATTTATTCAAGCAGAAAAGGACAATGCCAGATAATCTTTGGTTATTACCACATAAACCAGTGATAACCATGTGCTCAATTTTGCCTATTCAGTGATTGTGTTAAATATAGTAAAGATAAAGAGCAATGCTGGAGCTACTATCATGGAAACAGCCAGGCATAAGCCTTTTTCCTTAAGTGTAATCATTTTTAAATTAAAATGTTCACCATCCCTTTTTGTCAGAGGTAAAATTGTGGACACTTTTTCTACAATTGTTTCAATATTAGAGGTTTGTAACCAGGCTAATATCCTCTTATTCATAGATGCTGTTCACATTAACTTCCATTTTTTTCTTTATTGTGAGCAATAAAACAAGAAGCATTTCTCCTGCCAAAAACAAAAATTCTTATATGCATAGTATACTAATAAACTGTGATATTTCATTTTTCGCCTATAGTTCCTTCCCCTCTACTTTAAGGATATTACAATAAAATATAAAACATTTATATTGTTGTGCACAGAACTATTGTAATTGCAAAGCATTTGTAAAATACACTAATATTACTGGGTAATTATTATTTATTTTATTTTTTAAAGAGTCAGGTTGCTGGAGTGCAAATTGTATATTAAATTATATATTTTTAATACCATGCTGTAGGATTTCCTGTTAATGCAGTGGACAGGCCCAGATCATGAAAAGTAACAATTCTTAAAAAAAAATTCAGTGCTAGATGGATACTGTATTCTTCTCTTTGCAGATCTTTTGCATAGCATAGAGCTGCATTTACTGATTTTGGGTACCGAGAAAATGCCACAGGACAGGGCCACAAGCGGTATACTATTGTTGACAATTTGTTGGCTCTGTTTTACGAAGACCAAATACACTAAAAGAGGCAGCAAGCCAACTGACACATTACCACACATTAAAAGTTAACAGGGCCAATAAACCTGTAACTACTAAAGTGATATGAATGTGTTCCCTGTTTTGTCCTGAAAGTTTTAACTACAGTTTAGAAATCAGGTATGCTTGGCTTTCAAAATTCTTCTGAACTATGGACAGTAAAACCCAATGAACAGTTAGATGTATCCTTCATTTAGAAAATGTTTTGAGTCTTCCTAAATGATTAAAACGGTCATAATAAGAAAAAATCATGATGGATGTGTTCTATATTTTACATTCCTAAAGCCATATATTTCAGAAGCTATGCTGTCCAGCAAGACAAAAAACATTTGTATGTGTATATATTACTGCTCTTTATAGATCTGCCACTCAAATATACTTTGTCATATTTTAATTACAGTAAATATTAGTTAAATTCAGATTTTTCTGCACTGAGAAGTGCAAAATGCAGTGGGTGCTCAGTAAAAGCTGCTAAGCCAATGCTGAGATGCTGCCATGGGCAACAAAAGGAAGATATAAGTTAGATGTGGCTCCTAAAACACTTATCAGGATCAAGTGCTTTATGATCTTTTGAAATGATGAAACTGATACTATAAACCTTCAACATAAAATTAGTCCCCAACTATTGTGGTACCATTTTAAGCCTATTTTTTAAAATGAACTCAGGAAAATAAGCCTATAAAGCAAGCACTACAGGTCTTGCCTTGAGGCTTACATTGGAGTTTAGGATCCTGTTCCATCAGCATTCCATAATGAAATGCACACCTCTCCAATGGTCACAAACACTCAGGTTGCACAGAAAAGCTTTGATAACAACTAAAGTGTGGCGTCTACTGTATAAGAATTGCATTAGTTGCTTGTAGTTATTTTTTAATGACAGGTTAACATTCATCCTTCTCTAGACACTACAGGCAAACAAATGTAAGCAGTTTTACTGCAAAACATGCAATACATGCCAGTTTTTCATTTATTGTTGTGGATTTATGCATCACAAGTGAAAATATACTTGAACACTCAACAAGTGTGAGGTTCTCCAAATGCTTTGTCAATTCACGTATTGAATAGACATGTTTGTTTCTTAAAAGCTCTTAGGAGAGGATGCAAGCGTTTTTAAGACTAGCCACACACAGACCATCTTTCAGCAGATACAACAAATCTTGGACACTGTACGCACAAAATCAATATCCGACAACTGATATGAATAGGAATTGTGGGTCAAAATAAATTTGCAGTTAGTTGGAGAATCTTTTTTTGCATATGATTATTTTCAAGAAAGGTTACAGGACAATTACAATTTAAAAAAAAGACTTGCTATTGTTTAATACAGAAAGGATCGAAAACATCCACCAATCATCGTAAAATTTAAAAATTGTATGAAACTATCTTAAATATGTTACTATTGTTTAATTACTTATGAATAGTCAATTGAAGAGTTTCTTTCCTTTAAATCCTCTACAATCCTCCAAAACAGAATAGTTCTGCAAATTGCCAAACCTAAGGACCTTATTCAAGTCTTGTGTCTATAAGCTTATACAACCCACAGCTCTCATCTTTTGTTTATTGCCTAAAGTTATTCATCTATGCTTATACCAATTACACCAAATTGTACAATTACTGAAGTATACATTGGTGCTAAAGAAAAAATACCTGCATCACGTTCATCACATTTTTTGTATGTGACCAAACCATATAAAGTTAATCAATAAAGAATTTAAGCAGAAAAAAAAAGACGTATCTCCTAATAAAACAAAAAACAAAAACCCCATATATATGAACTGTCCCACTTGGCATCAAACAGACAGACCCCTTGAAACAAACACATTGGGCCTGCTTTAACTAAAGAATCTATATGCATATGTTGGCACAATGATCATTGATGAACAAAATTGTATATTTGTGTATTTCACTATGTGCCGCAATGCAAGCAGAAGTGTACACATCAGCTACAGCGTATATAGGTGGATTTACTAACAAGTGTTGTTTGCTCTGGAATTAAAGCCTGGTACACACCATCAGTTTTTTTTTTTTCATTTAACCCAGCAGGCTGAAAGAAAAAAAAACACTGGAGAGCTTGGTAGGAGGTCCTGTACAATCAGTCCCATGTTAATACAGTGATCTCCCCGATGAGATATTGTGTTCTGACAGGGGGATGGCCCATATCAGAACACACTGGTCAGCACTCTCAGCCATTGGCTGAAAGCGCTGATTGGATGCCGATCAGCAGACCTTTTTTGGTCATGTCTGTTCCGACATAAGTCGGCTGTTTGGCCATCCTCTGTACACAGGGGCAAAATGATTGCCGGTTTCTATTGAACCAGCCGATACCACCAGATTATCGGCCCATGTGTATGGCCCTTAATGCATCCAAGCATATGCCGCCTTAGCTGTGAGCCCAAAATATAAATGTGATTTTCTTTGTGTTTGAATCATCTTTAGGATTAGTAGTGTGTGTGCATGTGCAGAAATGTAAACACTAACCAGTGTGCAATTCAACATGCTAGTGCTTAGAATTTTAAGGATAAATACTTATACATATGCTGCATTTAGTTTCTACAGCAATATAGCATATAGCCTTTTTCCTGACACACTTAGTTGGGCACATGTGCATTTCACTTTGGGTGATTAAAAATATCATTCAAATTTTTAACATGCAAGGTAAACTAGGGTTGTATGCATTGGATCATTGGTATATGATCTGCTAAACATTGCTTATGCATGCAAGCCTGCAACCAAGCATACCACAATGATTACTCCTGCTTTGTTTTATTTGCATTAGTAAATCAGGCCCAATATTTGCAAAGACCATACAAGCACAGGCTACAAATCAATTGGATAAAACACTGAATTATGCACCTCATCTGATTGATACACTATTGGACTGGATCATAATGTTTCTCATTTTATCCTACTAAAATCCCAATCACTCAGGTTGCAATCAGAAGACAACCATATAAAAAAATAATCGTTCCAAACTGGAAATCTTACAACCAAACTTTTACATGTAGCTGCTCAGGTAGGTAAGGCTAGGTCTTACAAATGCCTGGCCAAATGTAAACTGATCTAATTAATCAAAACAAAAACCCTAATGAGTTGTATATTTGTAAAATGCCACCACTGCCAACTGCCCTGTATTATTGTATAAAGTTGAACTACAGGTATGTTTTTTATTGCATAGTTAAATTGGTCCTGTATGGACCAATGTAAGTATGCATATTCCATAACTGTGGAAGTGGAGATTTTTGTAGTAATCTGCACTACTACAGTGATTGCCACAGTCTTCAGGGTCTTGTGCAGAGTGGCTACCGTTATGAACTGTGATGGCAGAGGGCATTAGCTTAGTGATGTCATCATTTACAGAGTGGCATGTACTCTTTTCAATGAATAAAGGGCATTCCTTGATTCCACAAGGTGTAGAGACAAAGTCACAATATTCACCCTATCCAATCAGGGAACGTGCTTTGTGAATGGTTGCATTGCCAGGTGTGCGACCTCTTGAGTTTACTAGATGCAACAATCACTGTAGTAGCTGTGACTACTACAGTGATTCTTAACTTCTACAGCCATCCCCCAGGCATGAAACCTTGCGATAAAAACCATACCTGGAATTCAGCTCTATGTAGAATTAGCTACTATTTTACATTTAATTTTTATTTATTTTTGTTTACTATAACCAGCAGTATTTAATTTACTGTCATCCATTATATAATGTCAGCCCTTGTGAAAATTCTGGTAAATTTGTTTCAGCTGTACTGTGCTTTATAAGCGAACATCAGAATGGCTCATTTTGATTGTCTACTTAAAGCAGTGATTAAAAGGATGTGCTGATTTCAAACAGAGAGCTCCTCACACCCTGATCTTCACAGATATGATCATTCTAGCCATTCACTAGTAGTGGAAATGTGCAGCCTGAACACATACATTAGGCTCATTTCACCAAAATAAAGATCCAGATAAAAAAAAAAAAAGATTTTAAAATCTATTTCAGAACCTTATCTTTCTGTTAAAGCTTTGTGAATTGAGCCTATTGCCTGAAATTGAACATCATGGAGGTTATACGCAAAATGAAGACAATTGCCAAATGCTATGGTCAAAGGGCTGCACCGAGTGGCTTCATCGGTGGCAGTCTAACATTATGGATACTACTGCCAGCCACTTGTAAACAGGGGAAGAATATTCACTTTCTTTCTATAAGCTGAAACTTCCTTAAATAAACAGAAGCCGCAACAACTTCTAAAAGTGCTGTGTATAATTACAAAATAATTACTATAGGGAGAGGCACAATATCTGGTATATGGCAAACTTTCATGACAACAAAGAGTAGACCAACTCCCTGTAGAAGCTCTACTTTTCTCTTCTAACCTTTTTCCAATCAATATTTATATCACAAATAACAAAACATTCATGTTACTGACAACAGCTCAATACATTTGCACAAAGCAATACAATATATATATATATATATATATATATATATATATATATATATATATATATATATATATATTCTGCTGGCAAAACTCAAATTTCTCTTTGGAGAAATATAAATAACATTTTGCAGAAGGAATATATGGCATGATCAATGGCACACGCTAAGATAAATATTTGTTTCCCTTTGATTTATAAATCCCCAAATTATCCTAAAAGAGGTAAGGCTGAAAAAAAATATGTAGAAATCTCAAGTACTAATAAATATATGATCATCCCTACATTCAGAAAAGTTACACCTAATGACCTAAAGATAATTTAATCAACCATGTAATCTAAATTCAATAAAGCTACCAATAAATGTGTTGCTTAAGTTATACAATATATATATAATATTTTCAAATTAGACTTTACCTTCAATATGAAACTCCAGCTAAAACATTGTTTCTAGGTTTGGGAAAGGTCAAGAAGTTCTTCTTATCCTAGATACACAATAGGTTGTGAAAGGAACAAAATGTGGGAAAATACCATCTTTGACAGTAATCCACTATTCCAGAGACAAGTGACATCCCCCCACTTGCTGGTCATCTTGCGAGAAAGTGAGTTACTCTTTAATTTTAAACCATATTAAAGTGTACAAGGACCCAGATCAACATCAGACACACATTGGCTTGTTCTTTGAAATTTTCATGGGCAAATAAACTCTTGATGATATCTCTACATTTTGTCTAGTGTATCTGTTTCTGTACCTTTAGGAAGAAAACACTTTCCCAATCCCAAAATTAGAAAAAAAAACTAGAGTGTCACATTTCTTATACTGTACATCTCTGATAAAATTAAAGCTTTAAATAATATCAGTCTTTTGTAGTCTTCATCTAAGAGAAGTGCTTTCCAGTTATGTGACATGTAATACATATTAACATACAAGCCAAGCCAGTGCCTGAAGAATACAGTCACGATAGAGATCAGAATTGGATATTCAACTGGTATGCATCTGCAGTAGTTCTCACACAGTGAATGTATATGTCTAAAAAGATCATGAATTATTAAGATGGCCACAGTTCTCTTTATTGTAACTTTGGCCTGTAGTAAATGAACTCAAACAAAACCCACCAGAATTTTTTGAATATTCACTGCAAATATTGATATCTAAAAAAAAACATATTGCTGAATACAGCCATACTATGACATAAGAGAAATGCATGACTAACACCTGTATCCATATAGCTGTATGTCAAATATGGGAGGATTTCTTTGTAAACAATATGACGATCCTTAACTGTATACTCAAACATAGTCTTGGCCAAGATTCTCAGGTAGCATGTGAATACATTTATAGATACTAGTAGATATTTTTACACATGCCTATGTTTAACTTTAATGCAGGTCGAACACATTTTGATAAACTAATGATGTTTGACAGAAGAAAAAATAACTGAATTGGTTGAATTCAAATGTGAATTTCTGCCAGAACCTGTGCAGTGAAAGCAATCATTTGCTGTTGAAGTTAAATGCTATAATTATTTTCTAAATGATAAGACTCTGCAACCAACATGATCATTATAAAAATTGTTTTGTTACCTGTATGGCTAACATAAAACTAACATGTGAAAAATCATTGGCTAAAAGTTGGTTAAAAAAAATAATCTATTAAGAGGCTGTCTGCACAGTGATTGTACAGTTGGAGCAACTTGCCCTCCTGGTCATTACAGTATAGTGTTCATTAAACCCTAGAAGCAGCTGTGTGCACTGACAAGTGCAGCCCATTTCAGACTGGGCTTCTGAACCTCAACTTGGGCAAAATATTTTTTTTTTAAAGTGGAGCCGACCCCTGCCCCGTATATGAAGGGATAATGCTTATTTAGTCTAAGGGGGCACTTATTTGAGAGGATTACTGATCTTACTTCACAAGTCTTTTTCTGCTGGCAACAAACGTGAAGCTTCCTTTTTCCTGGTCATGTCCCCTACCTACTCACCATCATCATCATGTACAATGCAGGACCAGGGACCACTGCTGATCCTGTAGTTGTATGCAATGATGTAGAGAACCAGTCCATATTCCAGGTTCAGAAAGATGAATACTGGAGTGCAGGTGACTGTGGAGGTGAAAATTACTCTATTAGAGCACCTTAAACTAAAGAAAAATTATATTCTGCATCAAGTACTTGTGCAAAGAGTTAAAATCAATGCAGTGTGCTATTATTGACAGTCACATAGCAGCATACCAAACCTAAAACTGCAAGAGACTTGGATTGGTAGGAAACGGATGAAAACGAACTATGAACGGTTACCAATTCAATGACTAATATAAGTTAAACCATGTCAAATGTTTTAGGTGCCATTTACATAGTAGCAATTACTATTATCCGCAAAATTATAACGAATAACAGTCTTGTGGTGCCTGATCGCCAATTTTGGAAAGGTCTGTTTGGGCATCAGTTTTAGAAATGAAAATGTTTCATATGTGCCCAGGTCTAAGCCCGGGACATGATGTTCTGCTCAGTTCTACACGATCAAAGCTCACGACACACAGTTTTATGGTACACAATGGCTTTTTCTTAACACAATGAGCAACATTTTATGTTAAACATCTAGTTTTCTAAATATCATGTTTTCAAATGTTTTAACTTGTGTGGATGTGCAGAACAAAATGTGTGTATAAAAATATATAATTTTTTAAAATATAACCTAAAATTGTATGTTTCCTATTTAAAAAGGAAATTCACTTTTATAATTTTTATTTTAATATACTATTGTCAATATATTCGATACAAGGAAGCGATTTCAGGCACAGAACCTGCTGGCCATCCTCTGTATATCAATATAGGTACTAAATACTACCTAGCTGGACGTACTGCTGTTAAAGTGGAATGCCCGTCTAAATGGGTGTACATTTTTGAAAGGAGGCAAGAGAAAATGTATCTTTGTCTATGGGTATTTTAGAGGAGACTACCCCTGTTTTATTGTACCAGTGACCATTCTAACCAGGACAGGAAAGAAAAGGAAATCCCCACAGGAGGCAGACAGCTATGAAAACCTAATGCCAACCTATTAAAAAGTGTTATTTTCATTTATTATACCCTCTCATTTCCTGTCCCAGGCAGGAAATCCCTGCAAGTATGAAAGAGCAATAAAGAAGAGTTTCCATCCTATCCCCACCCTGTCTACAACAAAACAGTCCTTGTGGAAGTACCATTTTACACTCCCAGTACCAGAGTTTTCTACTTTTGAAAGTCCACATATACACTAATAAGTGTGAAAGGTGTTGAAATAGTGTGGTCAGCATGCATAATAATCTAGCATAGTAACATATACCACGGTCTATTCAGTACTGGCAGTATTCCACTGAATTCAAGTGTGACCATCTCCCAGGAGACAAACAACCACATTGGGGGACCTGGGTACAGGAATCTCTTCCCTTCTATATCACTATATCAGGTTTGGTATTGTAAAGAACCCCTATAACAGTTTAATGTTTACTGTACATTGCTGTATATTTGCCAAGGCATTTAAATAAAGGTTTATGAAAATAAAAAGCTTTTAATTTCCAACAATATTTAGACAACAATATGTTTTTGGAAATTGGACTCTTATACTATAGTATATTCTTTATAGTGTTAATGATATGTGCTATTCTTCCACAACTATGTGCCTTTTATGGCGAACAAATGCTGCATTCAAGTTTGACAGTTAATTGCGAATGCGCTGGTATTAAAATATTTTGCATTAGGTCTCATAAGAAAAATATATGTTGATGTATACACGTTGCTTATATATAAAAAAAAATCCTAAATGGTTTCAATATGGTATATTCATATTATGATATGCGTTTTAGGTTTCTCATTACTGGTAAAAGACTTTTCTTTGATTCTCCTTTACGAGTATATATTGCACTGTTCTTTCGATCATACACAAATATATTTATTTAAATATAATAAAAACAAGTCAGTGCCCAGTTACAGAGCCTCCATTACCCATGACACTGGAGTGTTCCACTAATTTTTTTCAAAGCACAGATATATCATCACAGTCACGTGATCTGGTCATCACATGACTGCAACATGCCAAAAGAATATGTGGACAACTGCCACCAAAAAGATTAAAATAAATAGAAAAATATATCTTTAGAACTGCATGCCCTAAACATAATACTGTAATTGTACATGCAAACTACAAATGTACAATGCTGCTGTAATAAGAAATTACACTTCATTTATTTCTAGCTACTTTTATAGGCACTTAAAAAGAAATGAACTATTAATAAATGAATGGATTACCTCAGCTAACAGATAATAACATTAACTGGTGAGGAAGGGTAGTAAGACACACCAACAACCTTTGTATGTGGGCTCTGAACTCCTCATAGAATTATGCAGCTCATATCACCTTTAAACATCTAGTTATGAATATGGTAGTATGTCCAAACTCAATTTCACAAATGAGACAACCAGTAGTAATTTAATTGGACTCTCAAGAACATGACACTGACGTGACATGAACAGGTGATTCATTGCGCATTATCAGATGATGCTGATCATGTGATCTAAGGCAATCCCTCCAAACGCGTGACTGTCTAGCAATCACAAAAGGAGTCAGCAGCATGTAATTCAGAAAGACCGATTGAAGAAATCAGATGATGTCTGGTTATACAGATTATGTGACTGAAAATTGCATGAATAGTTTGTGCCTGAACATTTCACATATACAGATGGCAGCACAGCTGTATTATTTAGAATTCACTTGTGGAGTCTGTCAAGATAACTGTAAAAAAATGCAAAGCCTTAATAAAGGCACCTGCAGAAAAAAACTGTTCTAGTCATCCACAGCAACCGGGCCGTCTTTCTTTTAATGTACTTGACAAATAAAACAGACTTTGGCTGTTGGGCAAATGGATTCTTTTTCAGGAGGACAATAATCTTATTGGGAATGAGGGGCTAGTTTGGGATTCACACGATTTGTTTTTTAGACCCATGTACAGCCCAATTTGTCTCACAAGAAAATGATCATTTAGGAGCTACTTTACATTATAAATCTTACTTAGGGTGTATCTAAACTCAAAACAAAAAACTAACTATATTGAAGCTTACCATACTTAGATGGGGGTCACCAATTTTTTTAACCACTTGCCTACTGTGCACCTACACCCCCTTCCTGCCCAGACGAAATTTAAGCTTCCGGCACTGCGTCGCTTTAACTGACAATTGCGCGGTCGTGCGACGTGGCTCCCAAACAAAATTGACGTCCTTTTTTTCCCACAAATAGAGCTTTCTTTTGGTGGTATTTGATCACCTCTGCGGTTTTTATTTTTTGCGCTATAAACAAAAATAGAGCGTCAATTTTGAAAAAAATTCAATATTTTTTACTTTTTGCTATAATAAATAACCCAAAAAATATATAAAAAAAATATTTTTTACCTCAGTTTAGGCCGATACGTATTCTTCTACATATTTTTGGTAAAAAAAAAAATTAGCGTTTATCGATTGGTTTGCGCAAAATTTATAGTGATTACAAAATAGGGGATAGTTTATGGCATTTTTTTAATTTTTTTTTACTATTAATGGCGGCGATCTGCGATTTTTTTATTTTTTTATTGGGACTGCGACGTTATGGCGGACACTTCGGACACTTTTGTGACATTTTTGGGACCATTTACATTTATACAGTGAACAATGCTATACATATGCATTGATTACTGTATAAATGTGACTGGAAGTGAAGGGGTTAACCACTAGGGGGCGGGGAAGGGGTTAAATGTGTGTCCTATGAGTGTTCTAACTGTAGGGGGAGGGGGGGTGACTGGGGGAGGTGACCGATTGTGTCCCTATGTACAAGGGACACAACCGCTCTCCTCTCTCCCTGACAGGGACGTGCAGCTCTGTGTTTACATACAGAGCTCCACGTCCTCGCTCAGTTACTGAGCAATCGCGTGTGCCCGGCGGCGATCGTTGCTGCCGGGCACTCGCACGGGATCCCCGCAGAGCGGCGGGTGCGCACGCGCGCCCGCGGCTTTAAAGGGACATCACGTCATATGACGTGATGTCAGAACAATGGAGTCCTCCGCCCGCCGTCATTTGACGGTGGCCGGTGGACAGGTGGTTAAAGGCTTTTTTCCTTTAAATTTTCACCTGGTAAAAACCCTGTGAACAACACATCCTGTCACGTGGCAATACACACCCCATTTTATCAATTTAGGGAGCCATAATTTCCACCCTGGCTGGACTCCAAATATGGGGCATGGAGAATAAGATACAGATGGTAGGAAGAGATTGTTCTGTGCTTTTGTAGGCTTAAAGCGATGCAACCACCACATCTATAGACTGGTAAGCTGCAATATATTTTTTGAATATCCTCTGAGAACTAAGCACAATTTGCACATATGTAAAATGCTCAATTTGAATGCACTATGAAAATGAGCAAAAATCCAATTGTCAACTTTGTATTAATGTAAAATTAAGCACAACTGCGTATAGAAAGGAGAAAGAGCCCTTTCACCACGCCTCCACATTTTCATTTGCTGCACGTGTTCTGATGCATTTTACATTTATTTTAAACACAGTAACATTTACGCTATAGAGAAAGCACTTTTTGGATACTGCACTACATGCAGCACACTAAAACACAGCACTGTTCCTTGGAATATCTTCCTAAAAGATACTTAAGTAGGGTTGAATAATGCATGAAGATAGACAATTTTTACTTTGTGCAACCCAGGGAAATTGATGGTATGTGTATGTCTGACCTACACACATGGTATTTTTGAGTAAATTAATTATAGTTTTACTTTTCATACTCGCATAATAAATCAAAGGTGTTCTCCAGTTAATAAAGATCAGGAAATTGATTTGAAATTTTGAATTTTTTTCTTTAAACAAACATTAAACACAACTTGAGATACCTTCTCATTTCCCTCTCAACAGCAGTGCACCCATCTTTATCAACAGTAAAGCAACAGAACATTTAAAGTAAAAATATTTAAGATCGATTTTCGCAGGAGGCAAAAGGGTTGTGAAGTAGCTCTGAGCTAAGGGTCCCACATATGAAAAGCAAACTATGCAACAGCCCCCCCCCCCCCAAAATGTATAAGGTGGTAAGGGACAACAAATATTCATGACATGTGCATAAATACCAACAAATCCCGACTGCTCATTTTAGATTACGGTTTAGTGAAAAAGTAGATGAATCTTCACCTGCAAGTGAACAGGCTTCTGGAGATACAAAGATGAATCCTGGCAAAGTTAGGACACTCTTGGCTCAGAGGCAAAACTGTCCCAGGAATTCACTCAGGATACTTTGTAACTATACTTCTACAAGTATTACTAGCTCTGCTGATGTAGACATGAAAACAATTATATGTCAAAGTGCCTTCGAAAACAGGGAAAGTGACCAATTATTTTCTGAGATGAATGTATCTTTCCGACCTCACTTGTGCAGTTACTGCAGTTAATACATCATTTTATTTTATGTCCCTTAAGAAGCAGTGAAAGATTCAGTCCAGATTTAACGTTCAATGACGCCTTTTTTTTTTTTTTGTTAAGAAAAGTGAAACACCCGTAAAGACAAAAATTAAAAAAAGCACAAAATATTAAAGAAATGAAAAAAATAAAAATTAATGTTCGATCTTTGTCATTCTTGCATGGGTCATCTTTTACTACCTACATTGCTGGCTACACTCTGTCTTGTCCCTCATAACACAGCTTGGAGAAAATACTGAGATTCTGTTTGGATGTAATGTTCCTCAGTTAAAGCCACACGACTGAGGTAAGACAGTATTTGATTTGTGCTAGGAAACAGTAACCAAAACGAATGCACATCCCTTGATCCCAACTGTCCTGCAGAAAGAAATGTTGAGAAAAATTGATGTTTTCGGTAAAATCTTTCTTCCTGGTGAAGTCAAATGTATATATTTTTGGGTCTGGTTTATCAGAACTGGTACCACTTCTTTTCTTTGCATTTTACCATCATCTGCAAAATAGAAAATAAAAAACAGTCTTTTTAGACAAGAAAATAAAACGTCTCTTAATTCCGTCTTCATTTTAAACATAACCAGATAAGCATTCAATCAGAAATAATGTGTTTTTTGAAATTATGGTAACATGGTAACCTAAAAGCTATCAATTTCCCATAATCCCTGATAATCAGGCTTAGAATGCCAGGGATGTCAACAATCTGACTTGTATCTTAGTGTAGACTTCCGGGAAAATTAGTGAGCCAATCACACAGCAGGAAATTAGGTTTCTGGGGGGAATTCTGTGTACAGAACACCTTTAGGGTAGCCATAATGCATTGTGCTTTACAGAAAATTACAGAACTGCAGATTGAAAAGGAAAGGTCATTTTTAATAACATTCAATTACAATATAACTTGTGCCACAATTGTATATGCCATTTTATTTTATTTTTTATTTGCGAGTTGTTTTCCCCATGAAACTGGCATTACCCTTTAAGTTATGTGTAATTGAATGGGATGACACAGAAGTGAAAAATCCATCGAAAGCAAAGACACCAGCTGAAATCTATAAGAAATTAGAAAGCAATTCTGCCCCTTGTCAGTGCAAATATCAGCTGGTTCAGTCCCAACTGATGGCCTATAAAAAGATGTCTCATTACTAAGCTGTCACACAGGAAACATCTTTTAATGGGTTAAAGCAAAGATCTCTCTCAAGACCTTTCACAAACCTACTAATGGCATTGGTAGAGAAGGATTTCTAAACTACAAAGTATTCCAGTGAGCAATGCTGGGGCCATAATCCAGAGGTGGAAAGAACATTATTTCACTGTAAACCAGACAAAGGATTTTGAGTTAACCAACAAAGGACTTTGTACGAAGTATTAAATACATTTCAGTTAGTGTGCTCAATACATTTTCACTGTAATTTTCACTGTCATTCCATTTTATGACACATAACTTAATTTCTGAACTTCTTTGTTTTGATTTCTTTGTATGTATGGATTACATGGGTTGTTACCAAACATCTCAGGTCAAGAAAAATTGTATTTTTTGTACTCACCATAAAATCCTTTTCTCTGTCGTCCATGGACGGAGACAGCCTTCACAAGTCTTGACAAGTAGGTTATGTTCCTGTTCATAGGAGAGGACTAGGCAGAACATGTTAGGCCCTGTACACATGATCAGACATGTCCGAAGAAACATGTCCGACAGACAGTTTTCATCAGACAAGGCTGAAGTGGTCCGTTGGTCTGATGTGCGTACACACCATCGGACCAAAATCCCCTCAGACCAGAACACGGTGACGTAGAACACAACGACGTGATGAAAAAACAAAGATCAATGCTTCCAAGCATGCGTCGACTTGATTCTGCGCATGCGGGGGATTTTGGTCCGAACATTGAACCTGTCCGACGGACAGGTTTCCAGTGGACGTGTTTTCAAGCATGTTTGGAAATTTTTGTCCGCTGGAAAACGGTCCGATAGGCCGTACACACAATCGGACATGTCCGCTGAAACTGGTCTGCGGACCAGTTTCAGCGGACATGTTCGATCGTGTGTACGCGGCCTTAGATATTTGAATACAGAGTTGAACAGCCCCGCCCAGGAGGCGATCCCTCCGGACATAACCCTCTTCCCTGCAGCATGCAGCCTCAGTTCGTAACAGGCAGTACAAACCTAAAAAAAAGGAGGGGTGGGTGCTGTGTCAGTCCATGGATGACAGAGAAAAGGATTTTACGTTGAGTACAAAAAATCCTATTTTCTCTTATCGTCCATGGACGGACACAGCCTTCATAAGTCTCGACAAGTGGGACATACCCAAGCAGTGTCAAAAAAATGAGGGATGGGATCAGTAAAAACTAACAACTTCACGACAAACAAGCTGAGCTCCTCAATGAAGGAGGTGCAAATTTAAACAGCTGCCTGCAAAACCTTGCGGACAAAGGAAGCATCTGAAGATGCACTACTCACATCCACCTTGTAAAATTTGGAAAAGGTGTGAATGAATGACCAAGTCGCTGCCTTACACACCTGTGAGACAGACACTTGATGTCGGAAAGCCCAGGAAGCACCAATTGCCCTGGTCGAATGTGCCGTGGCCGAAAAGGGGGGGCGCCCACCCCTTAAGAGCATAGGCCTGTATGACGGTCTGCCTGATCCACCGAGAAATGGTGGCTGTAGAGACCGCCAGGCCCTTTTGTGGACCAGATATCGACACAAAAAGCGAGTCAGATTTCCAAAATGCTGTAGCAGACAGGTACACCCGCACGTACCATGTCTAAAATATGTAGCGCAACCTCCTTAGCATGCGCCGGCCAAGGACACAAGGATGGAAGTACAATGTCCTCATTAAGGTGAAAGGCCGAAACCGCCTTATCCTTATGGAGGACCAAGTATGGCGACTTGCAAGACAAGGTTGCCAACACATCTGACAGAAGTAATGGCCACCAAAAACTCCACCTCCTGGGATAGTGTCAAGAGAGGAATCTCTCTGAAGTTTTCAAGAGGAGGGTCCTGAAGAGCCGAGAAATCCCATGGAGGAAGAGGTGGTTTAAGAGGGGGAAGTATATGACAAACCCCCTGCACAAAGGTACCCACCAGACTATGGGCCGCCAAAGGCCGCTGAAATAACACAGCCAAGGCAGAAATCTGTCCCTTAATAATGCTTAAAGCAGAGTTCCACCCTAAAAAAAATCTTTCCACCAAAAATCAAAATAGCTGTTGCTATGCGGAAGTGCCGAATCTGCCTCGTCTCTTCCGCGGTCGATTCTCTTCCTACTCCTACAGTCTTTCTTCTTGTGAATGGGGCGCGCTGCATTTTGGGAACTGTGTGTATCCCAGAAAGCAGCCATCCCATTCACAAAGCGCCGCTATGCTCGCGCATGCGCAGTAGGAAACGGGCAGTGAAGCCGCACGGCTTCAGTGCCTGTTTCCCTTACTATGGATGGCGGCGCCTAGAGCCAACAGGATTGAGGATCGGCCTCGGCGGGGGCCGACAACGCTGGCGACTAGGACGGGTAAGTGTCCTAATTAAAAGTCAGCAGCTACAGTGTTAGTAGTTGCTGACTTTTAATTATTATTTTTTTTTTTAAACGGACCTCCACTTTAAGGCAAGTTTCTGATCCACTCCACACTGTAAAAACAGCAGGACCTTAGAAACGGAATAAGTCTGAGGATGCCACCCCATCTCTTCACACTAAGATGTAGGCGTTCCAGGTGCGATGGTAGATCTTCCTGGAAGAAGACTTCCGTGCCCTCAGCATGGTTGAGATGACCGAGTCAGAAAGACCTCGGTCCCTCAATACCTGGCTTTCAATAGCCATGCCGTTAAAGCCAGCGACTGTAAAGCAGGCTGAAGTATGGGACCTTGAGACAGAAGGTCCTTTCGCATTGGCAGCCGCCAGGGTACATCCGCCACCAGGCGCACGAGATCGGCGTACCAAGGACGCCGAGGCCAGTCTGGAGCGATTAGAATCATTGGGATCTCCTCGGCCTCCACTCTGCGAAGCAGCCAAGGAAGCAACTTTAATGGGGGAAAGGCATAAATTAGCCGATACTGACCCCACGGGGCCACCAACGTGTCTGCCCAGGGATCTCTGGACCTGGCCACGAACCTCGACAGCTTGCAGTTGAGGCGAGAGGCCAGGAGATCCACGTCCGGTGAGCTCCACCTCCTGCAAAGTAGTTGAAACACCTCCAGATGCAATGACCATTCACCCTGGCCCAGCATCTGGCGACTCAGGTAGTCTGCCTGCCAGTTTTCTATGCCCAGAATGTAGACGGCCGACAGAGCCGGCACACTTCTTTCCGCCCACTGCAGAATGTGAGCGGCCTCGGACGCTGCAGCCGAGCTCCGTGTTCCCGCCTGATGGTTGACATTAGCCATCGCCGTGGCCTTGTCCGACTGGATCCTGATTGGGCAACCTTGCAACCTTCTCAACCACGAGGAGAGGCATAGCCTGATCGCCCAAAGTTCCAGGACATTGATTGGCAGACAGGATTCTTCTAGAGTCCAGCGACCCTGGGCCGACTGGACTCCCCAGATGCCCCACCCAACCCGTGAGGCTGGCGTCTGTTGTAATCACGTCCACTGGAAGGAAAGAAACAACTTCCCAGACCGAAGAGCCAGGGATCTCAGCCACCAATTCAGAGAGACTCTGACTCCAGAGACAATGGAGATTTGTTCTATTTGGACAGGATCTCCTTCTGCAATACTCAAGTGTGGAACTGGGCATACGGTACTACCTCGAAGGAGGCTACCATCAGACCCAGGATTCGCATGCAAAAATGGAGAGATGACCATTTGCTGGATGCCAGCAGCTTCACCGCAGACTGAAGCATCTGCAATTTTTCCAGGGGAAGTAAGACTCTAGCCTCCGCGGAGTCCAGAACCAACCCTAGGTACTCCAAATGCTGAGTCGGAACCAGGACTGTATGTTTAACACCCACCCAAATTCTTGGAGGGTCTGGCTGGCTATAGACACATCCACCTCTAATTCTGAGCCAGAAGCTGCTCTCAGAAGGAGATCGTCTAAGTAGCCCACAATGGCAATGCATCGCTGTCTCAAAGCTAGGATCGCTGCGAGCACCTTGGTGAAAACTCTTGGTGCTGACGCTAGTTCAAAAGGAAGGGCCACAAACTGATAGTGGTCTTCCCCTATCGCAAAGCGCAGAAACCTGTGGTGACTTGCGCAAATTGGGACATGCAAGTATGCGTCCTTGATGTCCAAGGATGCCAGAAAGTCCCCCGTAAGGAGCACAGCCACCACCTAGCGAATGCATTCCATGCGAAACTTCCTTACTCACACACAGGCATTCAGGGCTTTGAGGTCCAAGATTGGACCGACCCCGTCCTTCTTCGGGACCACAAACCGATTTGAATAAAATCCCTGAAACCTTTTGTCCTGCGGAACGGGTAAAATTACTCCACAACTTAGCAAGTCTTACACTGCCCCCCAATAGGGCAGACCGACGAGACGGAAGCAGAGGGAGACTTGAGGGAAAGAATCTGTTTGGCGGACAGGAAAGAAACTATCTTGTACCACCTCACAGACCCACTGGTCGGAGAGCAGGGAGGTCCACCGAGCTGTGAACCTGCAAAGCCTTCCCCCCAACCCATGAGTCGGGCGGGGGAAAAACTTCATGCGGTGGCGGGTTTCGATGCCGGTTTGTTCGGCTTACGCACCCAGGGACGGTTCTATCCCCCAGCTGAGCCTTTGTCGGCCTGGGAGGGTTTACCCAAGGACCCTGACTGAGGAAAATACTGCTTCTGAGTGGGAAACAAAGGACCCGGCTTATGGAGTGGCTCCTTCCCTTTGGTAGACTGAGGGAGGAGAGTGCTCTTACCTCCAGTGACATCCTTAATAATGTCGTCCAGCGAGGTACCAAAAAGAAGGGTAAATCTGCCAGGGCTTTTTTGGATGGTCGGTCAGCAGACCAGCATTTCAGCCAAATCAGGCGGTGTAAAACCACCGCTGAAACAGAGGCTCTGGAGGGCTGCATCCACCGCTGAAACAGAGGCTCTAGAGGGCTGCATCCAGTGTAGAATCACAGACATATACAAGGCCCTGGACCAACTGGTCGGCCAGTCTAATAAATTCAGGAGGGAGCTGGTGCTCCTCCACAGTCTGTTGCCAAACTTTTGCCCATTCAGTTAAGTGCCAGAGACACCAAGGTTGCAGCCACAATAGGCCACAATGCGGACCCCAGCATGGTAAACATTAAGCAGGTCAGCGCCTCGGACCTCCTATCAGTATGGTCCTTGAAGGCAGGGGTCCCTTCTATAGGTAGAGTGGTCACCTTATTAAACCGGGCAACTGGGGGGTCAACCACCGGAGGAGAAGCCCATTTTTTCAAAAGGCTGTCCTCAAAAGGGTAAAGGACTGCCAAGCGCTGAGGAACCACAAAGGACTTCTGCAGCTTTTCCCATTCCTTATCAATGAATCTGTCAAAAAGAGACACGTAAGGAAAAACCTTCACAGAGCAGTCCGACTTGTGGGACCCAAAAAAGACTGAGCCCTCAGTGGATGCCTCAGCTGCACTATCCAGCTTAAGGGAATCCCTTACAGCACTGATAAGGGCACTAACATGTGCCCTGTCCTGTACTGACCCAAGTGAGGAGTCTTCCTCACAAGGAAGGTCCTGGTCCACATCCCTTGACAACCCAGAACCGGGGTCCGGTGCCGGAGCCAGGCCCGGGTCTGAGTCAGAGCATTCCCCAGGAGATGGCGGGGGAAGGTGGTGCTTTTTACCCTCCCTTACGCCTGCACGCCACTTCCACCCTGGCAACAAATGTTTTCAGGACTGCTGACAAAGTGTCCACCTTAGGCATGTTTCGGCAAAAAGGGCCAGACACTGACTCCATAACCACAGACAGCTCTCAGGGACTTATGCAAGACCTATAAAAAGCCCACCCTCCTTGCTGTTATGACCGGGGGATTACCCAGGGGACTCACCAACCCAGCAAGAGACTGCTTAGTGCCAAATGGCCGCCGGACACCTCAGATATAACAGGGCACGGCTACAGTAAAAAAGCCGACCGCAATAACAAGCTGCGCCATAGCACGACCACAACAATATAGCCGTCAATGGGAAATTTCAACGCAAACAGCAGACTGCAAAAAAATTGCGCCGGCGCCGCCTAAATGGTGGCGGAATGACGCAATGTGGATGAGAAGGCCAAATTGGGCTTCCCCAAGGCAAAGCTGACACCCACAGCCAAAAATGGGCCCAGACAACCCAGAGTCCCCACAGGTCCACCCTGGTAACAGCGGTAGAGCAGCAGAGGGAAAACATGACAGCAGGGAAAGGAAGGATAGGTGGACCCCTAACCCCAGGAATGCCCAGCCGTTCCGACCAGCAAAAGCAAGAAGGATTGTACTTACCCATCCATGAGAGGACCTGCTGGCGCATTCCTGACAGGCAGTAGCTGGAGTAGCTGTCGGCCCGGTCCACTGTGAGTGAGACAACACCACAGCCCAGTCATGTGTGGACCCTGGAACAACAAGCTCACCGGCCACCCCAGGAGTCATGGGGTATGTCGTGGCAGACCCAGCCCTTAGCTATGGTGTGCTCATGCTTGCTGGCTGGACCGAGTAGACTACAAGGATCTATATATCCAGCTGGCAGTTGATAGAAGCCATGTCCATCTCCTTTGCTAGGCAGGAAAAAAAACTGAGGCTGCATGCTGCAGGGAGGATGGTTATGTCCAGAGGGACCGCCCCCTGGGCAGGGCTGTTCAACTCTGTTAAAGTAACATGTATTTAAATATCTAACATGTTCTGCCTAGTCCTCTACTATGAACAGCAACATAACCCACTTGTCAAAACTTGTGAAGGCTGTGTCCGTCCATGGACGATAAGAGAAAAGGGTGACATATTTAAATACCTATTTTACCTGCTTGTGTGTATACAGTATAAACAGGTGCATCTCAAAAATATTTAATATCAAAAAGTAAATTTATTTCAGTAATTAAATTACAAAAGGTGAAACTCATTATGTAGATTCAATACAAACAGTAGTACATTTCAAGAATTTTTTTCTTTTAATTTTGATTATTATGACTTGCAACTAGTAAAAACCCAAAATTCAGTATCTCAGAAAATTTGATTATTACATAAGACCAATATGAAAAGGATTTTTAATACAGAAATGTTGGCTTACTAAAAAGTATATTCATGTACAGTATAGTATGCACTCCTTTTGCATGAACTACATCAAAGCAACGTGGCATGGAGGCGACCAGCCTGTGGCACTGCTGAGGTGTTATGGAAGCCCAAGGTTGCTCTGATAGCGGCCTTTAGCTTGCCTACATTGTTGGGTCTTGTGTTTCTCATCTTCCTCTTGACAATACCCCACAGGTTCTCTATGGGGTTTGGGTCAGAGGAGTTGCTGGCCAACCAAGCACAATGATACCATGATCATTAAACCAGGTATTGGTACCTTTGGCAGTGTGGGCAGGTGCCAAGTCCTGCTGGAAAATAAACTCAGCATCTCCATAAAGCTGGTCAAGCACAGGGAAGCATAAAGTGCTCTAAAATTTCCCAATAGGGCTGTGCTGACTTTAAATTTGATAAAACACAGTGGACCAACACCAGCAGATGTCATGGCTACCCTAATCACCACTGACTGTGGAAACTTCACATCGATCCTCATCCAACTTGTCCTGATACGTCTGTGCGTGGTGTCTCTTGAAGCACTGACACTAGCAGTAAGTAGTCCATTCCTTGTGAATCTCCCCCAAATTCGTGAGTGGCTTATGCTTCACAATCCTCTCAAGGCTGCAGGGTGCTTGTGCACCTTTTTCTACAACACTTTTTCCTTCCACTCAACTTTCCATCAATATGCTTGGATACAACACTCTGATCAGCCAGCTTCTTTAGCAATGACCTTTTGTGACTTACTCTGCTTGTGGAGGATGTCAAAATGACTGTCTTCTGGATAAATGTCAAGGCAGCAGTCTTCCCCATGATTGTGTAGCCCAGTCTTTCTCAACCATTTTTCGGTCAAGGCACCCTTTTAAATTATAGACCGTGTTAATGTCTCCTTTAAAATATCTCGAGGCACCCCATTCTAAAATGTAAAAAATGATTCTAATAATTTTACATAATGCAGAAACATTGGAGGTATTTGTTTTCTTCCAAAGCAAATACACTTTTGCACACTGATACAGACTAGTATTACAATGCTTCTCTTCTCCCTCAATTTCTTTCCATCGGTCAGCCAATGTCACCCCAGTGCTGAGAGAGAGAGGCAGAGGAGGGTCAAACAAGGATGCTGTGGAGGCAACAGACATCCTTCTTATCAACTGATGACATCATTGGTTGTTAGGATGGCAGTGTCTAGAAAGTTGTAATGTTGCATGATGAAAACCTGTGGCTTTGTGTAACGAAAAGGCAAGCTTTATCCACCTGCTGGCGTGTATACAATTTTTCTTATCAGTTTTTAGGCATTTTGCCAAGGCACCTCCTGAGGAAGCCTTAAGGCACCCTGGTTGACAAAGGCTGGTGTAACCTACTGAACCAGACAGAGCCCACTTAAAGGCTCAGGAAACCTTTACAGGTAATTTGAGTTAATAAGCTGATTAGAGTGCAACACCATAAGTCTACGATATTGAGCTTTTTCACAGCATTCTAATTTCCTGGAGTTCTGGGTTTTCACTAGCTGTAAGCCATAATCATTAAAAAAATAAAAAAAAATAAAAAGAAAAATGCTTGAACTATATCACTTGTGTAATGAATCTGTATAATGTATGCATTTCACTTTTTGAATTGAATTTACACACAAACATTTTAATGCAAACTTTGTAAACACCTCACTTGGTATCAGCATTTTGCAGTGGTTGCACAGCAAAACTAACTGGGGAGGGGAAATCTGCACAATGAGCCAACTAGTTACTACAGTGCTACAGTGTATGCTGTCAAGCAAAACAGTGTCAGAGAGATTAGCTCATCAGTCTTCTGCTTTAAGCTCGATTCACACCTATGCATGTTGCTTTTTAGCGTTTTTGCAGTGCTTTTTGCGTTTTTCGGCACGTGTTTTTACCGTGATTTTGTCACGATTTTACCGCAATTTGCATTTTTTTTCTTTTTTTAGCAGGCAATTTTTTTTTTTTACATTTCCTTTAACAACCAGCTATAAACAGGTTAAAAAAACAACAACGGTACTTGCGTTTTGGATGCGGGTCCATTGAATTCTATTACACGCTGCTTTTTGCAGGAATAAAAGTCCCAGACCATTTCCAAAAACGCAGAGGCACAAAAAAAGCATCGATATGAACACGTTCCATAGGAAACCATGTTAAAAAAAATTCCTGCATTTCTGAAAAATGCAAAATGCATAAAAAAAAGCATTAGTGTAAATGGAGCCTTAGATCTCCTGTCCTGCCCAGCAGAGCTGTGTCTATCTCAGAATTGGATGGACAGAGATTCAAATGCTTTGGCCGGTAAAAAACAGCTATTGTATGTTTATTGAATTGATGCTTAATTGCCTTGATACCGGCAAAAAACTGTACTCCCCGGAGCTGTATGAAAATCTTTCAACATGTAATAGTCCTCTCAAATGGTGGGTCTAGAACCACTCTGAGTCTATATAGAAAATCTTTCTTGGCCCTATTGCTGTCACTTTTTCCTTACTACTGAATGCAAAAGCAACCCAACAATTTCTACAAATGAAGGTACATGAAAATGCATATATTAATAAATTTACCCAGGGTATACTTAAGCAAAACAAAATCAATTTTTTTTCATAACTATCCTTCAAAAATACATTAAGCATAGGCAAGCAATAAAACATATTTGTACTTACCATAAAATCCTTTTCTTGCAGTTCATTAACCACTTAAGGACCCCCGCACGCACATTTACGGCCACAACATGGCTCGTACAGGCACAAGGGCGTAAATTTACGTCCTCGCCTTCGTGCGGTTCGGGGGTCCCATCGGGACCCCCTCCGCGGCGTGCGGCGGTCCCCCTGGCTCTGGGAGCGATCGCCGACGAGCGGGCGGATGTCCGTGTTTTCCGCCCCCCCACGATTGCTCCCAGCCAATGGGAGCGCTCCCCCTTCGTGTCAGTTCCTCCTCCTGTGTTTACACAGGAAGGAGGAAATGATGTCACCTCTCATCGCAGCGGTGTTTTTCACCGCTGCTGATGAGAGAAGACATCCACAGTAAGTGTGCATCAACACAACACTGACACACACACACATAGGCACATTAACCCCTTGTGATCACCCCCCCCCACCCCCCTGTCACAGTGTCACTGAATGCAGTGATCTAATCACTGCATTTAGTGTCAGTGTGACAGGCAGTGTAAAAGTCAGTTAGTGTTAGGTCCAGGATAGCCCCCCCACCCCCCCCTGATCACTGCCCTAGTTAACCCTTTGACTCCCTATTGCCAGCATCACTAAGCGATAATTTTTCTGATCGCTGTTTTAGTGTCGCTGTTCCCGCTAGGTAGCTATTTTTTTTATTGCGATTTTTTTTTTTACTAAAGACATGTGGCTGAATTAATTTTGGCCTAAATGTTTTACTAAAATTTAGTTTATTTGATTTTTTTTATAACAAAAAGTAAAAAAATAGTGATTTTTTTCAAAATTGTCGCTCTATTTTAGTTTATAGCGCATGGTTCACTTAGCAGCGTATGTGTCCGGGTCTTAAGTGGTTAAGGGTCATATACAGTCAGGTCCATAAATATTGGGACATTGACAAAATTCTTATCTTTTTTGGCTCTATACACCACCACAATGGATTTGAAATGAAACAAATATGTGCATTAACTGCAGACTTTCAGCTTTAATTTGAGGGTATTTACATCCAAATCAGGTGAACGGTGTAGGAATTAAAACAGTTTATATGTGCCTCCCATTTTTTAAGGGACCAAAAGTAATGGGACAATTGGCTGCTCAGCTGTTTCATGGCCAGGTGTGTGCTATTCCCTCATTATCCCATTTAGAAAGAGCAGATAAAAGGTCCAGAGTTCATTTCTAGTGTGCCATTTGCATTTGGAATCTGTTGCTGTCAACTCTCAATATGAGATACAAAGAGCTGTCACTATCATTGAAGCAAGCCATTATTAGGCTGGAAAACCAAAACGAACCAGAGAGATAGCATTAGGTGTGGCAAAATCATCTGTTTGGAACATCCTTAAAAAGAAAGAATGCACCGGTCAGCTCAGCAACACCAAAAGACCCGGAAGACCACAGAAAACAACTGTGGTGGATGACCGAAGAATTCTTTCCCTGGTGAAGAAAACACCCTTCACAACAGTTGGCCAGATCACGAACACTCTCTAGGAGGTAGGTGTATATGTGTGAAAGTCAACAATCAAGAGAAGACTTCACCAGAGTGAATACAGAGGGTTCACCACAAGATGTAAACCATTGGAGTTTGCCAAACAACATCTAAAAAAGCCTTCACAGTTCTGGAACAACATCCTATGGACAGATGAGACCAAGATCAACTTTGTACCAGAGTGATGGGAAGAGAAGAGTATGGAGAAGGAAAGGAACTGCTCATGATCCAAAGCATACCACCTCATCAGTGAAGCATGGTGGTGGTATCATGGCGTGGGCATGTATGGCTGCCAATGGAACTGGTTCTCTTGTATTTATTGATGATGTGACTGCTGACATAAGCAGCAGGATGAATTCTAAAATGTTTCAGGCAATATTATTATCTGCTCATATTCAGCCAAATGCTTCAGAACTCATTGGACAGGGCTTCACAGTGCAGATGGACAATGAACCGAAGCATACTGCCGAAGCAACCAAAAAGTTTAAGGGAAAGAAGTGGAATGTTATGCAATGGCCAAGTCAATCACCTGACCTGAATCCGATTGAGCATGCATTTCACTTGCTGAAGACAAAACTAAAGGAAAAATGCCCCAAGAACAAGCAGGAACTGAAGACAGTTGCAGTAGAGGCCTGGCAGAACATCACCAGGGATGAAACCCAGCGTCTGGTGATGTCTATGCGTTGCAGACTTTAGGCTGTAATTGACTGCAAAGGATTTGCAACCAAGTATTAAAAAGTGAAAGTTTGATTTATGATTGTTAATCTGTCCCATTACTTTTGGTCCCTTAAAAAGTGGGAGGCACATATACAAACTGTTGTAATTTCTACAATGTTCACCTGATTTGGATGCAAATACCCTCAAATTAAAGCTGAAAGTTTGCAGTTACAGCACACATTCGTTTAATTTCAAATCCATTGTGGTGGTGTAGTATAGAGCCAAAAAGATTAGAATTATGTCAATGTCCGAATATTTATGGACCTGACTGTAATGCAGTTATTCTGAGACAATTAGATTATAATGTTACCTTAAACTGGACACTAGCAAACAAAAAAAAGCTATTGGCCAGCCAAATACTGTATATCTCCTTCAACTCCCATTTTGCGACAAAGCAGTATTAGGAGTTGATCACAAACATAGTACTGAGATGTTAGATGTTACAGTAAGTACAAGTGTTTCTCTTTTTCGCTCATTAATAGACACCATATTCAGTTACAAGACAATTGAGACATCAAAAAGCAATTCAAATGAGGTGTGGACAACTGTTATAAAACACTAACAGTCACACATTAGAAAACTGTAAAGCTGGGGGCTGTCTGCAGCTTGAAAAGCTGCCTGGAGCTGCCATTAGGTGAGGCCTGAACAAAAATTAAGAGAACACCTGGCAAATATGAGAAAGTTGACTGATGCTCAATTGCACAAGAAGCTCTTAGATATAGTAGGGTGGGCCTTGACAAGAAAAATGTGGAATCTTGTCCTTAGGAAGGTTTTTCCCCCTTCACAACCAGACTATTCAGCACTGCACTACTTTAACTGACAATTGTGTGGTCAAGCAAAAAACTGTATGCAAAGGAAATTTTGATATTTTTTCCACATAAAAGGAGCTTTATATTGATAGTATTTGATTGATCACCCCTGTTTTTTTTCTCATTATATATATAATAAAAAAAAGACCAAAAATGTTGAAAAAAACCTTCATTATTTTCTAATTTCTGTTATAAAACATATATAAAAAACAAAAAACAAATTTCTTCATAAATCGAAGCCAAAATATATTCCGAGATGGTCTTTGGTAAAAAAACAAAACAAAAAAAAAAAAAAATCTCAATAATTGTATAATAATTGTAGCATCTATAAATGATGGTAGATACAGTGGGGAAAATTATTATTTGATCCCCTTTCTAAATTTGACCACTTACAAAGAAATTAAGGGTCTATAATTTTTATCATGGGTGTTTATTTAAATGACAGAAACAGACTATCAACCAAAGATCCAAAAAAAACACAATACTTATTTTACTCACTGAATTGCAACTGAATTTATAACATAAGTATTTGATCCCCTGCCAACCAACAGTAATTCTGGCTCCCACAGACTGGCTACAGCATGTGCTCATGTGGTACACAAATTAGTCCACTCATTGTAAGAAGGTGCTCCCAACGACAACTTGTTCTGTGAATAAAATTCACCTGTCCACAGAATATTTTTCTTCTATTCAAACCTACTATCATGGCCAAGACCCAAAAGCTGTCAAACGACATCAGGGATAAGATTGTAGACCTGCACAAGGCTGGAATGGGATTAAATACCACCAGCAAGAAGCTTGGCGAGAATGATACAACTGATTATTCACAAATGGAAGAAATACAAAATAAACATCAATCGCCCTTGGTCTAGAGCTCCCATGCAAGATTTCATCTTATGGGTAAAGATGATCATGAGAAAAGTGAGGGATCAGCCCTGAACTACACAGGAGGAGCTTGTGAATGATCTCAAGGCAGTTGGGACCACAGTCACCAAACAAACCATTGTTAACACAATATGCCTCCTTGGATTGAAATCCTGCAGCGCCCATAAGGTCCCCCTCCTCAAGAAGGCACATGTATAAGATTGTCTAAAGTTTGCCAATGAACATCTAAATGATTCAGAGAATGATTGGGAGAAAGTACTGTGGGCAGATAAGATCAAAATTGATCTCTTTGGCATTAACTTGACTCGCCGTGTTTGGAGGAAGAAAAATGCAGACTATGACCCCAATAACACAATCCCTACAATCAAGCACAAAGGTAGAAACATCTTTGGGGCTGTTTGTTTGCTAAAGGTACAGGCCAACTTTGCCACCTTGAGGGTCAAATGGATGGAGCCATGTATTGTAAAAATCTTGGATGAGAGCCTTCTTCCCTCAGCCAGAACTTTTTGGTTGATATTCTGTCTATAACATTTAAAATACATCTATGATAAAAAATGATAGACACTTCATTTCTTTGTAAGTAGACAAACTAACAAAATCTGCAGGGGATCAAATAAAAATTTCCCCACTGTATAATGGAATTTATGCAACTATAGATGCTATACTGCAATGGCGGTGATCAGTGACTTATAGTGGTTCTGTGAGATAGGGTGGCAGGCAATCTGGCACTAACAGATACTATCTGGGAGGGTCACTTACTCACAAAGACACAGCTATTGACAAATACAGTGATAATACTGTACCAATGACACTGGCTAGGTAGGGATTCACATCTAGGGACAATAAAGGGCATAACTGTGTGCCCAACATGTAATGTGTGCTGATTTTACTTTATCATCTAGCTGTTTTTCCCCCTGTTTTTCAGACAGAAGAGACTGCCAGGTAGCTATTCCTATGCACACAATTGTAAACACAGAACTCTGTACGATCGGACACAGCTGATCAGTTGACTTGAGCCAAAATCATTGGCTGAAATCAGCTACCAAACTAATGCTGTGCAACCAGAGCATGGGTCGGAAGTGGGCATGCATATTCACTGCCCAGAATAAAGGACCCACGTAAAGGTAAGTGATTGTGCCTTCACCTGTATATTTATTGTGATCAGTCAGCAGGTGGTTAAAGACCATAAGCTCAAACAGTTATCAGTCTAATCCACCAAGAATTGATGAAGCAACATGCTGGCTCACCTTTACAGGGAGATTTGGGAATTTAAAAAAAAAAGTGTCAGTCATTCCAATACAGGCAGTAGTAAACTCGCCAAATGTGCACACCATGCTAATTTATAACAGGGGAAGGGGGAGAGCTCATGTAATTGCCAATGAACACAAAATGATAGGATTAGCAGTTGCGGATTCATTCTATTTCAGTGTCATAAAAAAAAAATCATTTTTGTTAACCCTTTCATACCCCCTTCCTCGCCTACACAGTCTAGCTCCATGTTTTTTTTGTGACCTGTTATAGTAACCCTGGTATACAATACCTTAACTTCCCTTATCCTGCACATATGAATATTAAAGTGGAAGTAAACTTGTACTTTAATTAAAATGGCTGACAGGCAGGATATTTATGACAGAAGACACCCTATTATTTTGCCATCCTTCTGCCTGTCAGCGGTCATGTTCACTGAGCCACACATGCGCAGCTCAGCGAACATTATCGCAGCACCCTATTATTTTGCCATCCTTCTGCCTGTCAGCGGTCATGTTCACTGAGCCACACATGCGCAGCTCAGCGAACATTTACGGCCCAGATCAACCCCCAATCCGTGCTGCGATAATGGGACACCCTTGTGCATGCCCAGGAGTGGCGTCATCGTGGCCTGGCCTATCAAGTGGCCAAAGGCACAGGACCCGGAAGAAGACCAGGCAAAGATGGAAGCACCGGGGGGTCCCACAGCTGTGCAGGAAGACACCATATGACAGGCAAGTATGCCATAATGTAATATGCTGTATGTACTAATACATTATGGCATAACCTACCTGGGGGCCTTAAAAAAATAAATACAATTATAGCAGACTTTACTTCTGCTTTACCCCTTGATATCTGTGATACCACTGTATGTGACCAGTACATTAACCCCTTATTTTCCTCTGTGCATAACCTGGACATTAATTTCGTGAACCATTCTCAAATTCCATGTGTTTAACTTTTTTTTTTCCACATCAGACTCAACCGGGTAAATGGAGGCATGGAAGATGCTCACAGTAATTCCGCCCTTTCCTCTACGGTTTTCGCATCACTTGTGGTGCTTCATTATGTTATTTGTTTATTTATTTATTATTGTTTTTTTATTATTATTGTTTTTTTTTTCCCTTGCTATTTTGATATTTTGTATTTATGTCATAACATCATAAACAATAAATACAATTATTATTTGTATCTTCATATTTCTCTCTCTCTCTCTCTCTCTCTCTCTCTCTCTCTATATATATATATATTTATTTTTTAAATATCCTTACTGCAATTAAAAAATAATAAATAGAAGGAAGGAGGACAGACAAGAAAAGGCAAATAGCTCCCTACATTCCCCTTTGACCCTCTCTCTCTTTTTTTCCCCCCTCTCCCCCCCCCCCTGCTTCAAGGTTCATTCTGTCTTACGGTTCTGTCCGATACTTTTCCCATTTTTTTTCCCCTACTATTTTTCCCGTGGTCTTATCTATCTATTTCTGATATTGCCTGAGCATATTTTCCTGTAGTTTTGAATGATCTCCATTGATCCCAGGCAGTTCTACTTCTATCCCCCTCTTCTACTCCCAGGTCTACCCTTCTCAGGTATTCCATCTCTGAGACATGGTTGACCCGGTGTATCCATTCTTTTATGGATGGTCTCTGAGGATGTAGCCACTTTTTAGGGATTAGGCCCTTTGCTGCATTTAGCAACACCGGGACCAATGTCGATCCATACTTTTTTTTTTTTGGCCCCATTGCGGATCCGTGGTACAGACAGGTCGAGGGATTTAATGGAATCCCTTCCCTTGTGATTTCCTCTATAAACTCTAAAACTTCATTCCAGTAATCCTGGACACACGGGCAGTCCCACCAAATATGCATTGTGGTACCTTATTTGATTACAATTTCTCCAACACAGGGTAGAGTTGGTTGAGTGTATTTTGTTCATTTTGACCGGTGTCAAATGCCAACGCATCATACATTTGTAATTAGCTTCTACTGTATTGATGTCGTTTGCGTGGTTATACACAGCTCTTATCATGTATGAGTCCTCGATCCTTTCCCCAATATCTTGCCCCCATTTCTCTACACTCAACAGTGTTCCCTTTGTTCCTAAGTCAGTCAGTATCTTGTATAATGCCGCAATTCCATGTTGTTGTGGATTTCCCGTAAAACATATTTTTTCTATTTGATTCTGTGCTTTGTCTTCTCTTAGTGGTGTTGGTAATGTGCTCACAAAGTGCTTTAATTGTAAATATTCCCAATCACTTTACTGTTGGGCCCCGTCTATTACGTGAAAATCTTTTTTTTCCTTTATTTTCCCTAATGTGACTATTTCCCCCAATCTTTTACTACCTAATTTCTTCCCCATTCTTGTCTTATTTCCAGGTGGAAACATTTTTGTGTCAGCTAATGGAGTTAATGGAGAATTGTATTCCCATTTTTCTCGCTTAAATAATAGGTCCCATATTTTGAAAACATACTTTGTTATACTGTGTGTATCAGTGTCTATTATTCTAAATTTGGGTGGGATCCAAACATTTGTGCTTAATTGTGACATTGTGACATATTTTTCTCTCCATCTGTGCCCATTTATTTTGTGTGTTTCTATTTGTCCATTCTACTAACCTTGCTAATATTATGGCATGATGGTATCTTTTTATATCAGGAAGCGCAAGTCCCCCTCTTTTTTTGCCCCGGGTGAGTATTGAATAACTTATTCTAGGTTTTTTGCCCTGCCAAATATATTTTGAAATTATAGTTTTAATTATCTTAAAAAAGCTTTGTGGGATATTAATTGGAACCATTTGGAATTTGTATATTATCTTTGGTAGGACCATCATTTTGAACACATTAATCCTCCCTAGCCAGGAGATCTGTCTTTTGACAAGATTTTTTAAATCTTTTTTTATCTCATTAACTAGAGGAATATAGTTGGCCTCATAAAGTCTATCTACTCTGGGTGTGATCTTTATTCCTAGATAAGTTAATGACTTTTTCCCACATAAATGGGAACTCTCTCTGGAGGGCTGCTTCTTCTGAAATCTCTATTCCCAAATTTAAGATTGTAGTTTTAATGGGATTTATTTTAAAGTTGGAGAGATCCCCATATTTTCTTATTTCATCCATTACCTTAGGTACGGAGAGTCTAGGCTTCGTCAGGTATAGGAGTATGTCGTCCGCATATGATGCGACCTTATGCTCTTCCTCTCTCACTCCCTCTATATCTGGATTTCTCCTTATGGTCAACAGTGGTTCCAGAGCTATTACATATAGGAGGGGCGAGAGCGGGCAGCCCTGTTTTGTTCCATTATTCATATCCAATGCGGGCGACACACTCCCATTGACCTTCACTCTTGCTGTTGGGAAACTATAGAGATTTCCCACCCATTTCATATATCTAGGCCCAAATCCTACACTTTGCAGGGTTTCCATCATAAACCCCCAGTCGACTCTGTCAAATGCTTTTTCAGCATCTATAGACATAAGTACGACTGGGGGTTTCTTCTTTTTATATTCCTGTAACAACAAAATCGTTCTTACACTATTATCCCGTCCTTCTCTCCCTTTTATAAACCCGGTCTGGTCCGCGTTAATTAAATCCGGCATGTGAGCTTTTATCCTAGTTGCCAATATCTTTGCGTAGATTTTAATATCAGCATTTAATAATGCAATTGGGCGATAGCTGGAGCAAAGAGTATTATCTTTCCCTGTTTTAGCAATAATAGTGATATTGGCAAGAAGTGATTCTTTCCTTATTTCCTCATTTCCCCTAGTTTATTAAAGTAATTACACATCTCTGGGACCAGAAGTTCTTTGAATTTTTTATAATACTTAATAGGCAGCCCATCCGGGCCTGGGCTCTTACCCCCAGATGTTTCTTGAATTGCTTGACTTATTTCCCCCTGCGTTATTGGGCCTTCCAGAAGATCCGCCGTTTCTTGCGTCAACTTTGGTAGATTGGCTTCCTCAAGGTATTCCCTGATTTTCTTTTCCCTAATATCCTTTTGCTCCTGTGTTTCTCCCCTTCTAATAGAATACAGTGTACTATAAAAAGTCCGAAAAGCCGCAGCAATTTCAGACGTTTTATATTTCATCTGTCCTTCCTGGTTTTTAATTTTTTCAATATAATTCGTGTTTCTTTTTTCTTTTGAAATCCTAGCTAAATATTTCCCCGGTTTATTCCCCCATATATATCTTTCTTTTAATACATTTTTAAATGTGTTCCTAGTTTCTATTTCCATTAAATCTTTTAATTGAGCCCTTTTTATTACTATATCCTGATATACTTCACTTTCTTGTTGGTTTTTATGTTTATTTTCCAGATCTTGTAGGTCACTAATTATCTTTTTCCTGTTTGCTTCTCTAGCCTTTTTCTTCCCAGCCCCCAAGGAAATGAACTTTCCCCTGATACATGCCTTGTGGGCTTCCCATACAGTCGCCGTACTCACTCCCGGTGTGTTATTTACTGCCAAGTATTGCGCAATGTCTATTTTTGCTTTGTCACCGACTTCCATGTCGTCAATTAGATCTTCATTTAAATTCCAACTCCCCTTTCTCTCTTCAACGTCCAAAAAGTGCATTCTCACCAGAGCTGGGGCGTGATCCGAAATTGATATCACCCCAATCAAGGTTTTATTTACATATTCCAATATTCCATGGTCTACCATAATATAATATAATCTTGAGTACATATTATGTACTGTAGAATAGAATGTGTAATCCCTTTTATTTGGGTTTGCTATTCTCCAGGGGTCTATTAGTTGGTGCTTAAAAAGTTTTTTTTTCAGTATGCGCTGCTGCTTGGAATTAATTAAGGGTACCCCAGATGCCCTATCAAGGTGGTGTTCCAGTGTAAGGTTAAAGTCCCCAGCCAATACTACATAGCCCTGCTTAAAGTCCATTAACATATTTAGGATCTTTTTTAAGTATTTTTGGGGGTGCTTGTTAGGGCAATATACATTGACCAACGTGTATTTTTTTCCCTGTAGGGTCCCTCTTAGGAACAGATACCGGCCATCTGGATCGACTCTCCTGTCTTCTACTACAAAGCTGATGTTTTTTCCCTATCCCTATGGCGACCCCCCCTAGATCTTTTCTGAGGGGAATCTCCATAGTACCATGTCGGGATCGCCCGAGAGTAGAGCCTGACTCCCGAGTCAGCTGTTATGTGTGTCTCCTGAAGGAAAACTATGTCTGCGAAATGTCTTTCGATTTCCTTCAAGACCATGTGTCTTTTCCCTGGGGAGCTAAGGCCTCTTACATTATAGGTGATACAATTTACATTAGACATGTTTCTTTTTTTTTCCCTTTTTCACTATCGTTTCACCCTTCAGACAGATAACCGATTGTAAAATACTACCCATCCCCTCTACCCTCCCCCTCCCTCTCCAACCCAAGCCTCCCCAACCCCCCATCCGTCTTTCCTCCCTATCTCGCCCTCCCCCACCCCTTTTCCCTAGATGTAATCTTGACCCTAAGGTCATGTTGGGAAGCATTTCCTCTTGCACCCCCTTTGTGCTCTTATGCTCCCTACCTTGAGGCGGAATTCAATTCGCCACGGCCTAATCTCCCCTATTTCCAGGGAAATCACCCCAAGGTGATAGTGGGTTCCAGCCCCTGGGTCTCTCTATAGTATTTAACCTATTTTACCTACTCCCTTTTATACTCCCACACACCCGCCTCCCTCCCCCCCTTCTCCCCCAGCCAGACATTTCAGAAACTACACGGTATTGGAATATCAAAGCTTTTGACAGAATTCTGGTATTTCATCTATGAATCTGAGCTTAGCAGTGTCCCCCTTTTTTCTACCAATCAAACATGCCGGGAAACCCCAGTTATATTGTATTCCTTGTTCTTGCAGCCCCCGTAATAATGGTTTCAGGTTTCTTCTTCTTCTAAGCGTCTCTTGAGATAGGTCCTGATAGATTAGGATATTGTGATCGTCAAACATGTGTTTAACAAGCTCAATACCAGCGTGTTAATAAATTTTCAAAAAATTGTGGCAAAAAATGAATTCACCTTGAGCTTTCTCCCAGCTAGCAGACCATTGAAGACCAATGAAGATTTTTACATGTTTTAAAAGCTGCCAAGCTGTTTAAACAAAAAAACATTTGAATCCACATACTGTAATGAGATTTGTCCTTGATATTTAAACTTGCCTTTATAAAAATGTTGTGCAATAATGCCATGTGACAGCAAGAGCACTAATTAGCTCTCCGTCTTCCCTACCAAAGGAAAGGAACATCCTGTAATAATGTCAGATGGTCAAGTTCCTGCCTACCTTATAGCTACACCTATTGGTTGCACAATGCAGTGCAGAGTAAAGTTCAGAAAATACATTTCACAAAATTTTTATGAGATCTACAGATTGCTGATTAACCACTTAAGACCCGGACAGGCAGCTAAAGGACCCGGCCAGTTTTTGTGATTCGGCACTGCGACGCTTTAACTGACATGCTACGTGGCTCCCAAACAAAATTGGCTTCTTTTTTTTCTCACAAATAGAGCTTTTTTTTTGTGTTATTTGATCACCTCTGCGGTTTTAATTTTTTGCGCTATAAACAAAAATAGAGCGTCAATTTTGAAAAAAAATCAATATTTTTTACTTTTTGCTATAAAAAATATCCCCCAAAAATATATTATTTGTTTTTCCTCAGTTTAGGCCGATACGTATTCTTCTACCTATTTTTGGTATAAAAAAGAAAAATCGCAACAAGCGTTTATCGGTTGGTTTGCGCAAAATTTATAGCGTTTACAAAAATAGGGGATAGTTTTATTGCATTTTTATTTTCTTTACTACCATCAGCATTTTTTTTTGTGACTGCAACATTATGGCGGACACATTTTTGGGACCATTGTCATTTTCACAGCATAAAATGCATTAAAAATGCATCGTTTTCTGTGAAAATGACAATTGCATTTTGGGAGTTAACCACAAGCTGAAGGGGTTATGTATGACCTCATCTCTGTTTCTAACTGTAGGGGGGTGTGGCTGTAGGTGTGACATCATCAATTGTGTATCCCTATAAAGGGGATCACGCTATCGATGACGCCGCCACAGTGAAGAACGGGGAAGCTGTGTTTACACACAGCTCTCCCCGTTCTTGAGCTCCGGGGACTGATCGCGGGACTCCAGCGGCAATTGGGTCCGCGGGTCCCGCAGTCACGGAGCTTCGGACCGGGTCGCGTGCATGCGCCGGCGGCGGCGTGCGCGACCCCACGGCTGGGCTTAAAGAGCCATGTACAAGTACGTGGATGTGCCCAACTGTGCCATTCTGCAGACGTATATAGGTGTGAATGGGTCCTTAAGCGGTTAAATAGATCCATTTGCTTCTCATATGGCCTGATTGGTTAATGATGTAGATGGGAGGGGTCATACCAGGCTGGCCAACGGCTTATTGTTTGCCAGTGTTCAAGTCCTCCTGAAGGCAGCAGTATACCTAATTTTCTTGTAATAAATCCTGTGTCCCTTAATATATGCAAAATAAATAAAAACATTTAAGGCAGTATAATGTTGCAGTACAATTACCTCTGGTAATCCGATTGCTTGTTTTTAAATTCCTTATTTGCTGGCCCCTAATTTTCTATTTACCAAGAGAAATATGAGGACTGACACTTTCTACTTTCTAAAAAAAATAGGATTTTTACATCATACTTGCTTGTAAAATCCTTTTCTTTTCAGTACATCATGAGACACAGAGTCAGGATAATATTTATTACCTGCTGGGCTATACATCATCAGGTGAATGGACACTTGGTAGATCAAAGTCTTTAGACAGGAAGTGCCCCTCCCTATATAACCCCTCCCATACAGGAAGCATATCAGTTTTGTAGCAAGCACTGAGTCCTCAAAAAAAGAGGAGAGGGACCTCTGTGTCCCATGATGTACTCAAATAAAAGGATTTTACAGGCAAGTATGACGTAAAAATCCTATTTACTTTTTCATACATCATGGTACACAAAGTCAGGCTAATATTCATTACCTGCTGGGATGTCCCAGAGCAATAGCCTTGAGGGAAGCCTTGAGGGAAGGGATACCATGCCAAAATAATAATAGCCATCTAAACTTTATACAGTAGCCTGCAGTACACTGTGGTCAAAAGCCGAATCCTTGGCTGCTCGAACATCCACTTGAGTCTTGTCCTCGGATCTCTGCAGATCTAGACAAATATACCTTGACTGCCTGGACAACGTTCAAAGAATGCAGTCTCTCTTCTGCCGAACAAGGCCGAGAGAGGAAAAAAAAAGGCAAAATAATGTCTTTGATGGAACAGGTCGTAACACGACCCCGTCATTGTGAAGGATCAAGTATGGTTCCTTGCACGAAAGAGCCTCCAACTCCGACACCCTCCTAGCCAAGGTGATAGTAATCAGGAAGGCTAGCTTGCATGATAGCAAGTTTAATGGAATTTTCTTAATAGGTTCAAATCGTTGTTTCTGTAACACAAACAGCACCAAGTTCCAGCCCAAGGACACATAGTTGCCCCTTGCATAAAGGTTTGGATCAGTGAATGGGAGGCCAAAGGCCTTCGGAAGAATACCGATAGGGCCAAAACTTGACCTCCAATTGTACTGAAAGCCAATTTGATTTCTACAGCTGACTGTAGAAAAAGAGAACTCCTCCAATCACATATTTCCGTAGATGCCATTTTTTGGTTTCACACCAAGCAATACAAGTCTTCCAGACCTTATGCTAGATCTTCCTAGTGACAGCTTTTCTAGCATTTCACCAGGGTAGACACCACTGGCCCCGAGATGCCACCGTCCTTTAACACCCTGGCTTCAATAGCTATACCATCAAATTTAGAGACTGTAAATTGGGGTGGAATATAGGACATTGAGACAGTAGATCGGGTCGCTGTGGTAGCGTCCATAGCCTGTTAATTGTTGGTCTCACAATCTCCGGGGACCAAGGCATTCTGGGCAAGGCTGGTGCCACCGGAATGACAAACACACTCTTTCCGAATCCTGTGCAACAATGTGGAAGAAGAGGGATCGGAGGAAAAGCATAAACCAGGGAGTATTGGCTCCATGGAACTATCAGAGCTTCTGCTCCGATTGTCAAAGGATCCCTTGTTCGGGACACAAACTGCTGTAGCTGAACCTGGATGCCAGTAGATCAACCTCTGGCCATCCCCAACGTTGGCAAACTTCCTGGAATACCTCTGGGTGTAGGGACCAGTCCCCTGGGCAGATCTGCTGGTGGCTGAGATAATCTGCCTTCCAGTTCTCTATTCCCGGGATATGGACTGCCAATATAATTGGCACCTGTCCCTCTACCCAGGCTAGTATGTAGTTCAACTCCTTCAGAGCTGAACAACTCATGGTACTGCACTGGTGGTTTATATAGGCCACTGCAGTGGCATTGTCAGACTGGACCCTTATAGGGTAGTACTGAAGCTCCACCGTCCAGAAGTGTAGGGCCAGATGTACTGAAAAAAAAGGGATTTTTAAATACAGCTTACCTGTAAAATCCTTTTCTTGGAGTACATCACGGGACACAGAGCGGCATATTCATTACTATATGGGTTATATGGAGTACCTTCAGGTGTGGACACTGGCAATCTCAAACAGGAAGTCCCCTCCCTATATAACCCCCTCCCCTAGAGGGAGTCCCTCAGTTTTGTAGCAAGCAGTATGCCTCCCAAAAATGTTCCCCAAAAGAGGGGTGGGAGCTCTGTGTCCCGTGATGTACTCCAGAAAAGGATTTTACAGGTAAGCTGTATTTAAAAATCCCTTTTTCTTTCTCGTACATCACGGGACACAGAGCGGCATATTCATTACTATATGGGATGTCCGAAAGCAATGCTTTAATGAGGGGAGGGAGACATCTTCTCAAACGAGATTTAATTTAGAGGTATACTCAAATAATAATAATAAATCCAACTTAGTCAAGAAAAAACTATTTTTTTTTTTTTTTTCTTTTTTACAACCAAGGGTGCCCCTGATCCCGAGGATCTTAAACTGCAGCCTGTAGTACTGCCTGTCCAAAGGCTGAATCCGCATTCCTTCTCACGTCTAGTTGATAAAACTTTGTAAACGTGTGGACTGATGACCACGTCGCCTTGCATATCTGAGCCATAGAGATCTGATGGTGTGCTGCCCAGGAGGCGCCCATGGCCCTGGTAGAATGGGCCTTTACCGACAAAGGAGGAGGCAACCTCTTCAAACCGTAGGCCTGAATGATTAATTGTCTAATCCATCTCGAGATGGTGGATTTTGCAGCTGCCTGCCCCTTCTTGGGGCCATCTGGTAGGACGAACAACACATCTGTTTTCCGGATCTTTTCTGTAGCTTTAAGATAGGCCTTCATGGCCCGGACAATATCCAAGGTATGCAGCAACCCCTCCTTTCTAGATGTGGGTTTCGGAAAGAAGGATGGAAGTACCAAATCCTGGTTCAAGTGAAAATTGGATATAACCTTTGGTAGAAAGGAAGGATGGGGCCGGAGAACTGCCCTGTCCTTATGTAGAACGAGATATGGTTCCTTACACGATAAGGCTGCTAACTCTGACACTCTCCTGGCGGAAACTATGGCGACCAAGAATACCAACTTTCTTGTCAGTAAAACTAAAGGAAGCTCAAAGGGTTGTTTCTGTAGAGTGGACAGGACAAGATTCAAGTCCCATGGACAAATTGGTGACTTGACAGGAGGATTAATACGCAAGACCCCCTGTATGAAGGTCTTTACCAGCGAGTGGGTGGCCAGCGGCCTCTGAAACCACACTGACAGAGCTGAAATCTGTCCCTTGATTGTGCTTAATGCCAGGCCTTTATCCACTCCTAGCTGGAGAAAACTTAACACCCTATCAATGGTATATTTGCGGGAATTCCATCTTTTGGATTCACACCAGCCTACGTAGTTCCTCCACACCCTGTAATAAATCACCCTGGAGGCCGGCTTTCTAGCCCTAATCAGGGTAGGAATTACCTGCCTAGACAGACCTCTACCCCTGAGAATCAGGGATTCAGCCTCCAGGCCGTCAAATTTAGACGCTGTAATGTAGGGTGGAGGATCGGGCCTTGTGAGAGTAGGTCTGGTCGTAGAGGAGGAGTCCAAGGGTCTCCCACTGCCATCCTCAGGACTAGTGAGTACCATGTCCTCCGGGGCCAAGCTGGAGCTACTAGAATGACTGGCTTGTGCTCCACTCTGATCCTGCGCAACAGGCGAGGAAGTAACTGTAGCGGAGGGAATGCATATAGAAGTTTGAATTGATGCCAAGGGCAAACCAACGCATCGGTTCCGCAGGCCATAGGGTCCCTCGCTCGAGACACGAACCTGTCTAGTTTCTTGTTGAACCTGGATGCCATTATATCTACGTCTGGCATTCCCCACTTCTGGCAGATTGTCTGAAAGACCTGGGGATGCAGAGACCACTCCCCTGGCGACAGAATCTGGCGACTTAAGAAGTCTGCCTGCAGGTTGTCTACTCCGGGAATGAATATCGCCGAAATGCAGGGTACATGAACCTCTGCCCACTGAAAAATCAAGCTCACCTCCCTTTGAGCGGCCTGACTCCTGGTTCCCCCTTGGTGGTTTATGTATGCCACCGCTGTGGCATTGTCTGACTGGATTCTCACCGGGGACCCCTGTAATCTGGAGGTCCATGCCAGGAGGGCTAGGCGAGCAGCTCTGATCTCCAAGATATTGATGGGGAGCTGCCTCTCTGTTTCCACCCAAGTTCCCTGGCGAGAGAACCCCTCCAAGACCGCCCCCCAGCCTGCCAGGCTGGCGTCTGTGGTAACTACCTTCCAGACAACGGGGCTGAAAGACCTTCCCTTTAGAAGATTCTGAGGGTTCAACCACCAGGCCAGGCTTTGTCGGACCCTTGATGATAGCGTCAAAGGGGACTCCAAGGCATGTGCTCTCTTGCCCCAGGCTGCTAGAATGGCTGCCTGTAGGACGCGAGTGTGGATCTGAGCGTATGGTACTGCCTCGAACGTGGCCACTAGCTTGCCTAGTAATCGCATACACAGGCGAATAGTTGGTTTTTTCTTGCTTAGAACCAACTGAACCAACCCCTTGATAGCCTCGATCTTTACAAGGGGCAGGAACACCCTTTGCTGTTCTGTGTCTAACCTCATGCCGAGGTATTCCAACTGCTTTGTAGGCTGGAACGCTGACTTTTCCCGGTTTAGGACCCAGCCGAACCCTTCGAGGTACTGAACCGTGAGGTTTACTGCCTGTTGCAGACACGGCCGTGAGTGATCTATGATTAAAAGGTCGTCCAAGTATGCTAGGACTGTGACCCCTTGGATCCTTAGATTGGCTAAAACTGGGGCTAGGATCTTCGTGAATACCCGGGGGGCCGTGGCTAGCCCGAAGGGGAGCGCCCTGAATTGGAAGTGTCGCTGTGAGCACTGACTATGGCCTGCTGATCTATAACAGCACAAGGCGCGCCCCTGATGACGCTGCAGGCACGCCCCCCCCCGCCCTCCCCTCCGAACGGCGTGAAAAACGTCTATAAGACGTGCGCGCGCGTATGCCGGAGCAGGAAGAGCATGGAGGAGCCGCGCTGCTGGAGACCCAGGACTGCAGTACCAGGCGGCAGAATCAAACCCCCGGCCAGGTAGGACTCTCCAAAAGGCCCCATAGGGATCCTTACTAGCCCTAGGAAGAAGGCAGCAGGTAGCTAGCAAACACAATTCTTAGACAGGGGAACCTAGTGATGGGGGAAATGGGATCATCCTGTCTTCTCAGACATAGTGAGCAAGGTTGCCAATGCAGAGCATACTTAGGCTACCCCCCTTTTAGGTTACCCCGGAGAGCCTGCTGTCGAACCAAGTCCCGCAGGCTCCCCTCTTACCTGCTCCATGCTGCAGGATGTTTGTCTAGCAAAACGATCCAATCTTCTCCCATCTCCATGGGTAGCGTAATAGACCTTCAGGCCCTGGGGTCCTATGAAGGTACCCACTGTCCTGGACCTATATAGCACCCTGGCAAACAGGAACTTATGGTCTTTACGAACTCCAAGTCCTGGGCCCAGGGTCCAGCCCTCCAAAGAGGAGCATTATAGGCAAAACCCCACGGTTTGGGGCCCGGGTACTGTCCACTTTGGCACTGAGGCTCCTTGGACAGATCCGGTTAGCCCGCCCTTAATCCCAAGGATGTAGAGCAAAGCTATTCCGTGACCAACACCTAAGACACTGGCGAAAAAACTGAGGGACTCCCTCTAGGGGAGGGGGTTATATAGGGAGGGGACTTCCTGTTTGAGATTGCCAGTGTCCACACCTGAAGGTACTCCATATAACCCATATAGTAATGAATATGCCGCTCTGTGTCCCGTGATGTACGAGAAAGAAATAGGTATATGTAAAGATGTGTTTTTTATATATCGATGGAGGCTAGAAAGTCTCCCCTCTGCAGTGAGGTCACTACTAAGCAGATAGGCTCCATCCGAAAGGACTGTATTGCTAGATACTTGTTCAGGGATCTTTAGGTCCAAAATGGGCCTGGTGTCCCAGTTTGGTTTCTGAACTGTAAACCCCTTTCAAGTACTGTAACCTCTACAATTACTCTTTGATGCACTCGATGATGTACTGCTTGAAGTAATACGTTTATTTTTAGAGGATCCGAGGGAACGCTGCATCCTAAAAACCTCTGGGTGGGGATATAATTGAGATGACCCACTCGTCCTGAAATTGTTGTTTTTCAAATGTCCGCAAAGTGCAGCAACTTTGGGGGCATCCCCTGAAAAGGAGGGCTCGGTGCTGGTTTTAAAATAATGTTTGGACTTAGGGCCTTTTTAGTGGCCCTGGCTTGGGGCTTTCCCCTGGGCCTAGAGCCCTGTTGGTGGCGGAACCACCTTGACATTTAAGGAAGTAGTCCCTGCGGTTTTAGACAAGGGAAGTCTGTTGCTTTTCTTTACAAGGAGTAGAGAACTTTTCACAAGGATGCTTGGCTGACCAGTTTTTAAGCCAAAAGAGAGTGTGCATATATACAGACAAGATGGCCAATGAGAAACCTGCTGTATTGAATCCATTTTAAAGGAGTCAACAGCAAAACACTTCTTGGTTAAGTCCATTAAGCCTTTTGATCCGATCCTTTACAGACTGGCAAATACCAATTGCTGCAAGAGCTGGCTGGCTGAACTGGCCAAAGAAAAAGAAGCCTTTAATAATAACTCCAATTATTTGTCAACAGGGTCTTCTAAGCCCTGTGCATTATCCAATGGACAAGTTAAGATCTTATTTAAGGAAGAGACCGCTGCATCTACGGCTGGTCTGCGCTGTTTAACGGACTTTTCATCCATGGGATAAAAAAGGGAAACAAGAGGAACAAAATCATATCAGGATATTCCCAATCAGCACACACTGCCTGTTCCAGCAAGGGGGGTAGGGGGAAAGACTGTGCAGCCTTAAAAGGCCTCAGAGATCCCAAGAGGACCAGGGGGGCTCAGTCATCTCTATTTTTTAAAGAGGCAACTTAACCACTTCAGCCCCGAGCCTGTTTTTCAGATTCGGTGCTTACGAGACTAAAACAGTTTTTTTTGCTAGAAAATTATTTAAAACCCCCAAACATTATATATATTTTTTTCTAACACCCTAGAGAATAAAATGGCGGTCATTGCAATACTTTTTCTCACACCGTATTTGCGCAGCGGTCTTACAAGCGCACTTTTTTTGGAAAAAATGCACTTTCTTGAATTAAAAAATAAGACAACAATAAATTTGGCCCAATTGTTTTTATATATTGTGAAAGATGATGTTACGCCGAGTAAAATGATACCCAACATGTCACGCTTAAAAATTGCGCCCGCTCGTGGCATGGCGTCAAACTTTTACCCTTAAAAATCTCGATAGGCGACGTTTAAAAAATTCTACAGGTTGCATTTTTTGAGATGCAGAGGAGGTCTAGGGCTAGATTTATTGCTCTCGCTCTAACGATCGCGGCGATACCTCACTTGTGTGGTTTGAACACCGTTTTCATATGCGGGCGGCTTCTGCGCGCGAGCTCGTCGGGACGGGGCACTTTAAAAAAAAAATTTTTTGGTTTTCGTTTTTATTTATTTTATAATTTTTAACACTGGAAAAAAAAAAAAAATTATCACTTTAATTCCTATTACAAGGAATGTAAACATCCCTTGTAATAGAAAAAAGCATGACAGGTCCTCTTATATATGAGATCTGGGGTCAAAAAGACCTCAGATCTCATATTCAGGCTTAAATGCAAAAAAAAAAAAGAAAAAAAAAAAAAAGTCAAAATGTAAACAAATTAAATGTCTCTTTAAGACGCTGGGCGGAAATGACGTTTTGACGTCACTTCCGCCCAGCAGAGGTATGGGGACGGCTGAGGGACATTTTTTCGCATCCCCGGACAGCCAGCAAGAGGACCCGATCGCCTCCGCCGCTACCGACGACTACGGTAAGCGGCGGAGGGCGCGGGAGAGCGGCGGGAGGGGGGGCACCCTCTCCCGCCGCCAGTAACGGCGATCTCGCGGCGAATCCGCCGCGATGACCGCCGTTATCGTTAACAGGACCGCCCCTCGAAGAGATGGATATTTCGGTTGTGGCAGCAGCTGCTGCCGTTACCGAGATATCCATCTTCAAAAAAATGACGTCTTTGGACGTGGGGCTGGTCAGAAGTGGTTAAAGGCAGAACGAACCATTTTGGTCAAGGTCTGGATGAGAAGCCTCTGTGACTGAAAGGCAGACATCAGCTGGATGTCTCCTTGTCCAGATTTTACGTAAGGAGCCTCATCTGCCGGGCACTCCACCAAATCCTGAGCTTTAAACTCTTTCCCATTCTCGACCCATTTCTGCTCCAAACATGGAGGCTCCAGGGAGAGGGATCTGTCACGCTTCCTGCCACCCTGCGGGATGATGGTGATCATATCGGCAATCCTGTGCTCTAAACCCAGTAGGTCTGAGGACAGTTCATCCGTAAGGATAAAGGGTGGAACAGCAGCATTGACTGTAGGCACAAAACCAGATAGACGCAACGGCTCTTAAGTCATAAAGGAGGTTTATTGAACACAAATGGCTTTACAGCAGAAAAACAAAATAAATCATTAGTCTCACCGACTCGTAGATCTCAGTACTGTTATTGCAATCCAACAGTCCTTGCAGTTAAAGTTCTCCAAAAGCAGGCTTTCAGGCAGGCCACTGCCAAGTCCTTTCAAAGTTGTTCACTGCTTCTCATAGCTTTTCACTGCTTTTACTTGTCCAGCACTACCATACACAGGCTCTGCTACACACCTTCCCCTCACCTGCGACTTCCTGTCTTTATTTGAACCATATCCTGGACAGGTGTGTTAACCCTTTCCTTTCCTCTAAAAGGACCCTAGTCCAAATAGAGGAGAAATATAATGTCCTTCCAAGACCCAGCCACGGCGTCCTGTACATATCCCCCCCCGTGCCCCAACGCCAAGGAGGTGGGGGCAACAGTGGAGCCCAAACAATGGACTCGGGAGAGGGCATCTGCATTTTGATGCAGTCTCCCGGGCCTATGCTCCACTATAAACTTAAATTCTTGGAGCGCTAAGGAACCACCGGGTAATCCGGGCATTAGTCCCTTTACCTTGCCTCAGCCAAGTTAAAGGGGCATGATCAGAAATTAACCAACTTTCCTCCCCAAGAGGTAATATCTGAGGACTCCAGAGCCCACTTAATGGCCAGACACTCTCTTTCAATAATAGCGTAGTTTTTCTCCGCTGGTGTCAACTTCCTACTGAGGAAGACTACTGGGTGCTCCACACCATGAACAACCTGTGATAATACAGCTCCCAATCCTACATCGGAAGCGTCAGTTTGGACAATGAGCTCTTTAGAAAAAATTGGTGCTATCAGGACAGGGTGTTGGCACAGTGCTGACTTGAGCTCCAAAAAAGCCTTTTCAGCATCTGTATTCCACTCGACCATGACCGATTTCCGACCCTTGGTCGGATCGGTCAATGGAGCCGCTAATGTGGCAAAGTTGGGTACGAATCTCCTGTAGTATCCCACCATGCCCAGGAATGCACGTACCTGCTTTTTTGTGAGAGGGCGGGGCCAACTATTTATAGCCTCTACCTTGTTGACCTGAGGTTTCACCACCCCCTACCCATGATATAGCCCAGGTATTTCACCTCCTCCATTCCCAAAAAACATTTTTCAGGGTTTATTGTGAACCCCTCCTTCCAAAGAGAATCCAGTACTGCCTGGACTTTGGGCAAGTGCGATTCCCAGTCTCTGCTAAAAACGACTATGTCATCCAAGTACACTGAGGCATACTCCCGATGAGGTCGTAAAATCCTATCCATTGCTCGCTGGAATGTGGCTGGAGCAGTTTGAAGTCCAAAAGGCATTCGTTTGTACTGAAAACTCCCCTCTGGAGTAGAAAAAGCAGTTTTCTCTCTAGCAGCCTTAGTTAACGGGATTTGCCAATACCCCTTAGTAAGATCGAATGTTGTGATGTACCTGGCTGGACCTAGTCTCTCAATAAGTTCATCTACCCGGGGGGCATGGGGTAGGCATCAAACCGTGAAACCTCATTAAGTTTCCGGAAATCATTGCAGAATCGCAGAGTCCCGTTGGGCTTTGGTACCAACACAATCGGGCTCGACCACTCACTCTGTGATTCTTCGATGATCTCCAGGTCTAGCATCTTCTTCACTTCCTCTAAAACGGCCTTTCTTTGAGCCTCTGGGATGCGGTAGGGCCGGACAAAAACTTTGACTCCAGGTTCTGTGATAATATCATGTTCTATGACACTAGTTAGCCCGGGCAAGCCTGAAAACTTTTATTTCTCTGCAAGAACTCCTTTGCCTGCTGACTTTGGATTTTAGACAGGGTATTTGCTACTTGGACCCTCTCCACCCCAACCTGAGTCTCAAGCCTTGCACTGGCCAGGGAAGTTACCGGTTCCCTGTCTGTCCAAGGTTTTAACAAGTTAACATGATATATATGATACGGTTTCCTCTTGCCTGGCTGGTGGACTCTAATTTACCTCTCCCACTTTCTCCACAACCTCAAAGGGACCTTGACATCTGGCCAAGAATTTACTTTCCACAGTGGGAATGAGCACCGCTAGCAGCCCTGTTATAGACACGTTGTTGAGCCTCCTGGGCCTTTTGCAAATGCTCTTTTACTAGAGGCATGACGGTTTGGATCCTTTCCTGCATTTGGGATACATATTCCAGGACACTTTTATGCTGAACAGGTTCACTTCCCCATTCCTCTTTCATAAAGTCGAGCAGTCCGCGAGGTCTCCGCCCATATACCAACTCAAAAGGCGAAAACCCAGTGGAGGCCTGGGGCACTTCCCGGATAGCAAACAGGAGAGCTGGTAACAGACAGCCCCAATCTTTCCCATCCCTTTGTACCGCTTTCTTGAGCATAGACTTAAGGGTCTTATTAAAGCGTTCTACCAACAAATCCATGTGGGGATGGTAGACCGAGGTGCGCAGCTGTTTAATCCGGAACAGCTTACACACATCAACCATAACCCTCGACATTAACAGGGTACCCTGGTCTGAGTATTTCCTTGGGGAAACCCTTCCGTGTAAACAACTGGAACAATTCCCGGGCAATGGCTTTTGAGGAGGTATTCCGCAGGGGTAGCGCCTCAGGATATCAGGTGGCATAGTCCAGAATCACCAATATGTAGGAGTAACCTCAAGCTGACTTTACCAAAGGACCGACTATATCCATGGCTATCCTCTCGAACGGGACCTCAATTATGGGCAGAGGGACCAAAGGGCTCCGAAAGTGAGTCACCAGAGCGGTTAACTGACAGGTCGGACAAGAGGCACAGTATCTCTTTACCTCTGCTTTCAGACCTGGCCAGTAAAACCGGTCGGTGATCCGTGCCTTTGTCTTCTCAACTCCCAGGTGTCCCCCTAACACATCATCATGGGCCAGTTCCAGAACCTTTTGTCTATATTGTTGGGGTACCAACAATTGTTCTACCACATTTTCTCTCTCCTTGGTAACCCGATACAGTAATTCATTATATATTGCAAAGTGTGGCCACCTATCATTCGCACCTGGCTCTTGGGGAACCCCATTTACTACTACAACTTGTTCCCGTGCACGGGCCAAAGTGGGGTCCTGCATCTGAGCAGTACCAAACGCCCCCTGGGGAACACCCAAATCTGGCATGGCAGGGGTAGAGGCTACTTCCTCATCCTCTTCCCCCAGCATTACCTGAAGTGGGGAAGGCTCCTCCCCCTGAGGGTTTTGGTAGGTCTGTGTACTACATGTCTTTACATTATCAACAGAATCAACACTACTTTCATCATCACCATTAACCACATCATGAGCATTTTCCTCATCTGGATCCACATTAAGAACATTTGGCAGTTCAGGGTTATTCCTCTCAGCAGCAGGAACAGGGGGGCTAGTTTCTACCCAGTCTCTGAACTGTTCTCCTTGTTCCCACAGTTTGGTAAACAATGGACAGTCTCGTCCTATTATAACATCATGTACCAAGTTCTTTACTACCCCCACCTCTTGAGTACAAGTGCCACATGCTGAGGAGATAGGCACAGTAATGATAGGGTAATCTCTAGTGTCCCCGTGAATGCACACCACCCGTAAAGTTTTGCTTACCGGACCGATCTTCCCAATTATTTTAGGATGAACAAGGGTTACCATGCTTCCAGAGTCCAACATAGCCCAGGCAGGGAGGTGGTTCACTTGGACTTCACACTTCAATCTTGTTCTCATCCATGTCGAGATTTGCGGTGCATACTTTATGGGCACAGAAAGACCCCCCTCCGAAGAACCCCGCATTCCATGGGCTCCTCTTGTAGTGGGCAGTGTGCCCGGGTATGACCCCAGGAATGACATTGCCAACATTGTACATCCCCTCCTCTCCGAACAGGAACAGAATGCTGAGCAGGTACCGGGAGTGACTCTTGGCCTATCGGGGTATTTGTTCCCGGGCTCCTGGGAACATCCTTTCGAAGGGCAGCAGTTGGTCGAACAGGGTGTGGCAAACTGGGCCCTATGCGCTTGGTAGGTCCGAGCAGGTCCTCCACCACTGTAAATCGTTCCACCATCTCAACAAGGAGGTTTGCTGTTTTGGGGTCTCCATGGCTGACCCACCATTGAAGATCATCTGGCAGGGACCTCAGGTATCGGTCCAGCACGACCCGCTCCATGATTTGGGGGCCAGACAACACCTCAGGCTGCAGCCATTTTTTCACTAGTTGCACCAGGTCGTGCATTTGAGACCGGGGTGGCCGATCTGGACGATATTTCCATTGGTGCGAACGGCCGTAGTCACCCCCAGACGAGCCAGAATTTCTGCCTTTAACTGTTGATAATCTTTAGCATCCTCTGGCGGCAGGTCGAAGTAGGCTTTTTAAAGGATCTCCGGTGAGAAAAGGAGCAATGAGGCCGGCCCACTGGTCCTGAAGCCACCCTTCTCTCTCCGCTGTCCTCTCAAACGTAGCAAGAATGGCCTCTACATCATCACTCAGGGACAACTTCTGAAAAAAATGACTTGCCCTCACAGTCACCTGGTAGCTAGGGGCAACAGCCGCTTGCACCTGAAACAGAGAGCTGGTGCACCGCTTCCTTTAAGGCAGTCACCTGTGCCTGCATAGCCCCTTGCTGGGCTGCTAGCTGGGCCACCAACAGGCGGGTATTTTCTTGCTGCAGAGCCAGCGCCTCTTTGTGGTGCTGGTTAGCTTCCTCATGGCGAGTCTGCGCTTGCATGTTAGCCAGGGTCAGCTGTTTAATTAGCTCCTCCATTGTTTCAGCTTTCAATGCTTGTGCAGCTTTAACCCAGGACATAAATCCAATGTACTGTCCCTTTAAATGTCAGTTTAAATGCAAAAAGAAAAACAAGCATTTTTTTTTCTCTTCTTATGCCTGTTATTCTGTCCTGCCCGCATTCGAGCACCAGTGTAAGGTTCGGGGGATCAGCTTGACCACAGGACACAGGCTCTTAAGTCATAAAGTAGGTTTATTGAACACAAATGGCTTTACAGCAGCAAAACAAAATAAATCATTAGTCTCACCGACTCGTAGATCTCAGTACTGTTATTGCAATCCAACAGTCCTTGCAGTTAAAGTTCTCCAAAAGCAGGCTTTCAGGCAGGCCACTGCCAAGTCTATTCAAAGTTGTTCACTGCTTCTCATAGCATTTCACTGCTTTTACTTGTCCAGCACTACCATACACAGGCTCTGCTACACACCTTCCCCTCACCTGCGACTTCCTGTCTTTATTTGAACCATATCCTGGACAGGTGTGTTAACCCCTTTCCTTTCCTCTAAAAGGACCACAGTCCAAATAGAGGAGAAATATAATATCCCGATCTCTCTGCCATCTTCTTTCTTTGTGACATATAAGAGGATGTGTACAAAGTTCCTGTGGGGGACTAAAGTGCCACGAATTAGTTGGGCAAAACTGGTGCTTCCAAATTTAAACAGGGGCATCGGCCTCCCGGACATACAGAGGTATTACTGGGCTGTGCATCTGACGCGTGTCGTAGACTGGCAGGTGCACGCTCACCATAAATGATGGGTTTGTGTGGAAAGTTTGATTACTGGAACTGCCCTCTGCAAAGTGCCCTGGTTCTCTAGGAAACAATGGATGTCTAGTGCTCAATTGAACCCCCTGGTAGGGTCAACCTTGATGGCATACGCAAAGGCCTGTGGAACCCATGCAGTTTTGAATATGGTCTGTGGTACAACGCCCCTTAGGGGGAACCCGGATTTCCAACCGGGACTAGAGAGTTCCTATCTAACGAGACTATGGCCACATTCGGACATGCTAGCCAAACAGTTCTTTTCCGGGAATAGATTTCTTACTCTGAGAGGTGTCGTCATTGTCCCTGACCAAGACCTTTCCCCCACTGGCGTACCTCCAGATAAAACACTTTCTTGATAACCCCAAGACCAGAGGTGACTTTTCGAAACAGGCCATAGTGTTTGAGTCACTGTGCTCTAGCCCGGCCCTTCAGAGGCATTAGATCTCGGTGCTTTATGCATCCATGTTTGCGAAACCTTCTGTCTCTATGCAGGCGGACAGGCCTTTTGGGAGGCCCGGTTGGAGAAATCAATCGAAACAGTTGGGAGTTGGGAGCGAGTACATAAAGGATCGCTAAACATGAGCACCCAGGAAAATGTGTACATGATTAGAACAAGGTGGTATAGGACGCTGGACCTGATCCACAAATTCTGTCCAACCTACCATGACCTCATCAAGACTGTGTGATGAATATCAGTGTGCAAGGTGAGCCGGTTTTGCATCTGGTGTATGATAAGGTCGACTTTTTTCTTTACCAACATAGTGGACAGAGAGGGTAGCTGGTGGTTTCCCCACCCCTTCTTCGGGCATTCACGTTTTGTTGTCCCCCTCTCCCCCCCTTTTGTTTGTACCTTTCCCCTTTGCTTCCTTCTTGTTCTTTACCTTTCTCTTGATATTAGTGATCTTTGCAAAATGGGGGGATGGGCTTGCACTTGACGGACCTCTCCACCCATCCCTGCTGGAGGAAACAAATCTTTTAAGACTAAGGCGAAAGTGAACCAAAGGCCCAGACCTGTTGCAGCAGGTGACCAGAGTCATCATCCCATCTTTCTGGGGGTTGTTTGTCCGTGTATATATCTACTCCCTTCTGTGGGGTGGAGAATCTAGAAAAACTGAAGTTTACCCATGTTAGCTTGAGCTTTTTGTGATAGTTGGACACATAGTTTCCTTTTTACTTAGGCTGATGACGATCTTATACTTGCTGGAAGTGTTTGGGCTTCATTAAGATTATGTCATATGTTACTGTATCTCACGCATTACCGGGGCCCCTTGGTCTCTATATTTTATTGTTATTCCTGTTGATGTTTTTAAGATTTTTCTCTCAATAAAATCTTTATGGAAAAAAAAATAAAAAAAAAATAATGGGGTTTCGCTTACCCATCCAGGCACAAGGCCACTTAGAAACTAAGGGCCCAATCTTCACCCTTCACGGTGGGTTCCTGTCACATGGGACCTTCAAGGACTGGGTACCCTTTCATGTTTAGGGTCCACTCCCTTGGACCAGTACAGCACTCTGTAGGAAATGCCTTAGCGCCGTAGTGTCCAGGATTTCCACTCTGCAGAGTCCAGGACCGGAGGCCACATTACAGGCCAAACCTGGCAGGATCTTGAGTAATATGTTTTTTTTTAGTCGTCTTTGCGAGGCTCAGGTACTATTTATTTAAGCATAAAAGCTTGTAAAAAATGGATCCGATCGATCAATCCCTTGATTTATTTTTGGAACCGTTTGTGGGACTATAGACCTGGAGCTCAGAGCGCAAACAAACCGTGCCATTCACCTTGTAGACACTGGTAAAAACATCCTTCCTGTATGGGAGGGGTTATATAGGGAGGGGCACTTCCTGTCTAAAGACTTTGATCTACCAGTGTCCATTCACCTGATGACAAAGTATAACCCAACAGGTAATGAATATTAGCCTGACTGTGTCCCATGATGTATGAAAAATAAATGTTATATTTTACCTTTATGCTTTTTCACCGTCTTCTATAATTGTCTTCTATAATTTCAGTGACACAAAACATTAAAGTCAGAAGTTTCTATCGCACACTTATTCCAAGTAAGTGACTCAAAGTATTGAATCAAGGGTCAGCATGAACAAAGTAACGTGCAAGCGCAGAAACAGAGGTGAGCTATGGCAGGCTCCATGTTTCTCTATCATGTCAATTGGACAGGCACCACAGGGGGATGGGATCACTTGATTGACTTAACAGGTCAGTACACATTTACACAGCATGATCCAAACAGTGGGGGCCTAAATATAAATTAATTTCAGGTGAAACTGATAAACAATAACATAATTTTGTATTTAGGCCCCACTATGCAAATAGGTAAATGATCAATAGGTGTTATTAAAGAAAATGCTTACTTTACCAGTGATTTGGGCCACGGAAAGATAAATAATTTAAATTTGGACACCTTTTCACTTTACAGATAAAGAAAAATTGGGACATTAAATAACATAGTATTTTCGGTACCTCATGAGCTTGCTTTGAGAAGGAGTCAGCACTGGCAAGCATAGCAGCTGTTCTATCTTCTAATTCTCCAAGTTTCTGTCCTCTCTCATCCAGGGCCAATCTAGCCCGTGCTAAATCACCAGCAACACCAGTGGCTGCTCCTTTAACTCCTTCAATGCCCCCAGGTCCAGGAATGTGCTGAGCAAGGCTCCGTGATGCTTTCCCAGATGCCGTTTCTCCAACTAAAATATGGAAAGAAAGAAAATTTAATAATTAAACACTAGACCTAAATAAGTCATACAGAAATATATGCCTGAATTGTGCTACAAGTCTGTATACGCCACCTCCTTATGATTTCATGCAATTTATACACCACTATGTAAACTAATGCTTTACACATGATCAAAAACCTGTGTGCCTTGCTAATGACAGATGATTAGCAAATAGGTAGCATTTAGTAAATCTGCCTCTTCACAAATCGTTGTCTAGGAAACGCTGATTATTACAATACCACTGCTCAAAAATGCAAGTCTTCTCATGCATTAAAATGTCTCAAAGATAAAATGCCTTCTTTGTTTAAATCATTTTTTTAAGGCCAGCCCATCGTTGCTGGGTCAGATTTCCCTTCCGCATTGTATTTATGTTACAAGTTTAAAAGGATACGTTTACCTTCTATAGCATGTTACAGGCCGCCTCCCCAACTGTAAGATGGTAAGGAGTTAACCACTTAAGACCGGACCATTATGCGGGTAAAGGACCTAGCCAGTTTTTTTGCTTTTCGGCACTGCGTCACTTTAACTGACAATTTTGCGCGGCCGCGCGATGTGGCTCACAAACAAAATTGGCGTCCTTGCAATATTTTTTACTTTTTGCTATAATAAATATCCCCAAACAAGATCTAAAATTTTGTTTTCTCTCAGTTTAGGCCGATACATATTCTTCTACATATTTTTGGTAAAAAAAAAAAAATCGCAATAAGAGTTTAAACACTTAAGACCCGGACCAAAATGCAGGTAAATGACCAGGCCCCTTTTAGCGATTCGGCACTGCGTCGCTTTAACTGACAATTGCGCGGTCGTGTGACGTGGCTCCCAAACAAAATTTGCGTTCTTTTCTTCCCACAAATAGAGCTTTCTTTTGGTGGTATTTGATCGCCTCTGCGATTTTTAATTTTTTGCGCTATATACAAAAATAGAGCGACATTTTTGAAAAAAAAAAATCAATATTTTTTACTTTTTGTTATAAGGAAAATCAAATAAACTTTAGTCAAACACTTAGGTTAGGCCAAAATGTATTTAGCTATATGTCTTTAGTGAAAAAAAAAAAAAAAAAAATCGCAATAAAAAAAAATTAGCTACCCAGCGGGAACAGCGACACTAATACAGCGATCAGAAAAATGATTGCTTAGTTATGCTGGCAATAGGGAGTGAAAGGGTTAACTAGGGCGGTGATCAAGGGGTTAAAACTTTATTAGGGGGGGGGGTACGGGGCTACCCTGAACCTAACACTAACTGACTGTCACACTGACACTAAATACAGTAATCATACATGTATGATTTCTGCATTCAGTGACACTGTGACGGGGGGGCGATCGCGGTATACGTTGATGTGCCTGTCGGTGCCATTCTGCCGACGTAAATGTACATGCGGCGGTCCATAAGGAGTTAATCGATTGGTTTGTGCAAAATTTATAGCGTTTACAAAATAGGGGATAGTTTTATGGCTTTTTTTTATATATTTTTTACTACTAATGGCGGCGATTTTTTTCATGACTGCGACATTATGGCAGACACATCGAACGATTTTGACACATTTTTGGGACCATTGTCATTTTTACAGCGAAAAGTGCTATAAAAATGCACTGATTACTGTGAAAATGACAATTGCAGTTTAGGAGTTAACCACAAGAGGGCGCTGAAAGGGGTTATGTGTGACCTCATTTGTGTTTCTAACTGTAGGGGGGCGGGGCTGGACGTGTGATGTCAGTGATCGTTGTTCCCTATTTCAGGGAACAGACGATCACTGACATTGCCACAGTGAAGAACGGGGAAGGTGTGTTTACACACACCTCTCCCCATTCCTCAGCTCCTGTGACCGATCGCAAGACACCGTTGGCGACCTGGTCGCGTGCACGACACAAGGCTGGGCTCTTAAAGGCGACGTACCTGTACGTGCCTGTGCCCAACCGTGCCAACGTATATCGCCATTAGCCGGTCCTTAAGTGGTTAAGGGTGTTTTTTTTTTTTAGGAAAATATTGCTTAATAGATTGAGGAAATTAAACCTAAAGATTGAGGACTTGATCTACAGAGGCTTTTAAAGGGGGTTAAGGCGTACAGAGTAGGCTGGGGACTTTATGAGCTGTTGGAGAAAGTGCCAAAGCTATAAGTAGCTGTAGTGTTCGCGGAGAGGAATATTGTGTGAGGAGTGTAAAGCGGCAAACAATTATCCTAGTTGAAGTGAAGAAAAGAGTGAAAGTCAACAAAAATAAATATATTTTTTTTACAAAGGTCAACATAAAAAATATTATATCAAAAGCCCCAAGTCTTCTTACTGCAGTTTGTGAGTCTGAACTGAAAAGGGTTGTTTTGATTTGTGGTCAGAGGTGCGATATACCCTTTGTGAAACCAATAGGTTAAATTGAACTCTCATTCAGTCACAACCTTAGTGTGTTAGATCATCACCAGAGTTTCTGATGGCATAGATGTTACAATTCAGACACTGAAGCACAAAAACTCTGGAAGCCCAGATAGAGACAGCCAACATGCAAGTGTATATCACACATAGCACAACGTTTTGAGGTGACATAAGAGTTAGGCTGGTGATCAGGGCAGAGAAATGTAGTCCAAAAAGAGGCAGGAGGTCAAGTCAGAGGGCAAGTAAACATCTGAAAAAAAGACAGAAATTTAGGGGAGACAATAGCTTAAAAAGTTAGAATAGGTTCGGGTTTTTCCTTTAAATCATACTTATCTGGGTGGATGCAGCATCGATCCGATGCTGTAGATGTCCCCGTCTCTAAAATGTGAGAACTGAGCAATCAAACACAGCTGATCGCTCTGTTCTCCCTGCGGCTTGCCCACAGAGCCGATGCGAGTGCCCGGTGGGCACGATGACCACCGGGCACCTGCGATTGCTCCTGAGAGAGCGAGAATCGTGATCTGTGTGTGTAAGTCCCTAGTAAGTCCCATCCCCCCTACAGATAGAATACAGAGAGGGAACACGGTTAACCCCTTGTTGATCGCCCCTAGTGTTAACCCCTTTCCCTGTCAGTGACATTATTAGGAATAGGTGCAAATGGCACCTTTTTCCTTCCTGGGAGGAAGGCGTCAAGCTTTTTTCTATTCCCGGGATGTGAACTGCCGATATAATTGGCACATGTCCTTCTGCCCAGGCTAGTATGTGGTTCACCTCTTTTAGAGATGAACGACTCTTGGTACAGCTTTGGTGGCTTATATAGGCCACTGCAGTGGCATTGTTGGACTGAACCCTGATAGGGTAGCCTGAAGCTCCATCATCCAAGACTGTAGGGCCTGTAATTCCAGGATGTTCATGGATAGGATCTGTTCTGTCCTTGACCATTTCCCTTGAGCTATGAGCCCCTCTAGGGTCACTCCCCAGACTGAGGAACTGGCATCTGTAGTCAGTACTCTCCAAGTTACCGGGAGGAAGGATCTTCCCTTTTGCAGGTTCTGATCCTGTAACCACCAGTGTAGGCTTACGCATACCTGAGGAATTAAAGACATTGGATAATCCAGGGCTTTTCCTCGCCTGTTCCAAGCCAACAAGATGTCTTGTTGTAGCGAACTGGAATGGAACTGGGCATAGGACACAGCCTTGAATGAGGATACTATCCTCCCTAGAAGACTCATACAGAGTCGAATTGAGTGTTGTCTGGTGTCCCTTATTTGAAGCACCTGAGTCTTCAGGGCATAGATCCTTGCAGGTGGCAATAATACTCTTGCTTAGACTGTATCTAGGGTCAGACCTAGATACTTTAGACTTTGAGCTGGTCTCAAGTTTGACTTTTCAGTATTTATGATAAGCTTTCCAAATACTGCACTGTGCATGTTATGCTCTGTTCTAGAGCTTGTGGTGAGTGATCTCTGAGCAGGAGGTCCTCGAGATTTCCAAACACCAAGATCCCTTGGGCGCTTAAAAGACCCAGTACTGGTGCTAGGACCTTTGTGAACACCCGGGGGCTGTAGCAAGCCCGAAGGGTAGAGCCACAAACTAAAAGTGACGTTCATCTACTGCAAACCGCAGGAACCCCTGAGGTTGAAAGATAGGCACGTGAAGATGCATGTCCTTTAAATGCAGGATATAGTTGAGGTGACCCACTCCTGAGCTACAGCAGCCGTCCCCACCAACCGAAGTGGGGGCTTCTCCTCAAAAGGAGGGCTTGGTGCTGGGCTTAGAAGAGTTTTGGACCCAGGGATTTTTATGGCCCTGGCCTTGCGGCTTCCCTTTGGCTCTAGCGCTCTGTTGACGGCGAAACCGCCCTGGAAAAGCAGTCCCTGAGGTTTTAAACAAGGGACATTTGGTGCTTTTCTTAACACGAAGTAGAGAACTCTTCCCTCCAAAAATCTTTTGGCTAAATTTGTCCAAATGATCGCCAAATAAATGTTCCCTATGAAAGGGGAAACCTGTCAGTAACTTCTTACAAGGAAGCTTGGCTGACCAGTTCTTAAGCCACAAGTCTGCGCATATGTACAGACATAAGAGCCAAACGAGAAACCTGCTGTATTGAATCCTTTAAGGCATCAACAGCAAAAATAGGATTTTTTATAACAGCTTACTGTAAGGTTGTTGGTGTTCCTCTATACCCGGGTTAGACTCTTGGGTGTGTGGAAGAACCTTTGATGCGCATCGGATAATTAAAAGCCACTCTGAATTGTGGTGGATTTCAACTAACACTGCTTTATTGGTCACACAGCATATTTATGCATTCATCATTAGGAAAACCCCCCTCGGGTCAGCCAATTACAGCAGGACACGATATTTACACAATACAATAGTATGTTAGGTTTTAAACACATATACTGTTTTGCCTACAGCCAATTCTATTGTCTTCAGTAATGATACACCATAAATACTAGCTTCAGGTAATGTTCTGGTATTTCCTGACAACAAACACATTTTTGTTATGTTTATTTGTGCTAATTGCAGCCTATAATCTTATCAATCTAAGTAAAAATGCCATCTACACATTCTTCTGCTTTCTTCTGCACGTAGGTATATATAATATGTTATTTCTAATTTATTCTAGTTAAAACATAAAGGGGTACTCTTTCAGAACCTTACACTTACCTGTAAAATCCTTTTCTTGGAGTACATCACGGGACACAGAGGAGCATAGTAATTACTATGTGGGTTATAGAGTCTACCTTCAGGTGTGGACACTGGTGTAATCAATTAGACAGGAAGTTCCCTCCCTATATAACCCCTCCCATACTGGGAGTACCTCAGTTTTTGTAGCAAAGCAATAAGTGTCCCAATATCCCCAAACAAGAGGGGTGGGAGCTCTGTGTCCCGTGATGTACTCCAAGAAAAGGATTTTACAGGTAAGCTGTTATAAAAAATCCTATTTTCTTTATCGTACATCACGGGACACAGAGGAGCATAGTAATTACTATGTGGGACGTCCCAAAGCAATGCTTACTGAGGGGAGGGAGACACAAACAACGCAGGCCGCCATCAGACGTGAGGAATCAAAACTGCAGCCTGCAGCACACTGCGCCCCCAAAGGCGCTTTCCCCACCTTTCTTATGTCCAATTGGTAAAATTTTGTGAAAGTATGGACAGACGACCACGTCACTGCCATGCAGACCTGAGCCAAGTAGGCTTGGTGATGCACTGGAAGTACCCACCGCTGTAGTGGAATGTGCTTTAACCTTAAACGGGGGAACCTCTCCCCTCAAGCCATCGGCTTGAGTAATGACCTGTCGAATCCATTTGGAGATAGTGAATTTCGACGCTGCCTGCCCACATCTGGGACATTCTGGCAGGATAAACGACATACCCGTTTTCCGGATCTGAGCAGCAGCCCTAAGGCAGAACTGTTCTAAGTACATCTAGGGTATGCAATGGCTTCTCCCTTGCAGAACTAGGTTCTGAGAAAAAAGAAGGGAGAACTAGACCTTGATAAAAAGTTAGAAACAACCTTAGGGAGGAAAACCGGGTGAGGCCATAGGACCACTCTGACCTTATGGAGAATAAGGTATGGTTCCTTACAAGATAAGGCCGCCAACTCCGATACCCTCCTAGCAGAGGTTATGGCTATCAAGAAAACTACCTCCTGGGCAGAAGGACCAATGGAATGTGAGCCAAAGGCTCAAAAGGTTGCTTCTGCCAGGCAGACAGGACCAGATTCAGATCCCACGAACACAAGGGGGTCCTGACTGGAGGATTAATCGGGATCACACCTTGTAAAAAAGGTTTTGAGCAGAGAATGTGTAGCCCGTGGCCTTTGAAAACAAAATTGATAAGGCCGAGCTCTGGCCCTTAATGGTGTTCTAGGGCCAACTTCAAGTCTGCCCCCATCCGCAGAAAATCCAGAATTCTGCTACTGAGAAACCTCCGGGGATGCCACCCCCTGGTTTCGCACCAGGCCATATAAGATCTCCAAACTCTGTAATAAATAAGCCTGGATGCTGGCTTTCTGGCATTAATCAAAGTAGACACTACTGAATTAGAGAGACCCCTCCATTTAGGATATGGGGCTCAGCCAAACCGTTAAACTTAAAGACGGTAAGGAAGGATGGAATATTGACCCCCGAGACAGTAGGTCTGGACGAATCGGAAGGGTCCCCGGATGCCCCACGGACATCCTTACAATTTCTGTGTACCAGGCCCTTCTGGGCCATGCCGGGCGACCAGAATCACTGGTTTCTCTTCCGACCTTATCCTGCGAAGGAGGCAGGGTACCAATTGCAGTGGAGGATGCACACATTAGGGAGAATTGGTCCCATGGAAGATGTCGGGGTGAAGAGTCCACTCCCTTGGGAGCAATTGTTGGCAGCTTAGGTAGTCTGCCTGCCAATTGACTATCCCCGGAATAATAACCGCAGATATGCAGGGGACATACTTTTCCGCCCAGGTCAGAATTCGATTCACCTCTCTTTGGGCTGCACGACTCCTTGTGCCCCCCTAGTGATTTATGTAAGCCACAGCCATGGCATTGTCAGACTGAATCCTGACTGGGAGACCCCTCAACCTGTCCGTCCACGCTGACAGGGCTAGATGGACTGCCCGAATCTCTAGCAGGTTGATAGGTAATGACCTCTCGTGATTGACCATCTTCCTTGGAGAGACAGGCCCTCCAGGACTGCACCCCAGCCCAGAAGACTGGCATCTGTGGTCACAACCCGCCAAGAGATGGGAACAAAGGACTTCCCTCTTAGTAAGTTCTGGGGAATCAGCCACCAACAAAGGCTCTGCCGGACTGTCCGGGAGAGGGACAAGGGGAGGTCTAAGGCCTGAACCTTTTTGTTCCAGGCAGACAGGATGGCGTGTTGAAGTCCCCTTGAGTGGAACTGAGCGAACGGGACAGCCTCGAAAGAGGCTACCATCTTCCCCAGTAGCCGCATACAAAGGCGAATAGAGGACAGACGCCTTGACTTGACTAGCTGAACTAGTTCCCTTAAAGCATCGACCTTTCTCTGGGGAAGAAAGATCTTTCTTTGGTCTGTGTCTACAAGTAGACCCAAATACTCGAGCCCTTGCACCGGCACTAAGGCCGACTTGTTTAGGTTGAGAACCCAACCCATGGATTCTAGGAATTCCACGGTTCTGTGCACTGCTGAGCTTAGATCGGCAACTGAACGGTCTACCAACAACAGATCGTCTAGGTAGGCTATTATAGAAATGCCTTAAGACCTTAGATTAGCTAATAGTGGGGCCAGTACTTTCGTGAATACACGAGGTGCGGTGGCCAGACCAAAAGGTAAGGCCACAAATTGAAAGTGGCGCTGATTTACCGTGAAGCGCAACAGCTTCTGATGGTTGAGGAAGATGGGAATGTGTAAGTATGCGTCCTTTATATCGACGGACGCCAGAAGCTCCCCCCCTTGTAAGGAGGCAACCACTGACTGGATTGATTCAATCCGGAAAGACTGGGCCTTTAGGAACTTGTTTAAGGCCCAGAGGTCCAGAATGGGCCTTACACCTCCGTTTGGTTTAGGGACGGTGAAAAGATTTGAATAAAACCCCAAACCTTGTTCTTCCAGTGGCAGTTCCTCGATTACCCCTTGGGATAATAGATGATCCAAGGCCAATGCCAGGGACCTTCTTTTTCCCGGATCTTTCGGGACGCTTGAGGCCAAGAAGCGAGGTAGAGGAAATTCGCTCAACTCCAGCTTGTAGCCCTCGGAAACCGTAGAGAGAATCCAACTGTCTTGGATCCTCCCTTGTCAAGCCTCCGCAAACAGCTGAAGTTTTCCCCCCACCCTGCTGAGTGGGGGTGAACCTTCATAATGCCGACTTAGATGCTGGCTTGACCGGCTTATGGTTCCAAAGCTTCTTGGAAGCCTGAGGCTGGCCCTGCGGCTTCCCTGTATTAAACTGTCCGGGAGGCCATCTGAACTGCCTGGTAGCGGAAGTACTAGGGCTAGGAGAGGAAGATTTTTTAAAAGGAGGGAGGACCCCTAAACCTTTTCTTTACTGATAACAGTGTGCTCTTGCCACTGGAAATTTTCTGAATGTATGCATCCAGATCTTCCCCAAATAAACGCTCTCCATGAAAGGGAAACCCTGCCAGTAACTTTTTATACAGGGTTTCAGCCGACCAGTTCTTCAACCAGAGTAATCTGCGCATATGAACCAAAGAGAGAGTGAGACGGGAGGACTGTTGTATAGAGTCCTTGATAGCATCTATGGCAAATCATAATGCTTTAGGAAAGTCAGCCAATTCCTGAGCCTGTTGAGCCGGGATATCCTTCAAGACCCCTTTCAACTGGTCTTTTAAGGCTTGGCAAACACCAATAGCTGCAATTGCAGGCTGGGTTACACCTCTAGCTGTAGGAAACAAGGCCTTTAACAGCGTCTCTAATCTCTTGTCTGTCGGGTCTTTAAACACCTGAACGTTGTCTACTGGACAGGTCAAGGTCTTGTTTACGCAGGACACGGCTGCGTCCACTGTGGGGATACCCCACTTTTAGTGAATTGTTCCCCCATTGGGTATAAAACCGAAAACTTTTTAGGAGGAAGAAAAAATCTATCCGGATGTTCCCAATCCTTGTAGATAAGTCCTTCCAGTAGGGGATGAACCGGGAAGGAAAAGTTAGCTTAACCACTTCAATACCCAGCCATAGACAATTGACGGCCTGGGATGGGATTTACCATCCTAAGTGGCCGTCAATTGACGGCCTGGGTATTGCAGGCGAATATCTGGACGATGCCTGCAGCCAGAGGCATCATCCAGATATCCATCTCTTCAGCCGGCGATTCTGCACAATGTAAGAACGATCATAGCGGCGGTTCCGCCGCTTGATCGTTCTTACAGGCCGCGGGAGGGGACATCCCCCCCCTCCCGCCGCCATCCGGTGCTTCTCCGGGCTTACCTGTACCTTCGGGGGCCCGGAGAACGAATCGTCGGCGGTGGCAGGAAGCATAGAGATGACTGGTGACCAGATGGTCACCAGTCATCTCTATGACCGTCGGAGGACCCGGGCGCGATCTGATGACGTCACGCCCGGGTCCCCGTATGTAAACAAAGCCGCAATTGCGGCTGTAAGTCACCATTCATGAGATCGGTGAATTTTTTTTCACCGATCTCATGGTTTCCAGCCTGGAGGTGAGATGTGAGGTCTTATTGACCCCACATCTCTCCATAAAGAGGACCTGTCACACACATTTCCTATTACAAGGGATGTTTACATTCCTTGTAATAGGAATAAAAGTGGAAAAAAAAAAAAAATCAAAAAAAGTGTAAAAATATATAAAGTATAAGTAAAAAAAAAATAATAAAAGATAAAAAAAAAATTAAAACGCCCCTGTCCCCGATAGCTCGCGTGCAGAAGCGAACGCACACGCAAGTCCCGCCGACATATGTAAACGCCGTTTAAACCACACATGTGAGGTATCGCCGCGTGCGTTAGAGTGCCAGCAACTAATCTAGCACTAGATCTCCTCTGTAAATCTAAACTGTAACCTGTAAAAAATAAATAAAGCGTTGCCTATGGAGATTTTTAAGTACCGAAGTTTGGCGCCATTCCATGAGTGTGCGCATAATTAAAGCGTGACATGTTGGGTCTCTATTTACTCGGTGTAACATAATCTTTCACATAATACAAAAAAATTGGGCTAACTTTAGTGTTTTGTTATTTTTTTAATTCATAAAACAATTTTTTTTACAAAAAAAAGGCGTTTGAAAAATAATTGCGTAAATACCGTGCAAGATAAAACTTTGGAATGACCGTCATTTTATTCCCTAGGGTGTCTGCTAAAAAAAACATATATAATGTTTGGGGGTACTGTGTAATTTTCTAGCAAAATAATGATGATTATTACATGTAGGAGAGAAGTGTCAGAATAGGCCCGGTATGGAGGTGGTATAAAAGCCTAGTATTGAAGCGGTTAAGAAGCTTTTAAAGAGCCTAAAGAAGAGACTGAACTTGACGCTGGCTCTGAAAGGGGCAACTTGAAGGCCGAACAGACCATCTTCGTGAGGGACTGGACCCACAATTTCTCGGACTGAGACGCCGAAAATGGTTCCCCCAGGGTGGAATCCTCAGAGTCCGAGACCTCTGAATGACCCTCTGCCTGGTCCCCAGAGGGTAAATCAACCTCTTCTGAGGATAGTTGTTCCACGCTGAGGAACTCTGCAGAGGGGGAGGGAGACCTTGTGCGTTTTTCTCTTGAGAGAGAGGATGCAATCAAGGTCGCTAATCTCTGCTCCAGACCACCCATGGCTGAGGCCAAAGCCTCCTGTGTCACAAAAACTGGAGCAGGCGGGACAAGGGCAGATGAGGCACCTGACAGCCCTGATGGTTCACCCTGGGCCTCCTCCAATTTATTAGGAGAGGAACTAGCCACAGGAGCATGCCCGAGATCCTCCGAGCCTGATGGCGATCCCTTAGATCTTATTGTACTTCCAGTCCCTGAGCCTTTAGCCATAATAAAGCCGAGGTACTCACAACAGGTGCAACCACTTGCGGACCTATAGACCAGCACGGACGCTGCTATTTGATGGTCGGCAAGGTGCAGAGCCCACTATGCGCCTTAAGCAAGTGTCACTGTCCAAAAACCAGCAATAATACTGAAACTTGTGCACAAGTATTCTCTGTGTCCACTGTCAGCCGGATGGGTGAAGTGGACTTGAGCTTTTATGGACTAGGTGCAAGTCACCTGACCTGCTCTGTCCTGGAATCTCAAGCCTCGTAGAGAATAGCTGAATAGCTGAATAGCCGAATAGCCAGGCGTGCATCATGAGGCTGCGTGCGCGCACACGCAATAAATTATGCGTAATTGCACGCGTGTGCGCCTATGACACATACTATGTCGCTGAGTAATCAGGATCCAGCCCTCAAAAGAGGAGCATTACAGGCAAAACCCCGTTCTTCTCAATCGGGGCCCGGGTACCGTCCACTTTGGCTATGAAGCACCTTGGACGGATCCGGATTTATGGAGGCTTTTTACATCCAGCATGGATCCCTCCAGTGGAGCTCCTAAGAGCACATGTTCACTCGTGACCAACACCTTAGACACTGATGAAAAAACTGAGGTACTCCCAGTATGGGAGGGGTTATATAGGGAGGGAACTTCCTGTCTAATTGATTACACCAGTGTCCACACCTGAAGGTAGACTCTATAACCCACATAGTAATTACTATGCTCCTCTGTGTCCCGTGATGTACGATAAAGAAATACAGCTACCGGAAAATCTTCGGATCGGCAGCACACCCACACAGAGAGTAAAGTAGAAAGTCTTAATTGAAGCATAAATATTAAAAGCACTGGATGAGTACAGGCAGGGTAAATGCAGCTAGGTTGATGCATTTTACAGCACTCGAGGAATATCTGCCTTATTTTCAGGCAGATCATCCTTTTGGTTAGGCCTGTCAGGCTGTCTGATCTGATCCTTTACGGATTGGCAGATACCAATTGCTGCAACAGCTGGCTGAATAGCTGAACTGGTCAAAGAAAAATAAGCTTTTAATAATGACTCCAATTTCTTATCAACGGGTGTTTCAAGCCCTGTGCATTATACACCGGACAAGTTAAGTTCTTGTTTAAGGAAGAGACTGCTGCATCTATGGCTGGCATGCTCCATTTCTTAGTGAACTTCTCATCCATGGCATATGAAAGGTAAATACTTTTGGGAGGAACAAAACTCTTGTCAGGATGTTCCCAATTAGCATACACCGCCTCTTCCAACAGGAGGTGTAAGGGGAGCCTGTGTGGAGATACCGGCTGGATATCTTCTTGTCCAGATTGCTCGGAAGCAGACCCATCTGCCAGGCCCATCCACAGAATCCTGAGCTTTAGGCCCCTTTCACATGGACGGCTGTTCTGCCGCAGTTAAAAGCATGTTTATTGTCTGCCTAAATTACAAGACTCCAGGCACAGCAATCAGCTGCATTTGTACAGTGTGATTAGCTGCGGTTGCATTTAGCCGCTGCACGATATTGAAGGGGGATCCGAATTGTATCCCTGCCAATACCAGGCCCTGTATATGGTATGAATCTTGAGGGGGAACTCCATGCCAAATTTTAAATAAAAAACCGACATGGGTTCCCCATACGCCGAAAAAACAGCGTGGGGTCCCCCTAAAATCCATATCAGACCCTTATCTGAGCATGCAGCCTGGTCTGTTAGGAAAGAAATGAGGGTGGGGATGAGCGAACGCCCCCCTCCTGAACCGTACCAGGCTGCACGCCCTCAACATGGGGGGTGGGTGCTTTGGGGCAGGGGGCGCCTTTGCATGGGTTCCCCATACGCAGAAAAAACAGCGTGGGGTCCCCCCAAAATCCATATCAGACCCTTATCTGAGCACGCAGCCTGGTCTGTTAGGAAAGAAAAGAGGGTGGGGATGAGCGAGCGCCCCCCTCCTGAACGTACCAGGCTGCACTCCCTCAACATGGGGAATGGGTGCTTTGGGGCAGGGGGCGCCTTTGCGCCCCCCACCCCAAAGCACTGTGTCCCCATGTTGATGGGGACAAGGGCCTCTTCCCGACAACCCTGGCCATTGGTTGTCGGGGTTTACCGGCAGGGAGCTTATCGGGAGCCCCCTTTAATAATAGGGGCCCCCAGATCCCAGCCCCCCTACCCTAGGTGAAGGAGTAAGGCCCCTACACATGCACCTGGGGACAAAAAAAACACACACTACACAGGTTTTAAAAGTCATTTATAAGGCAGCACCGGGGTCTTCTTCCGACTTTGGGGGTCTTCTGCTCTCCAGTGCCTTTTTCCTTCTGCCGGGCTTCTCCACTATCTTCTTGCAGCTCTTTTACTAGCGGGAGCTCTGTCTTCCGCGAGGTCTTCTTCCTTCTTCTCCTCTTCGATGTCGACACGTCGCTTCCTCCCACTGTAATGCCGGGTGCACAACAATTTATATAGGCCTCTTACGACATCACAATCCCATCATGCTCCGAGTGGTAAAGACATAAGGGGGCGGGGTCACCGGGTGATATCCGCCCCATGTTGATGGAATGCGGCCTGGTACGGTTCAGGAGGGGGGGGGCCTTGCTCGTCCCCACCCCCTTTCCTGACCGACCGGGCTGTGTGCTCGGATAAGGGTCTGGTATGGATTTTGGGGGGAACCCCATGCAGTTTTTTTTGGGTGTACAGGGTTCCCCTTAAAATCCATAGCAGACCTAAGAGCCTGGTATGCTCTTGGAGGGGAACCCATGCCAGTTTTTTATTTAAAAATTGGCGTGGAGTTCCCCCTTAAGATTCATACCAAACGCAGCGGACACAGTTCACTGCGATTACCTGCGGTTATATGCAGATAGCTGCGCCAAATCGCTCATGGACGCAGTCAATTCTTTTTTTTTATCTGCACCAAACCACAGGTAACAAAACTGCAGCTAAACAGTGTGTGAAGGGGGCCATAGGAAAGCATTGTGTGCTTCTAGCTGCGGTAGAATAAGCAGCTTAAAACACCATTCTATCCATCCATGTGAAAGGGGCTTTAAGCTCTTCCCCATACTCAACCCATTTCTGCTCCAGACAGTGGCTCGGGGAGGGGGATCTGTCAGGCTTCTTGCCACCCTATGGGATGGTTGCAATCATGTCAGCAATCCTGTGTTCTAAGCCGGCTAGGACTGAGGAAAGTTCAAACTTAGTAATAAAGGGTGAGGCAGCGGCGTTGACTGTAGGCACTATACCAGATAGATGCAGCGGCTCATATTGCCCGGAATCCTCTGGTCTTTCAGGGGATACAACAGTAGGGATATGACAATGTTCATCAGGAACTACCGATGACATGTGTGCCCTTCCCTGTAGTTTTAGTCCCGCTCCTCTTTGAAGATATTTACTAGCCACAAAAAGGGAGTACTTGGGTGTAGATTTAACACACCTCTAAAGGGAGACCCTGTAATAGGGCTCACCAAGCCCCTATGTAACAACCCTGCTAAGCACCTTAGCCTGCCAAGCAACACTTGATGGCTCACATTACCCGGGTAATGTGAAATGAACCGCTGCAAGTGTCTGGTTTAGAGCTTGCTCTGTGTCCCACAGTTGTCTCCTGGAAAAACCACATGTTTTGGCATACACACACGTGCGTGGTCCCTGGGAACGGGTATGGCCGCATTGGCGCATGACTCAAATCTTTGTGTGCCCAATAAGGCCACTGTGCAAGTGCGGCGAAGTTGCGTGTGCCATGGCTGCCAGCAAACACACACTAGTAAGTATAGCGGAGCTCTTGCGAATGCACGTGCACCATGACTACCAGGCAACTGGTGAGTATAGCAGCACTCTTGCGAATGCATGTGAGTCATGGTTGTGAAACGTCACTGCTGTGCACAGCGGTACCCTTGCGAACACATGTGCGCCCTTGTTGTCAAACAAATAAACTTAAAGCGGATGGTTCACCATAAATAAATATTAAAAGCCAGCAGCAACAAATACTGCAGCTGCTGACTTTTAATATTAGGACACTTACCTGTCCTGGAGTCCAGCGGCGTCCGCAGCAGAGGATGAGCGATCGCTCGTCACCCTGCTGCTCCCCCCTCCATCCACGGCGAGGGAACCAGGAAGTGAAGCGCTCCGGCTTCACTGCCCGGTTCCCTACGGCGCATGCGCGAGTCGCGCTGCGCCCGCGATTGGCTCCCGCTGTGTGCTGGGAGCTGAGAGTTCCCAGCACGCAACGGGAAAAGCCCGTCTTTTGCCCGAGACTGCGGGCCGGAAGTGGGTGCGGATACCTGTCTTTAGACAGGTATCTGCACCCCCCTCCCCCCTGAAAGGTGTCAAATGTGACACCGGAGGGGGGGAGGGTTCCGATCAGCGGATCTTCACTTTAGGGTGGAGATCCGCTTTAAGTTTTAGTGGCACCTTTGTTCAAACGTGCCATCCACCTTGTAGACACTGGTAAAAAAAAACTGAAGTAACTTCCTGTATGGGAGGGGTTATATAGAGGATCACTTCCTGTCTAAAGACCTTTGTCTACCAGTGTCCATTCACCTGATGGAGTATAACCAAGCAGGTAATGAATATTAGCCTGACTGTGTCCCATGATGTATAAAAAATAAATATATAAAAAAACAAAGTATAAAACTCACAGAGGTCTTCTCGGTCGAGTGATTGTGATCCACCTCCAAACAAGCCTTTAAAGAACCCTCTGTTAGGGGCTTCTGGCGTTTCGACAGGTGTGAACAGTTCCCCCAACATTTCCTAAAGAAAGATACACAGATAGTTAATTTTTTTTTGGGTGTCTGAGGAAGTCATATGAAATAAGCCTTACTAATCATCATGTAATTGATTACAGACAATTGTCTATGTATAATTTGACTAAAAAAAAAGCAGATTACATGGGATGTAGCATCTTTTCTATGCCAATATAAGAGCACTCCTATGAGTAATATTAATCCTTATACAGCAGATATAGTTCTCTTTGTAATTTCACGTTAATTAAGATTAGGTTCCTACTGCAGTTTATTAGGGGACTGGGACAGATCTTTGCAACATGTAATATCCTTAATCACATTTATCACAGACACATCTTCTTCTAGAAGCTCTCTCTGTCTCTTACCCCCTCCTCCCCTCTCAAGGTTTTACATTTGCAATTGTTCTATTCGCTAGCTTTTAATAATATATTCCTATTTGTTAGCTTTAATAACATATTTCTATTTGTTAGTCTTTAATAACATCTCACACCACCCCTTTATTATCCATGTATAAAATAACATGTAATAATACATTTTGGCACTGAACGGACATTTTAGTGATTGCATCCTGTAAATCTGTTCCTGCAGCTGCAGTATTAACTTCTCCTTTTAGAGTCCAAATCAGAAGTAATTCCATAACAGTTAGTTATACTTCGGATTTAGAGTAATGCAGTTTACGAGTGTTTCACAATACGAGCCATTTAAAAAAAAATCCTGACTGTTTGCGAGCACTGTCTCACAAGATGAGCAGGATTCAAGCCTCTGGGGTGTGCAGTACCACATTTGGCCAGAGGTATGGGGGCGCCGGTGACACTCGGTTCCCAAGCCTCTCCGAGTGTCTGAGTGCATCTCTGTTTATGAAGGTCTCCGGCATCCCACCTCTGGCCACATGCAGTACTGCATACAATAGCAGAAGCTGCCGGACCTTCCCGGGAAGAAGACTCCCACTCACATGCCGAGGGCAAGATGTCTGCTCCCTCGGCGTGGACCGGGCTGCGATACAAGGGCTTTGATCTAAGGTAAGTATTTCATAATGAGCTAGTATGCGGTGCATACTAGCTCATTATGCCTTTACCTTGCAGGTTTTTTTTTTCTAGATGTGCAGGTACACATACAACCACTTTAAAGCGACGCAGTGCCGTATCGCAAAAAAATGGCCTAATCATTTTGGCAAATCCTTCCGGGGCAGAAGTGGTTAAGGCATTAAGATGAAAAAAAAATAAAAAAATTCTGCCTTAAGAACCACTGTAAGAATAAGCATGCTATATTAAAGAAGAGTGTTTTTTGAATAAGGCTATTAACCTATATCAGTTGGAGTTTTTTCTTTAGAACGGTATAGATAATCACCCTAAATTTTTTTTTTTTAAATTTGGCCATCTTGTTGAGTGAGATTTGCCTTTACTTCTTGTCTGACGTGTCTGGAATTTAGAGAAAATCTCTCAAGTGAGGAAAATTATCACCATAATAGACGTGCTCATTGGAGGATTTTACGCTCTATTTCTGTTCTGGTAATAATTGTAAAATGTTGGATTTCCCATCACTTTCTATAACAGCGACAAAGGTCACTAGGGCAAATAAAAAGGGTGAATTCCCACAGTGAGGACACAGACAACTAAACAATATGAATGGTTTCTAACCTTTCCCATCTCAGTTTAAAAAAAAATGCTGGTATTCCTTACACTTGAAATACTACAGGGTCATCCAAACAATGCAATTTTGTATTTAATTTTAGACGAGTTTTACTGTTGCCATTTCTAATTATGCAGCTCTCCTGTTGAGTAAAGGCATTCGGGCGATATCTTGTTCCACTCCCAAAAGGTGTATTGGCAACTAGTTATGCGACCCTAACTTTAAATATTAAACATTATTAATCTATAGAATAGCTACATCAGTTAGCAAATATGTAGATATTACCTGTAGGTTCTCACAGGTTTCTTGGCTGTAGGTGATTCTCTGGATTTCAGTTGCTGAGACCAGATATAATGCCTGCCCATTGTTCGTGAAGCAGAATGTTCGGGCTATCCTCATGTTGGTTATCGGCAAATAATTTACATCCAACAGCGGCCTTAAACTCGGCAAACTTTGGAAAGCAGAATAGACAAGTTTAAACTGGATAAAACTAAGACAATGTGAATAACATGTTTTCATTATATACAAATTCATATAGAAGGAACTCTTCATGTGCTTATCTTATCAATTTAGGATGCCTCTAGAAGGCAATTCCAGCCAAAGCATCTAAATACACACACAGTTAACCACTTCCCGACGGGCGTACGAATATATGCGGCCGTCGGGCGGTCCTGAATCTCTGACAGGACGCAAATAGGTGTCCTGTGCTGTCAATGGCCACTAGAGGGCGGGCGCGTGCCCGCTGCATTCCTGAGATACCGATGCGCGTGCCTGGCGGCCGCGATGTCTGCCAGCCACTCGCAATTGGCGGTTACAGGGACAAGACATGGATCTCTGTATGTAAACACAGAGATCCATGTCCTGTCAGGGAGAGAGGAGACCGATCTGTGTCTCTTGTACAAAGGGACACAGCATCGGTCACCTCCCCCAGTCACCCCCCTCCCCCCACACAGTTAGAACACACTCAGGATACATATTTAACCCCTTCCTCACCCCCTAGTGTTAACCCCTTCCCTGCCAGTCACATTTATACAGTAATCGGTGCATTTTTATAGCACTGAACGCAGTATAAATGTGAATGGTGCCAAAAATGTGTCAAAAGTATCCGATGTGTCCACCATAACGTCGCAGTCCCAATAAAAATCGCAGATCGCCGCCATTACTAGTAAAAAAAATAATTATAAAAATTAATAATAATTCCGTCCCCTATTTTGTATGCGCTATAACTTTTGCGCAAACCAGTCGCTTATTGCAATTTTTTTTTTTTTTTACCAAAAATATGTAGAAAAATACGTATCGGCCTAAACTGAAAAAAATAATATTTTTTTTTTTAAAAAATGGGCTATTTATTATAGTAACAAGTAAAAAATATTGACTTTTTTTTCAAAATCGTCGCTCTTTTTTTGTTTATAACCCAAAAAATAAAAATCGCAGAGATGATCAAATACCACCAAAAAAAGCTCTATTTGTGGGGAAAAAAGGACGCCAATTTTGTTTGGGAGCCACGTCGCACGACCGCACAATTGTCATTTAAAGCGACGCAGTGCCAGAAGCTGAAATTTCACCTGGTCAGGAAGGGGTATAAGTGCCCAGTAAGAAAGTGGTTAAAAAGCAAAGAACTCTGACAAGAAATAAAAAAAAAATCCCTGTGATTCACCAACCCTGCAGTGCTGTACTAAAGGTCTACATGACATAAGAAAGCATGCATTCATTGTCCTGCCTACTCCGTGCATACAAGAACACAGCACATTCCATCTAATGAGCTTGTACAGTAAATCTACACACAAATCATATATAACCTTTAACCTGTTAATACAATTTGTAAAGTAATTTTTTTTTTTGTCAAATTATATTTTTATTATTTTTATTTATAATAAACTTACGGCAATTAGAAAAACTAACAACAAAAAATAAAGAGGCCTAAACATAATATCAAATCTGAAATAGCAAAATAAAGCTCTAATGGTAACAATGAATGCTGGACACATTGCTCAAACCAAAGTACTTTTCAGCACATGTGGAGTACCTAAAAAGTTGGATACAGATGAAAGTATTTTTCGTTCATACCCTAAAATCTCAATTGCAATACAGCTGGAATGCATATTGCATAATTGTGACAGCAGCAAAGCCATTAGCAACCGCACCTTCGAAATCTGCAAAAAAAAAATCAGCAGAGACTGCAGGAGATCAGCAGCACTGAGCTGCAACAAAGGATGAATAAAAGGGTGATTTTTTTATATATATATATATATATATACCGGTATATATATATGTATATATATATAAATAAAAGAAAAAAAGGAGGTTTTGATATCCAGCGCTTCAATAGTAAATTAGTACCAGCTCCTATGTAATTTTACAAATCTGTACTGTGAAAGTATAACCAGACAGGTTCCTGTGATGTGAACTAAAAATCAACCAAAATTCCCTTCTGAAATTACTGTCTGATACGCATTGGAATGTTTTGTCTGCATTTGTGGCACACAAGTTTGAAGGATTAAACACTGTGCATTAACTAAGGCGCTAAATACCAGTTCCAGGCTGCATTCACACTTGGTTTTGTGCCTCAATTTTGCCCGCGATTTTAAAGCACTGATGTGTAAATGACAAATCGCGGGACTCACATTTGAGATGCCATTCATTTGAATGACACCTAAAATCAGAGTGCGGGTCTGCTGCGATTGTTGCATAATAAATTGTGCTGCAATCGTGGCAAGCCCACATGGCATTAAGCATGTTGTTCAAAATGTTTAGGAGCTACTTTTGGGCGACATGCTTCAAGCAATGCAGGTTGCCGCAATTGCAGCGTGTCAATCGTGGCAGACCCGTACTGCAATTTTAGGTATCATTCAAATGAATGGCATCTCAAGATGTGAGTCATGCGATTTGTCATTCACACATCGGCGCTTTCAAATTTCCAACCTAAAAAGAAAAAAAAAAGAAACGCTCACAGATCCCTTCATCAACACAATGTGTGATGCATGGATCTCTCCTGCAGAGTTAGGCGGCGTACACACGACCGAGTTTCTCGGCAGAATCCAGCAAGAACCTCGATGGGAGACGTATTCTGCCGAGGAAACCGGTCGTGTGTACACTTTTCGCCAAGCAACCAGTCGAGGAACTCGTCGAGCCAAAAAGAGAGCAGGTTTTCTATTTCCTCGTTGTTCAATGGGAAAATTTGTCTCGACGAGCTTTTTGACTGCCGAACTAGGAACTCGACGGGCGGAACGATGAGTTTCGCCCGACGAGTTTCTCGGTCGTGTGTACGCCGCCTTATTGTATTCTGACGGAGGGGACTCCTTCACCCCTTTCCAGAAAACACTGATCAGCACTCGCAGTCATTGGCTGTGAATGCTCGTTTTCCAACATTTCCAGGATTTGGAAGGCTTGGCAAAGGGAAAGATTGTGCAGTTTGCTCCTTTTAAAAGTCCAAATCGAACTTTCTGGCACTATTTTTGACCCCCCCCCCAACCCTTCCATTCCTAACTTACAGCTGAGGTATTTTTTAATGCAAGGTTATATGACTGTGTTTACAACTTGGCCTAATTGGAAGAGCTTAAAATGCCAAAAGAGAAAAACTTTTCCTAATTGAGGCTGTAAGTTCCAATTCAAAATTTCACCATCCCCTCCCTTTCCTCTCAGTTTCTTCAGAGGTGTGGAGATGCCCGAGAGCTTTTGCAGAGATTTGGGATGCTAGTGTAGCTAATACATGAGTGCATGAGGGAATATTCAATGGTTACAAAATAGAGTTTCGCATCTATCCTGCATCTATCCTCTGCATCAATGTGTCTATGCAGTTAGATCTTCTTTCAGCTATTCAGGGTCTGTTCAGCCAAAGGTTTATCATTTATGTTCCTCCAACTGTAAAACTCCAAGGAAGAGCAACCCAACGGATAAGAGGCATGAAGGAGCTCAGCTATGAGGAAAGATTCAAGAAACAAAATGTATTCTGTCTTAAGGGGGTCCATATAGTGAACTTGGAAGTTATTCACTGTAAGGTCTTCATAGAGCACAAGGGGGGCACTTGTTAAGTCTAGAAAAAAAATATGTAATCTCCAAATACAGAAAGGTTTATTCACCTTAATAGCTGTAAAAATAAGGAATATACTCCCACAAAAACTGGTTCTGGCCAGCTCAGTAGATTGCTTTAAAAAAGTCCTGGATTCTTTCCAAAATCTAGATATTTTAACTGGATACCAACATCTATAAGGTAAAGTTGATCCATAAAACACCCGATTGCCTCTCAGGGGATTAGGAAGGAATTGCTTTCCCACGCGGAAGCAAATTGGATCATGCTTTGCCATGGTTTTTTGCCTTCCTCGGAGTATAAGATTGTGTTTATATGATTGCATATCCCCCCCCTTTATTGGTTGAACTGGATGGATTTGTGTCTTTTCAACCAGATAACTATGTAAGTTGTAATCCATTTGGTTAGTTATTGCCTCCCTTTAACGCAGAGACTTCTTCACATACAGGGACTTTTTCGGATTCCATTAGCAAAGAATTTTTATTTATACTTCCATTTTCCAGGTCATCTAGGATTTCTTCCCTTTTCTTTGAGTTACAAAATACGTTAGTGTCTCTTTGGCCTAAGAATATTCACAAAGGTCTTCAGATTAGTTATGGGTATTCATCTCAGAGGTATTCCAGTCGGATTCCTGGATGATCTACTGCTGCAAGTGCAGACCTTTCCGACCTTGGACTCCAATGCATCAATCGTGATGTGGACCGTAAAGGACTTACGAAGAATCCTGAACTTGGAAAAGTCATCTCTGATTCAGTCACATCACTGAGTATTTGGGCCTTCTTCTGAATACTTTTCAGGCCAATGTCTTCCTGTCCCAGGAGAAGCCGATGAAAATGCTGAATCAGGTTCAGCAGCGTAAAGACCGATGACTGTTTTATGAGTCTTTGGATTGTCAGTATCCTCTTTTAAGGCAGTTCATATTACTCAATTTCACTCAAGAACTTTGGAATAAAACATGGTATGGAATAAATTCAGTCTCAAACTAGATGATTCAATTACATTCTTGAACCAGTGTCTGCCATGGTGGTTTTTATCCCTGGATTTCAGCAGGTTTTTTCTTCCATTAAATTAGAGATGTTTTACAATGAATTCCACTCTTTGGGTTGGGTCAGAGTTCTGGATCTTCTGTCTGTTGTTACTACCGGGGAAATTGGTGCTTCCAATAAATAATCCTAGAGTTATGAGCAATTAGTCTGTAGTTTTTTCACTGGACCCCCTTCTGACAGGTCATCCAGTCCAGGTAGACAATGCCACTGTGGCTTACAATGCAACCGTGGCTCTTTGGGGGGCGCCAAGAGTGTTGGGTTGGTGAGGGAGGTAAGGTCTAGCCTGTCCTGAGTGGAATTAGATTTTCCAGCAAATTTCTGCAATACACATTTCAGAGGTGGCAGACAGATTTTCTCTACACACATCTGAACCCAGAGGAATGTTTTTCGTATCCCGAGGTTTTCAAGGTGAGATTGCTACTGCCTTGATGTGGTAAGGGCCCACATCAGGATTAACCTTTCTGGCATTGCTTCTTTTAGATAGTTTACGTTTTTAATTCCAGAAGGTTCTAAAAGAGGTTCTCCGACTTCTGGATCCACTAAGTAGATTTGACAGGGTATTGTACATGCTTATAAGTTGCAAGATAAAGTGCCCCCTTTCCATGTTAAGGCCCACTTCACTAGGGCAGTGAGAGTTTCCTGGGTTTTTCATAATCCGGCCTCAGTGTCACAAATTTGTAAGGCTGTGACCCAATCTTTTCCTTAAGGAGTTGCAAAAGTTTGTGTTTTTTCACCTTAATGCATGCTAATCCAAGGTAAAAAAAGTGAGAAATCCACCCCTCCCCCACATAACACATCCTGGTAATATACTAGGGTTGTCCCGATACCACTTTTTTTAGGACCGAGTACAAGTACCGATACTTTTTTTTCAGGTACTCGCCAATACCGAATACCAATACTTTTTTTTAAATGTGTCCCCAAATGCAGCCATGTCCCCCCACAGATGCAGCCATGTCCCCCCACAGATGCAGCCATGTCCCCCCACATATGCAGCCATGTCTCCCCATACCTAGATGCAGATGCCGCCGCCTAGTTAATCAGCGTGCGGGGAACATTACAGCTTTCATCTGAATAGCTGTGTGTTTCCCCGCCGCGTATTGGACGGGTGATCTGCACTTTGATAGACAGATCACCCGTCCAATCCCGAGCAAGGGGGAGTGTCTATACACGGCACAGCGGGGAACACACAGCTATTCAGATGAAAGCTGTAATTTTCCCCGCACGCGGATTAACTAGGCGGCGGCTTTGCGGTATGCGGCGGGGGGTAGTATCGGATCTGGCATCGGGGGCATTTTCGGGAGTACAAGTACTTCCGCAAATGCTTAGTATCGGTCCCGATACCGATACTGGTATCGGGACAACCCTATAATACACAATGAACTTTGGATCACCTCATATTATGATAAACATAACATAACATATGATAAACATGTCCGAGCTAGATATGTAAATAACCTGTCACTCAAAGCAAGGAGAGAGAAACTGACTTTTTATTTAGACAGGTTTTTATCTGGAAGTCTGTCAATTTTCACTGAACAATAAAAAAGGATTAATCAGAGCTGGATTAACTCTGTGTGGGTTTACATGCACTTTAATTTATCCTCACAACTTTCCTATTCCAGCAGCCCAGGTTGCCCATTGTTCCCGTTATAAAAAAAAAAAAAAAGCCTCTAATCTCCCAAAACTAAACAATATACAACTTGGGGAATTATCTCAACCACTCAGAGAATATAAATATTACACATTTCTTATTGATTTTGACAGCATTTGGCTTTGATCTTCAGTCTGGCGGTATCCTCTGTCTCTTTCCCCAAAGAGATGTCACATGCTGCTATTATTACCATTCCCAAACCTGATGAGGATCCCTCTCTCACCAACAATTACACACCCATCTCCTTACTCAACACAGATATTACAATTTTCACTAAAGCCCTAGCACACAGATTGCCATCAGTACCTCCACAACTGATAAAAACTCTAAGGATACCTTTATGAATTTGTGAGCTCCATTTGCCGCCAGTCCTCCACCTCAGGGGACAAGGCCAGATCCCTTTCCCATGTCACCTGGTAGGATAAACTATCAGTAGGATTGATAAACAGTCTGTATAACAGAGACCACCCTTCGCAGAGCAGCATCCTGCATGCACCTGTTTTCAAACATGGTTGGAACTTCCAGGTCAGAGCTGTCCTTCTGTAGAGATTTAAGAAAGTGAAAGCTTTCCATGAAATGAGGGGGTTGTATACCTCTATGGTCAAAATAATCGCCTATGCAGTACAATCCTTTATTTAACCACCAGCTAAATCTATCAGGTTGCACACCAGGTGGGATTAGAGGGTTGCCAAAAATGTGAGCCACTGGAATATGTGCAGAATGCAGAGGCCATCAACTGTAGCTTGTATTCCACACATGCAATGGGTGGGAGAGTGTAGGGCTAAGTATGGCTTTTTAAAGGACTAGGTCCATTGCCAGTGGGGAATATGCTTGGGCCTCTACTGAAACCCAGTCTAGTCAATAATGTCTGCGATGTAGTTGGCATAGTTGGGCAAGCTGTACGGCCACCTAGTCTGCCCATAGCCTCAAAAGCATACATTGTGGTTTGTGCTACTCAGGGTCCTGTAATACCCCAGAAAAAAAATGAGAATTTTTGATTGAAACTGCCGCATAGTGTTAACAGGGACTTGGATAGGCAAAGTTCGAAACAAATATAGTAACCTAGGTAGGACTGTCATTTTCACAGAGGTAATTCTGCCCATCCATGACAATTTCCCATCAGATCATGCCTTCCTGTCCTCCAATAGCTTAGCAAACAAAGTTGGGTAGTTGGCCTTAAAGAGGGAGGAAACATAAGGGGTCAGTCGGATTCCCGGATAGAAAGGGGACATCTGCTGTCACTGAAAAGCATATCGAATCTGGATACTCTAATGTCAAAGTTGACAAATTGACATTCTTGACATAAGGCTTGCAACTCGGGTATACCTTTACATGAAAATACTCATACAATAAGCCTATTTTCACACAATGTCATGCAGTGTCTCGAATACTACCACCTTGCTATGAGAAATACAAATAACTTTTTCCCAGTTTAGTGCTACCTCTTACTAGAATTTATATGAAAACTAACTCCACATACAGGTAGTCCCCGAGTTACAAACATTCGACCAACATACGACCAACATACGACTCATACTTCGAAACAGAGGGAGACAACAGGAAGTGAGAGGAAATCTACCCATAGGAAGATAAATTCACTTCTGTAAAAGCTATCATGGGAAAAAGAGGTCTCCACTGAAGCATTATCAACAATCCTTGTCTCCACAACAATCCAAAATATTCAAAGACCAATTGTCACAGGGACAGAGTGAGGTGAAATATTCTGACCAGGGCACAGACAAACAAATGTTACAGGGGTGTTAACCCTTCACTATGCTATCCAGAAAAACACTTGCTCTTAATAAAAATTTACTTGTTCCAACTTGCATACAAACTCAAATTAAAGGGGTAATTCCCCCAAAAACCTTTTTTTAACATTGATTGATGCTCGTTATGTCAAGGGGAATCGGGTGGTTTTTTATTAGAAACGAAGCAGTACTTACCGTTTTACAGATGCATCGTCTCCGTCGCTTCCGGGTATGATCGTCTGGTCTGGGCGTGCCTATTTGATTGACAGGCTTCAGACGGTCGCATACATCGCGTCACGAGTAGCCGAAAGAAGCCGAGCGACGGTGCGGCTCTATACTGCGCCTGCGCACCGTCGTTCGGCTACTTTCAGAAAATCGTGACACGATGTATCCGACCTCGGAAGCCTGTCAATCAAATAGGAACGCCTAGACCCGGAGACCATACCCGGAAGCGTCGGAGACGATGCATCTCTAAAAAGGTAAGTACGGCTTCATTTCTAAAAAAAAAACACCCGATTCCCCTTGACAAAACGAACCTCAATCAATGTTAAAAAAAAGGTTTTTGGGGGAACTACCCCTTTAAGAACAAACCTACAGAATCCTATATGGTTTGTAACCCAGGGACTGTCTGTATTAAGTCTCTACATTCCCCCAACATCTAAATATAATCATCAGCATAGTTTCCCTTATGTTTGGGCAGGGAATGCAATCACCTTTCTAAGTATATGCATTTCATCTTCCATATCATGGTTATATGACCTATCCATATCCATTCTTTCTACCCTGGAAATTAAAACAATTGAAATCTCCCATCTTTATAGCGAGCAGAATAGCAGCCTTAAAAATATGACTTCCTAAACGGCTTTACTTTATTCAGAATCATTACTATTCCACTTTCACCATCATATAGGGATATACAAGGTAATACTGACATATAATCACACACATAGGATGGACTTGATTTTTTTTCACCCTCCCCTATTATGTACTTGCGGCTTCACTTCCTGGTTCCTAAGGCTGCATTCACACCTGAGCGGCAAGTAACGCCGCATACACGGCATTACTTGCCGCGATTCGATTAATTTTTTTTTTTTTTTACAAATCATCCCCATTGATGTCTATGGCCGAACGGCGTTCGGCGTTTCAGAGATGTGAACCATCTCTATAGACATGAATGGGGATTCGCCCCTCCAGCGGCATGAGCATCGGGCGACAGGCGATTTGTCGCTCAGTTGTGAATGCAGCCTTACTGCGAACGCGCGAGTCGTGCTGCACGATTCCACTGCTTCCTGCTGTCTTCTGGAACCTGTGTCTCCCAGAAGACAGTGGAGGGGGGGGGGGGGATCACAAAGGAAGCGCTGGACGTGGCATAGGCCGCGGGGACCTAAATTCTTATTTTTAGTGCCATTTAATCACCATTGGGTTCTTTCATATTTGCTAAATAAGTTTTTCTTTGTTTCTGTAATACAATTTTGAAAATAATCTTTCTTCATAAATTTAAGCCAAACTGTATTCTGCTACATTTCTTTGGTGAAAATAACCCAAATCAGTGCATAGTATTTAGTGTGTAGGAAAGTTATGCAGTCCATAAACTATGGTATAAATATCTGAAAATTGATTAACCACTAGCCGACCAGCCGCCGCAGTTATATGGCAGCAGGTCGGCTCGGCTGTGCGAAACTAAGTAATATTATGTAATCTCGCATTTCAGCCAATAGGGGCGCACGCACGCACGCACCCCACGCTCGCCCCTGGTGCCGACGCACATGCCCAGCAGGCACGATCACCGCCAGGCACCCACGATCACTCGTTACAGATCGAGAACCGGGAGCTGTGTGTGTAAACACACAGCTCCCGTTTCTGTCAGGGGGAGAAATTACGGATCGTCTGTCCATACAATGTATGAACAGCGATCAGTCATTTCCCCTATTCAGTCCCAACCCCTCTTCTGTTAGAACACACACAGGGAACATAATTAACCCCTTCCTCGCCCCCTAGTGTTAACTCCTTCCCTGTCAGTGGCATTTTTATAGTAATTAATGCATTTTTATATAACTGATCGCTATAAAAATGCCAATGGTCCCAAAAATGTGTCAAAAGTGTCCGAAGTGCCCGCCATAAGGTTGCAGTACCGATAAAAATCGCTGATCGCCGCCATTAATAGTAAAAAAAAAATATTAATAAAAATGCCATAAAACTATCCCCTATTTTGTAGACGCTATAACTTTTGCGCAAACCAAACGCTTATTGCGTTTTTTTTACGAAAAATTTGTAGAAGAATACGTATCGGCCTAAACCGAGGAATTTTTTTTTTTTTTTATATATTTTTGGGGATATTTATTACAGCAAAAAGAAAAAAATACTCTTTTTTTAACCACTTAAGACCCGGACCAATACGCTGGTAAATGACCCAAGGTGTTTTTGCGATTCGGCACTGCGTCGCTTTAACAGACAATTGCGCGGTCGTGCGACGTGGCTCCCAAACAAAATTTGCGTCCTTTTCTTCCCACAAATAGAGCTTTCTTTTGGTGGTATTTGATCACCTCTGCGATTTTTATTTTTTGCGCTATATACAAAAATAGAGCGACATTTTTGAAAAAAAAAACACTATTTTTTACTTTTTGTTAAAAAAAAATCAAATAAACTAAATTTTAGTCAAACATTTAGGCCAAAATTTATTTAGCCACATGTCTTTAGTAAAAAAAAAAAAATCGCAATAAAAAAAAATAGCTACCTGACGGGAACAGCGACACTAATACAGCGATCAGAAAAATTATCGCTTAGTGACGCTGGCAATAGGGAGTGAAAGGGTTAACTAGGGCGGTGATCAGGGGGTTATCTTTATTAGGGGGGGTGGGGGGGCTATCCTGAACCTGAACACTAACTGTTTTTTACACTGCCTGTCACACTGACACTAAATGCAGTGATTAGATCACTGCATTCAGTGACACTGTGACAGGGGGGTGGGGGGGGGGCGATCACAAGGGGTTAATATGCCTATGTGAGTGTGTGTCAGTGTTGTGTTGGTTCACACTTACTTGTGATGTCTTCTCTCATCAGCAGCGCTGGGAAACAGCGCTGCGATGAGAGGTGACATCATTTCCTCCTTCCTGTGTAAACACAGGAGGAGGAACTGACAGGATGGGAGCGCGCTCCCATTGGCTGGGAGCGATCGCGGGGGGCGGGTAAGCGCCGACATCCGCTCGCTGATCCCGGATCGCTCCCGGAGCCAGGGGGACCCCCGCACGCCGCGGAGGGGGTCCCGATGGGACCCCCGAACCGCACTTAGGCGGGGACGTAAATTTACGCCCTTGTGCCTGTACGTGCCATTCTGTGGCCGTATATGTGCGTGCGGGGGTCCTTAAGTGGTTAAATTGTCACTCTACCACAGAGGTGATCAAATACCACTAAAAGAAAGCTCTATTTGTGGGAAAAAAGGACGCAATTTTGTTTGGGAGCCACGTCGCACGACCGCGCAATTGTCAGTTAAAGCGACGCAGTGCCAAATCGCAAAAAAGGGGCCCGGTCATTGACCAGCAATATGACCCGGGGCTGAAGTGGTTAAACAAGAATATCTTTCTCCAATACCATGCATAAGTGGAACAACAAATTAGGTGAGCACTTTAACCACTTCAATACCAGGCTTTTATACCACCTCCATACCGGGCCTATTCTAGCACTTCTCTCCTACATGTACAAATCATAATTTTTTTGATAGAAAATTACGCAGTACCCCCAAACATTATATATGTTTTTTTAGCAGACACCCTAGAGAATAAGACAACGGTCATTACAATGTTTTATCTTGCACAGTATTTGCGCAATAATTTTCAAACACCCTTTTTTTGGAAAAAAAAAATCATGAATTAAAAAATAACATAACAGTAAAGTTAGCCCAATTTTTTTGTATTAAGTGAAAGATTATGTTACATCGAGTAAATAGATACCCAACATGTCACGCTTTAATTATGCGCACACTCATGGAATGGCGCCAAACTTCGGTACTTAAAGCGGATCTCCCACGCCAAATCAAATTTTTGTTTAAGGGCTATTTACATTGTTAGTAGCGCTGCTTTTAAAAACTCACTGTTTTTGTTTCCCACGGCCGCTCCGCTGTGATTTGGTCTGCAATCATAACTTATATTCGCCTTGTCTTCGCGTTGCCATTTTAGGTACAGGCAGTCGCAACCCACATGCAGGAACTTCCTATTTGCGGTGGATGCTGTCCCAGCACCCACCGCTCGATCTCGCGCATGCACACGGTCAATGGTAAGCCGCGACGCGAGCGCCTGCATTGCCATCATATAGCCCGCCCGCCCTCCTTGCTTGCTTTGTTGTTGTCGCGCGTCACTTCCTGCTAAGGAAATAGCGCGAGATTTGATTACACGGCTGCGCAGTGAACTCTATAGGCTATAGAGAGAAGCTCCCAGAGCGCACTGCATCTAGCAGGAAATGATGCAATGCCCGGATAATTCCCGCAGTGTTAGAAACCGGAAGCAACATTACTGTAAAGGTACTGTACCGAATATGATTAAAAAAAATACCCGTTTTTACTGTATTGGATAGCGGCAAGGTTATTAAGCTAATGTTGCAAATAGGGTGGAGATTCGCTTTAAAAATCTCCATAGGCAATGCTTTAATTTTTTTTACAGGTTACCAGTTTAGATTTACAGAGGAGATCTAGTGCTAGATTTGTTGTTTACAGAGGAGATTTAGTGCTAGATTTGTTGCTGGCACTCTAGCGCACGTGGCGATACCTCACATATGTGGTTTAAACAGCGTTTACATATGCCGTGGGACTCTGCACGCGAGCTACCGGGGACAGGGGCGTTTTAATTTAATTTTTTTTCACTTTTTTTTTACATTTTTTAAACATCCCTTATAATAGGAAATGTGTGTGACAGGTCCTCTTTATGGAGAGAGGCGGGGTCAATAAGACCCCTCATCTCTCCTGCAGGCTGGAAAACATGAGTCGGTGAAAAAAAATTCACTGATCTCATGATTTGTTGCTTACAGCAGCAATCGCAGCTTTGTTTACTTACGGGGACCCGGGCGTGACATCATCACATCGCGTCCGGGTCCTCCGACGGTCATAGAGATGACTGGTGACCATCTGGTCACCAGTCATCTCTATGCTTCCTGCCGACGCAGGTTTTATTGCAAACATTATTCCTTTACTATATTTTATGGCAAGGCAGATCTATCCACTCTTACTGGAACAATCTTCTCCCGTGCCTCAACTATAATAGGCACCCAGTTTTACCTGATCCTGCCCTCACACTATTGCATTTAGGCATCAATAAAATTCCACCTAATGCCAGATTTGTGGTTTCTCTACTTACTCATACCGGTAGCAGTGAAAAGTAACACTGTTAGGCCTCGTACACACGATCGAATTTGTCCGCTGAAAACGGTCCGATGGACCGTTTCAGCAGACATCTCCGATCGTGTGTATGGGCTAGCGGACAGATTTGTCCACCCGACAGATTTCAAAGCATGCTTTGAAATCTATCCGGTGGGAATCTGTCCGCCCGACATGTCTGCTGGTTAGTACACTTACCAGCAGACATGTTGTCCCGCTCCGCCGCCGCACCGCCGCCGAATGGATTCGGCGCATGCGCGGAAGTGTTTTACTTCCTGGTGCGGTGACGTGGCGGCGTCAACGTCACCGCCACATCAGCGCGCTCTCTGCTGGCAGGGATTTTGGTTTGCTCGTGTGTACACGCGAGCAAACCAAAATCCCAGCAGACAAATTTGTCGGACGGACAGATTTGAACAAATCTGTCCGCTCGTGTGTATGGGGCCTTAGACTATGGAATTCTCTTTTGCAACCCAGTATAGTTTGACACTCTAAAGAGACCTGAACTAAAAAATGTAAGAAAATATTACCATCAAAAACTTGAGTACAGTAAATCTATCCTGGTTAATATGGTGAAAATAACCCAAATTGTACAGTATAAGATTGATGTCAAGTACTTATTTTGCCCTCCCTTATTGATTCAAACTTTATTACGTTTTTTAGTTCATTGCCTTATTCATCTCCCCTCCCATTGCGCCCCCCCCACCCCTTTTCTCAACTATTCAAGATTTCTCTACCCCCCCTTTTGGGATGAAGAAAATACACCAACACCACTGTCCGTAAACCCATTTTCAGTTTGCTGAATCTCGCCTGCTGTTCAGGAGACTGTTTATCTCAATGTTGTTCATTTCTTTTTTTGCAATGTAACGTGTGTAATTTTATTCTTTTGTACCCTTCTGCTGTTTTAAAGTGGAATTCCCGCCCCCCCCTTGTGTTCTGGGAAACACACGGCTCCCAGAATGTCGCGCTGCACTGGGCTCACTGGTCCCGGCTGTGTTCTGGGAAACACATGGCTCCCAGAACACAGCAGGGACCAGTAAGCACAGTGCAGCGCGACTCACGCATGCGCCGCATGGAACCGGGCAGTGAAGCCGCAATGCTTCACTTCCTGGTTCCCTCACCGAGGATGGCGGTGGAGGTGGCAGAGTGATGAGCGATTGCTCATCTTTTGCTGTCGACGTCGCTGGACTCCAGGACAGGTAAGTGTCCTAGTATTAAAAGTCAGCAGCTGCAATATTTGTAGCTGCTGGCTTTTAATCTTTTTTGTACGGCGGAGCTCCGCTTTAAAATCAAATAAGCTATTAAATCCTGACAGAGGTTCTAACTTTTCTTTAACCTATTCATACCCAAAATAGAACTTTTGCTACAAGTTTGGCTTTAAATTGGTTTGTAACTTAGAGCTGGTTCACACCACAGTGCAAGCATTTCAGCACCTGTACCGAGATGTGTTAAAGTGCATTAATGTACATTTGTAGTGCGTTCCCTTGCTGTTTGAGTGTTATCTTGTGGTGTGTTGTGTGCCTATTTTCTATGACATCACTTTATTCTTGATTGCAGATTTTAGTATAGAAAAACAAGATGGTGGCAAGATGTAGGAAAGGAAAATCCTTTATTTAAACTTTATATGTACTGAGGATGCATTGTGGTAGGATGTGCTGTACTGAATCATCTTAGCACAACATAAGTCAACGCAGTGCATAGGTGTTAACACTAATAGCCACAAATGTAATTTCCCTTGATGTTGTGTTGTGGTTGAACTGGCCCTCACAGAAGGTTCTTTCAGAACTGCTTTGCTTATGGTCATATGACATCACAACCTCAACAATTGAGCTACACTATTGTAAGAGGATCAGCTTAATATTATCCCCTTCGCACCTAAAAGTAAAACAAATCTAAAACGTCTGAGCATAATTAGCAACTTTGACATGTGTTCGTAAAATTGTACATATCACCACAACTACTTGTGCATCCAGGTGGGTTTCACCTTGCTTTTTTTTTCAAAACAAATTGGGCTTTCATTTGGTGGTAAATGAGAATACCTCCTGATCTTTTGTATTATGAAAAGAAAACTGGCCCATAAAAATCTTTTAAAATGTAGCTGTATATTGCTTGATACTGCCATAGCCTTCTACCAAAGAATAACCTAAATTAATTTCTCCTGCTCCTTACAATCGCAGCGATACCACATATGTGTATGTTCGTTGTTTTATAAACCCCGTAGTACAGCCCAAAAACAATAGTGCACATTTCTTTTTTTTTTCTTCCCTACCTAAAAACACACTGACACTGATAAAAAAATAAAATAAAAACCCTGTCCCAAAAAAAATACTGACCTTGACCTTTGACCCAAAAACTAACCCTGGCACTGACCTAGATCAAACCTTGATCTAGGTATTTTTTTATTTTACATGTTTTATTATTAAAACTTATTTACACACTTTTTTTCCACAGCAAGGAGAGAGGGATACGCTTGCTCCTCCATTCACAGAGAAAGAAAACACAGGGGTGGGCTTTACAATGACTGATCACTGTGATAGCCAATCAGACGCTATCACAGTGATCAGGTGACCTGGAATCTCAGGTTCCGATTATCAGTATGGCGAGACCCTGGTCTCTATGCTGGGAGAAGCCCGCCCTATCCTCCCAGTGAAGGATAGTAAACGTGCACATAACAAAAATGAGCTTGAAAACAATCAGAAGAGAAAAAGAGCCATGATATACTTCATATTTTAGAACTGCTGTAAAAAAAATTGAGTTTAGTGCCCCTTTAAACATACTGCACTTGACATACCATTTCAGTTTGAAGTTTGCATTGTCCATCTGCTAGCCTATTTTATCAATGAAGCCTCCAGCCTGCATGTGACTACTAAGGCATAGCGATCAAATAATTGATAACCAGATTCCCCATTAGTGTGGTCCAAGCGGTCCAGGATTGAGAGCCACCAGCAGCATGAAGGGCCATCTGGTGGCTTTTAAACAGGAGAGGTTTATCAGTGTATTTCAAGTATGGGGATTTATGCTGGAGAATGTTTATATAAAGATTTTGAAGGTGTTAAAGCTTCTTGTTAATTATAAAATAATTATAAATAGAACTGTTGTCTACTACTAGACTACATGTGAATCCTGCTACATAGAAATGTTAAGGTTGGTTTCCCTTACCTAAAAGTCATAATGTGTCCATTGGCACAGAAACATGCAAGGCAGGTACTATTACTCAGTGACACTATATCTCCACGGAGGATAAAAGAAGTCTCTGTTATGTTGTGTTTATAAATGCAGTTCTGGGAGGGCAGTGAGATCACTTTTGCCTGCTTTTCAGAACATATCACTGCATATTGGTTTTCAATGATTTCCTGAGACGAGGTGGGCGAAACTGAAACTGGCCTCCGTTTTTTTAATCGCTCCTTATCATCCTTATCTTCAGGTGCATTGGGTTCCCTCCAAGGTTCAGATGCTGGTGGAATTATAACTCCTTGAGAGTCCAAAACTGCCATTCTTAAGATTGCGCCCTTTAGCCTCAGTATTGTTCCTGCAAAGAAAAAAAAAAAAAAAGAGATGCCACTTAATTCAATCTCAAACAAGTTGCTCGTTCCACAGATTTAATTCTAACACAGTTCTAAATTAGGAAAATGCTAGTTGTCTGGTATTCATGCTCATCTAGTGACTAACACTTTGTAAAGCACTGATCCACAACAAATATGCAGATCGTATTCACTTCTTGTATGATATTCCAAGATCAGACACTCACAAAGTTATGAAGCCAGAGACTGTTTGGAAACTATAATTTTTAAAAGTGCTAAGCTCTGGTAGTCTATAAAAGCAAACATGTTTCAAAATGTGGATAAAAAAATAAAGCTGCTTTGATGAACTCACTTTGAACCTTAGAAAGAGGTAAAAGGACAAGTCTTCTTTTGACTAGTCTTCCGCACCTGATCATTTCTCCATAAGACTTACAAATGTTCTACACCGTGTTTGTGTGGAGGTGGCATCTTTAATGGGGCAGAACTTTGCATTCCTAGATGATCAGCAAGCACAGTAGCATCACCACCAAGTTTACCTACAAATCTCCTCAGTTAGAGACAGCAGTGCCTTGGATCTCACACCTAAGGTTGCCATCTCATCCCCTTAAATCCGAACAGATATTAAATTGCACAGGTTCTGTGGCTGATTAAGGTGGTAAACTCACTCAGTGCCTTATCTGCATTAAATTAGCCTCGGGTTTAAAGGGATGAGGTGGCAACCCTAAGGCTTATAAGCACAAGGCATACCTAGGCACACTGACATACCAAAAAATACACTATTTGCAGGAGATATTTCAGACAAATGTTACATGGGCTACTTGCTACTACATGCTACTTGGGCACAAATAATATTTTTAGATGTTCTGTATAACATATACCAGGCATACCAAAGTATATCAGCAATCATGGAGACAATGCTCTCCCTGCTCCTGAGGATATCCAAACAAATGAAACAGGTCAGACAGAAATTGCAATTGATAACGTCAACATATGACGAAACGCGTCTGGGTTGGATGGCGTGCAGTGACGTCACCGTGTATGCGTTAGGAGGAGGGCTCCTTGTTGTTGCCGGCCGGCAGAATTTTATGTACATCGCTCGTTTGCACTTCCTTGTGTGAGTAGCCTTTTAATTTTTTATTAAAACCAACCAGTGGTATTACACTATGTTGCGGTCTCCTTCCTTTTACATGGTCTATTGCTGTCCCATTCGATATTGTTACTGTTGAGTACCCAGCGCCGCTTCCCACTCCTGTGGATCAGAAATCAGCTGTGTTGGTGTGAGACAGGATCCCGATTAGCTGTGAGAACTGCCTTGGGATATATCGTCTGGATCTATTTTATGCTGTTATTGGGCTCATCTCTGGTAAGACTCAGTCTATGTGGTGGTGGCTCACGAATCTTCTACATTTCACTTGGGTGCTGTTGATGTCACATTAATCATTTTTTTGGTGTTTTTTATGGACTTTATTGTTTCTTTTTTAGTTGCCGCAATTTTCTTTTTTATTTCAGAAATTGCAATGTGAGGTCAACATACTTGGGGTGGCCACATGCACTGTATTAGGGATGCACTGTATTAGGGAGTTTGCTCTGGCGATGTGATGCACAGTCACGTAGACATGATCCTTTAGTGTTGAGTGAGCATTATAATACTCAATTTTTTTTTTTTTTTTAGGGTTTGTGTTTTATTAAAGAAACTTTGTACTATGGAGTTTCCCTACCTTTTTGTAAGGAAGAAGTGAAGTCAGCCTGTGGAGCTTTCAATCAGTGTTCTAGGACCATATTATTTTATATATATATATATATATATATATATATATATATATATATATATATATATAATTACCATAAAATAATATGGTCCTAGAACACTGATTGAAAGCTCCACAGGCTGACCTGAGCTCACTTCTTCCTTACAAAAAGGTAGGGAAACTACACACACACTGCTCAAAATAATTAAAGGAATACTTTGAAAACATATCAGATGTCAAAGGGTAAAAATCTCATGCTGGATATCTATACTGATATGGACTGGGTAATATGTTAGGAATAAAAGGATGGCACATAATTTGATGGAAATGAAAAGTATCCACCTACAGATGGCTGAATTCAAAGACACCCTGAAAATCAAAGTGAAAAAATTATGCAGCAAGCTAGTCCATTTTGCTGACATTTCATTGGAACAACTCAAAATGGTCCTCAATAGTTTGTATGACCTCCAAGTGCTTATATGCATGCCTGACATCAGGGCATGCTCCTAATGAGACAACGGATGGTGTCCTGGGGTATTTCCTCCCAGATCTAGACCAGAGCATCACTGAGCTCCTGAACAGACTGAGGTGCAACCTGGCGGCACTGAATGGACCAAAACATAATGTTCCAGAGGTGTTCTTTTGGATTTAGGTCAGGTGAGCGTGTGGGCCATTCAATGGTATCAAATTCTTCATACTCCAGGAACTGACTGCATACTCTCGCCACATGAGGCCGAGCATTGTCGTGCACCAGGAGGAACCCAGGACCCACTGCACCAGCGTAGCATCTGACAATGGGTCTAAGGATTTCATCCCGATACCTGATGGGAGTCAAGGTGTCATTGTGTAGCCTGTAGAGGTCTGTGCATCCCTCCGTGGATATGCCTCCCCAGACCAACACTGACCCACCACCAAACCTGTCATGCTGAACGATGTTACATGCAGCATAAAGTTCTCTGTGGCTTTTCCAGGCCCTTTCAGGTCTGTCACATATGCTTAGGGTGAACCTGCTCTAATCTGTGAAAAGCATGGGGCACCAGTGGTGGACCTGCCAATTCTGGTGTTCAATGGAAAATGTCAATCAAGCTCCACAGTGTCCGATAGTGACCAAAAAGCACACTAGAGGACGTCAGGCCCTCAGGCCACCCCCATGAAGTCTGTTTCTGATTGTTTGGTCACACCAGTGGCCTTCTGGAAGTCATTTTGTAGGGCTCTGGCAGTGCTCATCCTGTTCCTCCTTGCACAAAGGAGCAGATACCGGTCCTGCTGATGGGTTAAGGACCTTTTATGGCTCTGTCAAGCTCTCCTAGAGTAACTGCCCGTCTTCTGGAATCTCCTCCATGCTCTTGCTGGGACACACGGCAAACCTTCTGGCAATGACACATATTGATGTGCCATCCTGGAGGAGTTGGACTGCCTGTGCAACCTTTACAGGGTCCAAGTATCGCCTTGTGCTACCAGTAGTAACACTGACCCTAGCCAAATGCAAAACTAGTGAAAAACAGTCAAAAAAGACGAGTAGGGAAAAAAAATGTCAGACACCTCCACCTCAAAAAACATTCCGGTTTTGGAGGCTGTCTCAGTATTGCCCATCTAGTGCACCTGTTAATTTTAATTAACAGCAAAGCAGCTGATTAACAACCCCCCCTGTATACACCCCTCCCCCTATGCTACTTAAGTGACCAGATCAATATCCCAGGAGTTCTGATTCAAAAGTTTTTATATATATAAAAACATATATACACACACACACACACTGAGTATTAACCACTTTAGCCCCGGACCATATTGCTGTCCAAAGACCAGAGCACTTTTTGTGATTCGGCACTGCGTCGCTTTAACTGACAATTGCGCAGTCGTGCGACGTGGCTCCCAAACAAAATTGGCGTCCTTTTTTTCCCACAAATAGAGCTTTCTTTTGGTGGTATTTGATCATATCTGTGTTTTTTATTTTTTGCGCTATAAACAAAAATAGAGCGACTTTTTAAAAAAAAAATCAATATTTTTGGCCCTGGTGAGTTACGGCGGCCATCTTGGTACACCCCAGCGGCCTCTTTACCTCTATACACCCTCACCTATACCCAAGGACACCCTGGCTCATTGACCTGCGACCCTGGTCTAGCCCACTAAGCAGTCACCCACCCGCTACAGCCTGCAATCCTAGATCTGGAAGCTTCATCCCCAGGCAAACTCCATGCTGCCTACACCTGAGGATTTTTGACCTAGCAGTTTGTAATCACCTACAGGGTCTCTTATAAGCTCTCATTCCCCTTATCTACACAAATCTAGCCAGGGCATCGGTGCTGTGACCCATAGAAGCTAATCATCTTGTTTTCTCTAATACGCTCCTTTTATTTCGCACAGACTACCCGCAGACCCCCCCTGTACTCTCCAGTCACGATACCTTACAGAGGGAAGCACGCCTAGTATGTGAGATGGCAAACGCTTAAGATGTAAGGCCAGACTTTTTTGCCCGTATGTCCATTGCTCCCGCTCTGCATTATTAGCCTTTAATAGACACGGGAGCCGTCTCATCAGCTTTGGGAACTTTGCAGCTACTTTCCGACTGTTCTATGGGTAAGATTGGAAACCAACGGCATATCTACCAGAAACACATTCCACAGGCCGCGCCTCAGCTTTCCCAGCCTATGGACCGCTTCCTTAGGAAATCATCATCTCCGATCTCGGAAATCCCAGTGACTGTCGTGGACTCGGCAGACGCCCTCCCGCTGGTTGACCCCTCTCTATTTGTGGAAAATCCCCCGCACAAGCCACGACCTCCCGAACTTTCCGCAATGTCATCACCAATAACTGTGGAGGTGTTGGATGCCAAACTGCAGTCCTTGCTTCATAGCCTTACTCAAAACATCACTAAAGAAGTTGGCAAACTGGCGCATGAACTTAGGGGTGAACTTAGGACCAGTTGGGGGAATGAACGGACACTGTAGAATCTAAATTTGACAACATGGTACAGTATGTTCATGTCAGAGGAGGAAAATGCTAATTTGAAAAACTTAGTCTCACAATTACAGATGCAACAAGAAGATCTTGAAAACAGGGAGCGCCGCCAGAACCTACGCATCCGTGGGGTCCCTGAGTCTATCCCAGATAAGGAAATTCGACCTTACCTTCTCGCCCTTTTTGTCACTCTGGCACCCCACATCCCTGACATAGACTGGCGCCTTGATAGAGCACACAGATCATTGGCTCCTAAGCCTCCCCCGGGTACCAACCCCAGGGACATTATTGTACGCTTCCATTTTTACGAAAGCAAAGAAGCTCTTACCATTGCTACCCGCAACAAGTCACAAATTGATTTCAAGGGGGCAAAAATTCAAATCTTCAACGACCTATCACCCATTACATTGGCTAAACGCCGTGCCCTGCGCCCAGTCACCTCCCACTTGCAGCAGAACCAAGTTACATACCGTTGGGGCTTCCCGTTCCGCCTGTCCGCTACCAAAGATGGATCGCAACATTCCATGAGAGATCTACAGGAATGCGAGGCTTTTATCCGGAACCTTGGTCTCCCCCCCATACCTGAGGAGGACCTACAGATGCAGATCCCTGCTCCACGACCATTCTCAATGCCTGGGAGGATCTGGACCCCGGTACGTCAGAGGTCACGAAAGGCTCCAATCACTCCCCAGAGAGTTGAACAGTCCAAAGGCTCCACTTGAGACTATATCTCTGCTTCCCTCCATCCTTCATCCTTACGAGTAGGCCATCCTACAGACCTATACCCTCCGGGACTCCGGGCTCGGAGTCTGATCCTGGGCCTCCGATATGCCCCACGTAAGCGTTCTTTTTGTTTTGTTTTTGCTTACATACCCATTCATAAATAATATGTTGACAGTTCCCTGTTTTTTTTTTTTTTTTTTGATGTTTGGACCGGGCTGGGCCTCAGTGACTATCCTTACAGGCTACCGTGCCCCACCCTCAACATGGTCTTGAATTATGACCATGACCTCCTGAGGGGTCCTCCCCCCTCAGGCCTGCCATCTAATTGGCACATACTTTTTGTCATTGTTTTAATTTTTTTTCTCTTTGGATCCTTTTTGATCCTATTCAGGGCTTACTTAATGCTGCTTCACTTTTATTTTCTTTTACCTCAATTGTTACTATTATTTCTTGCTGGCCTTTTGTTTTTTATTTTTTTGGATCTAGGGTCCCTTTTTGACCCATGTTTGTTACTCAGGTGTCTATTTCAGTTATCACCTCATTGTCATTTGATTGTTCATAATATTTTAGTTCTTAAGAATTATGCATCATGGTATATATCTTTTTTCTGTTTCATGACTGTAATGTGTGCTCTGCTCATACAGTTTGAATATGGCTGTCAGTATATTTTCATGTAATGTTAAAGGTCTGGGCTCCATCCGTAAACGCTGGTTGGCGTTGAGGGAGTTCAGGTCCTCTGGGGCAGAGGTGATCATGGTTCAGGAGACACATTTCAAGGAAGAGGGTTCATTTAAGTTTGCTTCTAAACACTTCCCCACTGCTTTTGTAGCCTCCGACCCCTCTGGTAAGGCGGGGGTGGCCATCCTGCTGAGACGCTCCTCTGCCATTTGTGTCAAATCTTCTTACTTAGATCCTCGGGATAGGTATATTATCCTGAGCTGTAGTCACCAAAATACCTCATTCACCCTTGCCAATGTATATGTGCCCAATTCAGGTCAGATTGGGTTTTTAGAGGACTTTTTTTGAGAAACTTCAACCATTTTCCCAACCCTTTATGGTAATTGGAGGCGATTTTAACCTGTGCATGTCCCCAATCAAAGATAGATTTGCCCTCTTTGCAAAAGCCCCACCCCCCCAGGCTCATAAGAACTCCTCTTCATTCCGAAAATTGATACGGGCCCATAACCTTTATGACACTTGGAGAGTGAAACACCCTACTGCTAAACAATTCACATTTTACTCCCCCCCTCACAAGCTATATACAAGACTGGACCATTTTTTTGTCTCAGCGCCCTTATTGACTTATGTGGTCCACTCAGAGATTAACCCAATCACTTGGTCCGACCACGCACCCATAATATTAGATCTTCTGTTAGCCACACCTACGCCCAGAAAATGTCATTGGCGTCTTAATGAATCCCTTCTTACCACATCTGCAACAGAAACTGTCTGAATTCTTTGAACTCAATGAAGGCTTGGTCTCTGAGGTGTCCACCTTGTGGGAGGCCCATAAGGCTTTCTTCAGGGGAGAGTGCATTTCCTCTGGTTCCCGTCTTAAACGTGATCGAGAACATCAGAGGAAATCCCTTCTAGCTGACCTATCCAAAGCAGAAAAACTTTTACTCACTCTCCCCACAGTGACGCGTCTTAGGGCGGTAATTTCGTTACGTAATCGCATTAAGTCTCTAGACTCGAATAAACATGCTAAATCTTTGCTTTGGTCCAAGCAAAAATTCTATGATTATGCTAACAAGCCCCATAGGATGCTGGTTCATAAACTGAAGCCGAGACCCACAGCTTCTATCCCTGACTTTCTGTTGCAGCCTGATGGGGTCCCCACATACTGTCCCCAAAATATGTTGCGGGTCTTCGGTGACTTTTACAAGAAACTGTATAACTGCCTTTCCGTGGACCCTAATTCTCAATTCACTCAAGAAAAATTTAATACCTTCATAGAATCCCTGAAACTCCCTTCAATTTCACCTGAAGATCGCGCGGGTCTAAATTCCCCTATCACCGTTGAAGAACTCGCTGCGGTCGTAAACCAACTCCCATCCCACAAATCCCCCGGCCCTGATGGGTTACCCTATTCCTACTATAAAAGTTTCCTTTCGATCCTGACACCCCATATGGTTAAACTGTTCGCTTCTCTGATGTCTGGAACGATCCCCCATTCTCAATTTTTACACGCCTTTATAACGGTCATCCCGAAACCGGACAAGGATCCGTCACTACCGGATAACTATCGCCCCATCGCCCTCCTAAATTCTGACTATAAAATATTTACAAAAATTCTGGCTAACAGACTATCTCTACTCCTCCCCTCACTCATACATAGGGACCAGGTGGGGTTTGTTCCCACTAGACATGCAGGAGACAACACTAGACGTACTATTGACCTTATTGACTTACTGACTAAGACGAAGAAGCCTGCCGTGATACTCAGTTTAGATGCGCAGAAGGCTTTTGACCGCCTGAATTGGTCATTTATGTTCGCTATTCTTTCCAGGTACGGCTTCAGTGGTCCCTTTATGCAAGCCCTAAAAGCGTTATATTCCACACCCACCTCTCAGGTCCAGTTGGCCTCTTATGTCTCCTCGCCATTTCCCCTGAGCAACGGTACTCGACAGGGGTGCCCCTTATCTCCCCTACTCTTTGTCCTCAGCCTGGAGCCCTTGGCTGAGGCCATTCGCTCTCACCCAGATATAAGGGGGGTGACGTTGAGACATAGGCAATACAAATTGTCCCTGTTTGCCGATGATATCTTATTGACACTGACCCATCCCCATATCTCGCTCCCCTTGCTCCATACCACCCTAAATCAATTTGGCAGCATTTCAGGTTTCAAAATTAACCCGACCAAGACTGAGGCCCTCCCTGTGAATATATCGGCAGAAACGCTCTTGGTCCTGAGGGGAAACTTTAAATACAGATGGTTTTCTCAATCGCTTAAGCACCTAGGAGTCTACTTAACACCCTCTTATCTTTCACTTTTTCCGGCTAATTTCCCTCCCCTGTTTACGGAAATCAACAGGTTGCTTAAGACCTGGACGAAGCTCCCCCTGTCCCTGCTTGGGAGGATAAATGTCCTCAAAATGTCGGTAGTCCCTAAGCTCCTCTACCTTTTTGAGACCCTACCAGTGATGGTCCCAATGTCCCAACTGAAATTACTCCAACGAAACTTTTTAAACTTCATATGGAATAATGCATCCCATAGGATAGCTAGCACAGTTCTTCTTGCAGCCCGCGATAGGGGAGGTTTGGGGGCGCCCAACATAATCAAATATTATTTTGCCACACATTTGAGAGCTATAATCTCATGGACGTCCAGATGTGCACCTAATAGGTGGTCAGAAATAGAGATGAGCATTACGGTTCCTGCCCACCCCTGCTGCTTGTTATGGCCATCCTCTGACAAGTACATCTCCCAGCTGCGTAAAATCTGTTTAAGCCCTATGCTGTTTACGCTTTCAATCTGGAAGAGATGCTCTGGGAAATTCCCTCTTTCATCCCCATGCTCTCCTTTAGTGAACGTTATCTTTAACCCAGAAATCCCTGACAGCTTATCATACGAAGCCATGTTACCCTGGACAAAAGCTGGTGTATTCCAGCTACGACATCTAGTGCATCCAGTGACACGTACATTTCTTACTTTTCCTGAGCTGCAATCGAAATACAAAATCCCAAAAACTCTCTTCTACTCCTTTCTACAGATCAGGCATTTCATTTCCACTAGAATCCCACATTTTACTTTAGTTATGCCCACGGAATTTGAACTGTTATGTTTCAGAGGCCCTTATGAACCCCGCCTAATATCCACCATTTATAAGATTTTACAGGATACACCTCAGGTCACAGAGCAAACTCATTCCTACATGCGGAAATGGTCCCATGTTTTGAATAAACCCATTTCTTTATCCGAATGGAAGAGTATTTGGGAGGCTACTTCCAAGGTATCTAGATGCGTAGCTCAGAAGGAAACTGCCTATAAAATATCAATGTTTTGGTATAGAACCCCGGAATTTTTGTTGGCAAGAAAGCTAACGGCTTCTGGACAATGTTGGAGATGTGGTTCTTATTTAGGCACCCACTATCACATATTCTGGGAGTGCCCTATGATTACACCCTATTGGTCCAAAGTACATGCCCTTTTGGGAAAAGTTCTAGATATTCCTATCCCCTTACATCCCTTATATCTCCTCCTGGGATTACCCCTCCCAAAGACGCCTAAACCCCTTAGGAAATTGATGGCCTTCATTCTATTAGCGGCTAAAAGGGCTATCCCACAATGTTGGCTGACCAATGTTTCCCCATCCTTTACACAATTTCTAGCAGCTATCATAGATATACGTAGAATGGAACGCCTCACAGCTGTAATAGAAGACTCTTTAACTAGCTTTGACGCCATTTGGGAAAAATGGGATTCCTCTGCATATAACTCTGAGATAGCACAAGTAACTTTAAACTCGTAAGTTTGTGAATGGAGTGTCTCGATGAAGCATGTGAACATATAACGCTTAGCCTACTGTGCACTTTGTCTTATTGAGTACGTGTTCTTATATCTTTCTTTTTCTTTTCCATGCCACGTTGCATTCCACTTGTTTGATAATCATCTGACATTTTTTTTGCATTCTCTATTTCTTTATTTACGTATGTTATGTTATAATTATTTCTATCACATTGGGAATATATCCCTTTTTGTTGACAGTTCTTTCTGATTCTGTAAAATGTTTCTTTTTTCTTGAAATATTCGATAAACAATTAAAAAAAAAAAAAAAAATTCAATATTTTTTACATTTTGCTATAATAAATATCCCTAAAAAAGATATAAGAAAACATTTTTTTCCTCAGTTTAGGCCGATACGTATTCTTCTACATATTTTTCGTAAAAAAAAAAATTCGCAATTAGCGTTTATTGATTGGTTAGCACAAAATTTATAGCGTTTACAAAAAAGGGGGTAGTTTTATGGCATTTTTATTAATATTTTTTTTTTACTAGTAATGGCGGCGATCAGCGTTTTGCCCCCTAGTGGCCAAAAAAGGGAGGACGTAGAGCTACGTGCTCCCGCGAGTCAGTGCCACCGTCCCGCAGTAATATGACTGCAGGCGGGCGGCAAGCAGTTAATAACTGTGAGTGTATAGAGGCCTAGGATATCTTGTGCACTTAGAAATCACTGAAAGGTCAATGTGAAAAGGTGAAAACATCTGGCTGCACTTTAATTGGTTTAACTAGGACGTGTGTCTTTTTTCAGCCCAAGTGTAACTACCTTGTGAAAACTAATTTGAATAATTTTTGGGTGGATGGTCTTTTTTGCACTTTATATGAACATTATTACAAAAGACTTTATATAAGTGAATGTTGTATGAATCTTCTGCGCTACCACCACTAAAAATACATCCAGAGAAGACAACTAAAAACCAATACCAAAAAAAGTGTTGCCACTAAACATTATGTGTTCCCAGTTTCCCAGAGCGCTAATGGATGCGCTCACTGTAAATCACTTTATCTTAAGTTTTACTTTGGAATGTAGCCAATCTTATATCAATTTTCTTGATTTGAGGATTCATATTGATCAAGAGGGTAGACTCCATTCCTCTCTTTATCGCAAGCCCTCAGCAGGCAACACTGTACTGCACGCTGCCAGTGCACACCCTTAACCTCTTCTCAATAGCATTCCATATAGCCAATTCCTTCGGCTTAGAAGAAACTGTACCTTAGATTCAGACTTTACTAAAGCAGCCAATGAATTACGTGACAGACTACTTGTCCAGGGATATAGTCAATACCTATTAAAAAAAATCATTTAACCGAGTTGTCAAATTAAATAGAAAGGAATTAATCCATTCAACTAAAATACCTAAAGCAAATGTATCTGTTTGTGTAAGAACTACATTTTAAAAACAAAATGGCCAATTGAATACTGTTCTTAAAAAATATTGGCCCATCTTATTGGCCGATAATACTATCAAAAAATGTATCAAACCATACCCATAAATAACTTACCATCGTGCTCCTTCCATCAAAGACCGACTGGTATCTAAGCATTTTTGTCCCTAACCTCCAGAGCAACCCTTGCAAACAGGCACCTTCCCATGTGGAAAATGTGATGTCTGCTGCTTTTTATCTAACTCTAGAGATGCACCTCTTCGGACTGGACATGTCCATAAAATCAAAAACCATGTAACTTGTAAAACTGTTGGTGTGGTATACCTCGCCCTTTGTCAATACAGATGTTTCTATGTCGGCAAAACTAAGAGAACATTCTTTAAAAGAATAAGAGATCATATTCTGCCTCCTTTCAAAAGGCTAAGTACTACAGCATTAAACCGACATATTGGTTGCCAGCATGGCTCCTTCACGTGATTGTATGGACACCAAAGGGCTTTGCTGTCTACCGACACAGAACCCGCCCTCTAGCCACGCCCCGTGCTCTCCCCTTCTGTTTTAGTAATCTCTGCCTCTCCCTTAACATTTGGTTGTCGTCATGCCTTTGGCTTGTTCTTTGCCTTAGCGCTGCGACCTGCTGACGTCACGCCGCAAGGCAGTCTGGGGATTGTAGGCACAGGATGGTGTGCGCGCTGGCTATTTTTTGTCCATCACTGATCAGCTGGGGGGCTATTTAAACTGGCTTAGCCAGCAATTGTTTGCTGGCGAGTCGGTGGTCTGCTGCTATGTTTACACCCATTATAGGTAACTTGTTATTCTGCTATTGCTTTTGGGTTTGATCTTTTGTGGATGGATGTAGGTCTGCCATATGCTGTTATTGATTGTCACTGCAGGATTTGGTTCCAAATGGCATTGCTAATTTTGTTGTACTTCCCCACAGGATTGACTGATATCTTCTTGTTAATTTATGGGTTGTGTCAACTTGTGCAGTCAATTTACCCATTGATCAATCTGCTATTTTCTACATCTATGGCAGTTCTATCAGCGCCCACCAATTGAACTTCATAACTTTTTCAAATTAGTTATGTATGGAGGCTATGTTAGCCCTTACTTAGGGATACCATCAGTGAGTCATTATCTTATGGCATTTAACCCCTAACTAGCTTTTGAACTTTGTTTTCTCTTTTAGTTTGAACCATTAGGCCCATGCAATCACAATCAGGGCTTTTTTGTGGCATTCAGTCTGTCTTGGTGGTTCTCCCATACACTGGACCCATTTTGCCCGCATATCTCTTGACAATTCAGCCTTGTTATGAAACATTTCCGTATGTATTTTCCAACCAATTGATTGTGTTTCTTTAATAGACTGTAATAAATTTACTTACTGACCCTCACAACCCTGAAGAAGGCAACGATTTGCTGAAACATGTCAGGATATTGTGATTCAACTATTTAAAATCAGTGTCATTTCTAGTTTATTGTCCATGTTTTTAATCAATTTATATATTGAATAAAGTATTGTTCCTATTTTTGTTTCAATTTTTTTTTGTGACTTGTTAACCACTTTAGCCCCGGACCATATTGCTGTCCAAAGACCAGAGCACTTTTTGTGATTCGGCACTGCGTCGCTTTAACTGACAATTGCGCGGTCGTGCGACGTGGCTCCCAAACAAAATTGGCGTCCTTTTTTTTCCCACAAATAGAGCTTTCTTTTGGTGGTATTTGATCATCTCTGCGGTTTTTATTTTTTGCGCTATAAACAAAAATAGAGCGACTATTTTGAAAAAAATGCAATATTTTTTACATTTTGCTATAATAAAAATCCCAAAAAAGATAAAAAAAAATATTTTTCCTCAGTTTAGGCCGATACGTATTCTTCTACATATTTTTCGTTAAAAAAAAATCGCAATTAGCGTTTATTAATTGGTTTGCGCAAAATTTATAGCGTTTACAAAAAAAGGGGGTCGTTTTATGGCATTTTTATTATTATTTTTTTTACTAGTAATGGCGGCGATCAGCGTTTTTTTTTCCGGTACTGCGATATTATGGCGGACACATCGGCCACTTTTGACACATTTTTGGGACCATTGGCATTTTTATAGCGATCAATGCTATAAAAATGCATTGTATTACTATAAAAATGCCATTGGCAGTGAAGGGGTTAACACTAGGGGGCAGGGAAGGGGTCAAGTGTGGTCCTGGTGTGTTCTAACTGTATGGGGGGGTGGCCTCACTAGGGGAAATCACTGATCTTCTGTCCATACATTGTATGGACAGAAGATCAGCGTTTCCCCTGCTGACAGAAACGAGAGGTATGTGTTTACACACATACCTCCCATTGCCCGCTCTAACGAGCAATCGCGGGTGCCCGGCGGCGATCGTACCCGCCGGGCGCGGGACTCATGGGGCGCACGCCCAACAAGCTGCTAAAGGGAGGACGTAGAGCTACGTGCTCCCGCATAGCAGTGCCACCGTCCCGCAGTAATATGACGGCGGGCGGTCGGCAATCAGTTAATGGCACCGATATAATCCGGTTATCCTCTTCACAACCCAGTACTTTTTAATAGGGATGAGGTGCTGTATCTAATAGAGGACACACCAATCACTTTTTTCAAATTATGTGTTCCCACATCCAATACTTCAAGTCATATCTGACGAAGTGCGTCGGAGAGGAGTCAGTGAGGTCATGAACAAACACAGAAGTACATGTTTGCAACGCTGTATGAGAGGTAATGCCAATAATCATATAATATAATCACTATGATAATAGTCTTAAATTTACCAATGCTAGATCCAATGGCCACAGCTCCATACTACTACTATAGGACCTCTCCGTGGCCTTTGATACCATCAACCATTCTCCCCTTTTGAATAAACTTCACTCCCTCCCTCCAAGATTCTGCTCCATCATGGTTCTCCTCCTACCTATCACATCACTCCTTCAATGTTACCTACAACTGTCTCCTCCTCTCCATTACCTCTTTCTGTAGGGCCCCCCCAAGGCTCTGTTCTTGAGCCCTTTCTTTTCTCCATCTACACCACCTCCCTTGGTCACTTGATAACCTCCCATGGCTTCCAATACCATCTCTACCCTGATGACACCCGAATCTATGTCTCTACTCCTCATCTCACTCCTTCAGCATTGATGTTGCACAAACTAAATCTCTCTAAAACAGAGTGGACGATATTCTCTCTTGCACGTGCCCCCTCCATGACTTTTCCATCAAGATCAATAATGCAACCATCAACCCTTATGCCAGGATACTAGGTGTAATTCTAAACTCTGACCTGTCCTTTCAGCCCCAAATCCAATAGTTGTCAAAAGCTTGTAGACTTTACCTCCGTAACACCTGTAAATTGTGCCCCTTTTAACCACTTTAGCCCCGGACCATATTGCTGTCCAAAGACCAGAGACCTTTTTGTGATTCGGCACTGCGTCGCTTTAACTGACAATTGCGCAGTCGTGCGATGTGGCTCCCAAACAAAATTGGCGTCCTTTTTTTCCCACAAATAGAGCTTTCTTTTGGTGGTATTTGATCATCTCTGCGGTTTTTATTTTTTGCGCTATAAACAAAAATAGAGCGACTATTTTGAAAAAAATTCAATATTTTCTACTTTTTTCTGTAATAAATATCCCCCAAAAATATATAAAATAACGTTTTTTTCCTCAGTTTAGGCCGATACGTATTCTTCTACATATTTTTCGTAAAAAAAAAAAAAAAAATCGCAATTAGCATTTATTGATTGGTTTGCGTAAAAGTTATAGCGTTTACAAAATAGGGGGTAGTTTTATGGCATTTTTATTTTTTTTTATTTTTTTTACTAGTAATGGTGGTGATCAGCGTTTTTTTCAGTACTGCGACCTTATGGCGAACACTTCGGACACTTTTGACACATTTTTGGGACTATTGGCATTTTTTTTTAGCAATCAATGCTATACAAATGCATTGTATTACTATAAAAATGCCATTGGCAGTGAAGGGGTTAACACTAGGGGGCAGGGAAGGGGTTAAGTGTGTTCCTGGGTGTGTTCTAACTGTATGGGGGGGTGGCCTCACTAGGGGAAATCACTGTATGAACAGAAAATCAGCATTTCCCCCGCTGACAGGAACGAGAGCTATGTGTTTACACACATAGCTCTCGTTCCCCGCTCTGTAACGAGCAATCGCGGGTGCCCGCGGCGATCGTACCCGCCGGGCACGCACGCGGAACTCGGGGGGCGAGCGGGGGGCGTGCACGCAGGCCGCCGGCGGCGCACACGCGCCCCCTAGTGGCCGCTTAAAGTGTCGACGTAGTATGAAGGGCTCTCGCCCAGGAGAGCCGACCTGCCGCCGTAGAACGACGGCGGCTGGTCGGCAAGTGGTTAAAGTACTAATTTACGCCCTTGTTATCTCTCAACTGGACTACACTTTGCTTCCAGCAAATTTAAATCAAATGCTTACAACATACAAAGCCATTCACAACTCCGACTTGAGCTACATCACCAATTTTGTCTCCACATATCACTCAAACAGTCCACTCCGCTCCTCCAAAGACCTACTTCTCAAGCTCCCTCATCTCCTCCTCATACTAATCTCCAGGACTTTGGCAGATCCTCTCCCATCCTCTCTACCTCAAGCTGTCTGGCTATCTCCTACTCTTGCTGCCTTAGGCAATCCTTGAAAACGAATCTGTTTAGGAAAGCCCATCAAGGTTTTATTACCTCAATCAGCCCATCCCTCACAGTGACAACCTTTTGCACCACTTGCCCCACCCTATTAGATTGTAAGCTCCTATGAGCAGGGCCCTTTTAACCCTCTTGTGTTTTATTGCATTGTAACTGTACTGTCTGCTTTTGATACTGTAAACTGCTGATTAAACTGTTGGCACTTTATAAATCCCGTATTATAATAATAATAAAAAAAGGATTTTTAATAACAGCTTACCTGTAAAATCCTTTTCTTGAAGTACATCACGGGACACAGAGCGCATAGTCATTACATATGGGTTATATGGGTACCTTCAGGTGTGGACACTGGTGTAATCAACTTCACAGGAAGTTCCTCCCTATATAACCCCCTCCCACTGAGAGTGCTTCAGTTTTGTAGCAAGCAATTTCTCCGAGGTTACACAATGTTCCCCAAAAGAGGGGTGGGAGCTCTGTGTCCCGTGATGTACTTCAAGAAAAGGATTTTACAGGTAAGCTGTTATTAAAAATCCTTTTTTCTTTATCGTACATCACGGGACACAGAGCGCATAGTCATTACATATGGGATGTCCCAAAGCAATGCTCCATGAAGGGAGGGAGACCGTAAGGCCAAAATTAGCCAAACAGAAAATATATCAGGAGGTAAAAAATAGCTCCACCAACAGAAAAAAAGGGGGCGTGAACCGGGCCAGAGGATTCTATACTGCTGCCCGTAGGACCGCCTGCCCAAATGCTGCGTCTGTAGCTTTTGTGACGTCCAACTTATAAAATTTAGTAAACGTATGTACGGAAGACCAGGTTGCCGCTTTGCAAACCTGTGCCATAGAGATCTGATGGTGTGCCGCCCAAGAGGCACTCATGGCCCTCGTAGAATGGGCCTTAACTGATAAGGGAGGTGGAACGCGCTTCAGACCATAGGCCTGAAAAATCAGCTGCTTAATCCACCTAGCCAAGGAAGACTTGGCAGCCGGCTGACCCTTCTTGGGGTCATCCGGGAGAACGAAAAGCACATCTGTTTTCCGAATCTTTTCTGTAGCCTTGAGATAAACCCTCATGGCTCGGACCACGTCCAAAGTATGAAGCAATCTTTCCTCTCTGGACTGGGGAGTAGGAAAGAAGGATGGTAGGACTAGGTCCTGATTCCAGTGAAAACTGGATATGAACCTTAGGAAGGAAAGAAGGCTGAGGCCGCAGAACCACTCTGTCCTTATGCAGAATAAGGTATGGCTCCCTGCATGACAAGGCTGCCAGCTCGGAGACCCTTCTGGCCGAAGCCATAGCCACCAAGAAAACCAACTTTCGGGTTAGCAGCACAAGAGGGATTTCTGTCAGAGGTTCAAACGGCTGCTTTTGTAAAGCTGACAAGACCAGATTTAAATTCCAGGGGCAGAGGGGAGCTCTAATAGGGGGATTCACATGCAAGACCCCCTGCAAGAAGGTTTTCCCAAGCGAATGCGTGGCCAAAGGCCTTTGAAACCATATCGATAAGGCAGACACCTGCCCCTTTAGAGTACTAAGAGCCAACCCCTTGTCAACGCCAACCTGGAGGAATCGCAAGATCCTGTCAATAAAAAACTTGCGAGGATGCCCTCCTTGAGACTCGCACCACTCCACATAGGTCCTCCAGACTCTGTAATAGATATTTCTAGAGACTGGCTTTCTAGCCTGAATTAACGTAGATATGACCTGGGCTGAGAGGCCTCTGCCCTTAAGAATTAGGGATTCAGTCGCCAAGCCATCAAATTTAGCTGCTGTGAAGCAGGGTGGTAGATTGGGCCCTGCGACAGCAGATCTGGGCGCAGGGGGAGTGCCACGGTGCCCCTACTGACATCCTCACGATGAGTGCGTACCAAGCCCTTCTGGGCCAGGCTGGGGCCACCAGGATCACCGGCCTGCGCTCCACCCTGATCCTTCGTAGAAGGCGGGGAATCATCTGTAGTGGAGAGAACGCATACAGGAGAGAAAACTGGTGCCAGGGGCAAACCAACGCATCGGTCCCGTAGGCCGAGGGGTCCCTGGCTCGGGATACGAATTTGTCCAATTTCTTGTTGAATCTTGTTGCCATGATGTCCACATCGGGAACTCCGAATCTTTGGCAAATCTCTTGGAATACCTGGGGGTGAAGAGACCACTCTCCCGGGAGTAACTGTTGACGACTCAAAAAATCTGCTTGAGAATTGTCTATCCCTGGGATGAACACTGCTGAGATGCAGGGTACATGGGCTTCGGCCCATGAAAAAATCAGGTTTACTTCCCCTTTGAGCCGCTAGGCTCCTTGTGCCCCCCTGGTGGTTTATGTATGCCACCGCCGTGGCATTGTCGGACTGTATCCTTACTGGCAGACCCTGCAGGGGGAGAGTCCAGGCGACCAGGGCCAACCGAGCAGCTCTGATCTCTAGGACATTGATGGGAAGCAGACTTTCTGCCTCTGACCACTGTCCCTGCTGGGTCCGTTTTCCTAAGATTGCCCCCCAACCTGTTAGGCTGGCATCTGTGGTTACTATTTTCCACGTGATGGGGCAAAAGGTTTTCCCTTTTGACAATTTTTGAGGGATCAGCCACCAGTACAGGCTGCGCTTGACCCCTGGGGAAAGAACTAATGGACGGTCTAATGCCTGTATGGACTTGTTCCAAGCAGAGAGAATAGCTGCCTGAAGAACTCTGGTATGGATCTGGGCATAGGGCGCTGCTTCGAAGGCGGCCACCATCTTTCCCAGCAGTCGCATGCATAGGCGAATAGTCGGCTTCTTTTTGCCTAAGACTATTTGAATCGTTTGAATCAACGACCTGATCTTCCCTTGAGGTAAAAATACCCTCTGGCATTCTGTATCTAACCGAAAGCCTAGATATTCCAACTGTCTTGTGGGTTGTAACCTTGATTTTTCTTGGTTCATAATCCACCCGAATTTTTCTAGATGCCGCACTGTGCGGACTACTGCATGATTGAGGTTGGAAGCTGATCTGTCGATAACCAGGAGATCGTCCAGGTATGCCAGGACCAAGATGCCTTCTGTCCTTAGGACGGCTAGCACCGGGGCCAACACCTTTGTGAATACCCGCGGAGCTGTTGCCAACCCGAAAGGGAGGGCTACGAACTGGAAATGACTTTGATCTATCATAAAACGAAGAAACTTGTGATGTGCTGGGTAGATCGGCACATGCAGACACGCATCCTTTATGTCTATAGATGCTAGAAAGTCGCCTTGATGCAAGCTGGCTGTCACTGAACGTATGGAATCCATACGAAAGTTCTGAATCTTTAGAAAGCGATTTAGGCGTTTGAGGTCTAGGATAGGCCTGACGTCGCCACTGGGTTTTGGTATAATAAAAAGGTTGGAGTAGAATCCCAGACCCCTTTCTTGGGTTGGTACTACAATTACTCCTTGGAGCAAGAGGCGGTCCAACGCCTTTACGAGAGAGGCCCTCTTTAACGGGTCGCTTGGAAGACTTGACCCCTGAAAATGAGGAGGGGGGATTTCTCGAAACTCTAGTTTGTAGCCTGTGGCTACCACGGACCGAACCCAAGAGTCGGGATTCTGGCCTTCCAGACTTCGGAGAAAAACTGAAGTCTTCCCCCCACCCAAGAGAGTGGGGGCGCCCCTTCATGAATCTGACTTGATGACTGGTTTAGCCGGCTTGCGAGACCAGGGCCGCTTGTTTGCCGCGGCTTGTCCCTGTGAGCGGCTATTAACTGCTGAACGCCCGGGAGGCCGTCGATACTGACGGGAAGTCGAAGGGGCCGAGCCTGCAAGGGCCTGTCGTTTAAACGCGGGCCCACGCGGTCTTTTCTTGACCGGTAAGGAAGAACTTTTACCACTTGATATGGTTTGGATATATTTATCTAGGTCTTCACCGAATAGTCTTCCCCCATGAAAGGGAAACCCTGCTAAAAGCTTTTTGCAGGGTGCCTCTGCTGACCAGTTCTTTAGCCACGAAAGACGATGCATGTGAACCACCAGCAGAGATAACCGGGATGCCTGTTGGATAGAGTCCTTAATAGCATCTACTGCAAAGCAGAGAGCCCTAGGGAAATCTGCTAATTCACGAGTTTGCTGAGCCGGCATGTCCTTTAATATCTGTTTTGCCTGATCCTTTAAGGCCTGACAAACGCCAATGGCTGCCACCCCTGGCTGAACCATGGCACCTACTGTGGTGAAAGAAGCCTTCAGTAGGGTCTCTAATTTTTTGTCGACCGGATCCTTGAACATCTGGACATTTTCAACCGGACAGGTCAGGGATTTATTCACGCAGGAAATGGCCGCGTCCACTGTGGGGAGCCCATTTCTTTAAAAATTCCTCTTCCATAGGATAGAGAATAGAGAACCTCTTAGGAGGGATAAAGATCCTATCAGGTCGAGCCCAATCCTGGTAAATCACGCCCCGCAGAAGGGGGTGAATCGGAAAAGACACACAAGTTAATGGAGCCTTTAAAGAACCCAATGAGGATACCACAGGGGCTACTAGTTCTGGCACTGGAAGTTTAAAAGCAGTGCGAACTATATCGGTCAAAGACTGGATCCACAGGCTCTCCGCTTGAGAGGCCGAAAAATATTCATCTACAGTGGAACCCTCCATGTCTGAACCTTCGGGACTTGGGTCTGCTTGATCCCCTTGTGGGTCCCGTTCCTCCGAAGAGGAGACCTCCGCATCTGAAAACACCAAACTAGGTGAGGGGGATCTAGCCCGTTTGCTGCTTGGCAAAAGGCGGGCAAACAAAGCAGTTAACCTTTTCTCTAGCCCACCCAGGGTGGTCGCTAGCATTTCTTCCGTTACGTAAACGGGAATGGGTGGATCGGGGGCCGCCTCTACCCCCAGCATCCCCAATGGCTCTTGTACTATGCTACTCGGTGGTCAAACTGGTGAGGGTGGGGCCGTTGAAGCCTGGCCCAAATCCTCTGACCCCGATGGAGACCCCTTTTGTTTCTTGGCACCTTTTGCAGCCTTGGCTGGTCCTGATGCCTTTGGAGCCATTGCACAACCTTGAGTCACCCCTCTAGCCAACACCTGACTGTTGTAGCTAGGAGTAATTAATATGAGAACAGGCTGAGGAAAAATGAAAAAAAAAAATTTTCTTTTTTTTTACCCGCCTGGGAGGTGGCAATACTGAGGAAAACCTGTGAGTATTGCAACACCAATGCCTGTTAGCCGGAGTCCAAGGTTGACTCAGATACTGCTGGATCTAAGGCTGAGTCCCTTTAAGGAAAAAACTCTTTTTTTTTTTTTTTTCTGGTCAATAGTGGAACTAAGTCCTAGACCTGAAGATCCACAAACCGCCACTGGGTGTCACTGTGGCCAAAAGACCCAGCTGCGCGCTCTGTGTCCTTCTTCCTCTGCCTCCAGGAGGGAAAGACCAGCCAGAGAAAAAGTTTTACTTTTAAAACAGACCCTGACGCTGCTGGCCCGCCCCCCCAACGCACGCCGACGCTATAAAAGGCGGCGTGCACGCGCGCGCGCACCCCCCCACGCTGAAAACAACATGGAGGAAGCGGAGCAGAGGAAAAACATGGACCAGCGCCAGGCAGCACCAACAGACACCAGGTAAGCACTAATCTTATTGTAGTGCACAGAGAGAGGAAGCTGTCCCCATGAGCTTCCTAAGAAACAGGAGTTTTCACCAGCAATTTTCCTCTTTAAAACATGTGGGGTTGCAGTATCAATGCTAACAGGCAAACCTGGGGTGAGTAGCAAATATATATCTTACACAAGTATACATATATCTACATGTTATCTGGGTAAACATTAGTATCCCATCCTGCCCACACAGACATAGTGGAGATAGTGGCTAATGCACAAGCATACCATTAGCCAACCCAGAACCCCCAGGGGGATACCTACTGTCGAACCAAGTCCCGCAGGTTCCCTCTTACCTGCTCCACGCCGCAGGGTATTGCAAACTGCAAGAGGCCCAATCTTCCCCCATCTCCGTGGGTATTGTCTCGGACCTTCAGGGACCGGGGTCCTGTGTTAAGGAACCCACACCCCTGGACCTATTTAGCATCCTGGCATCAGTAGCGTTTAGTCCTGGGAGAGACCAAGGCACTGGAGCCCAGAATCCAGCCCCCCAAGGAGAGGCATTATAGGCAACACCCCACGCAGGCAGGGCCCGGGTACCGTACACCTTGGCTTTGAAGCACTTCGGACGGATCCGGCTAGCTATCCTGGGTCCCGAGACCTCCGAGGGACAGCTAGACGTGACCAACACCTAAGACACTGGCGAAAAAACTGAAGCACTCTCAGTGGGAGGGGGTTATATAGGGAGGAACTTCCTGTGAAGTTGATTACACCAGTGTCCACACCTGAAGGTACCCATATAACCCATATGTAATGACTATGCGCTCTGTGTCCCGTGATGTACGATAAAGAAACAATATTACTGAAGTGCACAGCTTTATATAGTGTACCAGCATTGTGAGTTGACTCTTTGCCAATTATAAATAAAAAGTGATTGTTTAATATTGCGTTTAATTTTACTTTATTATATAAGGTTATTTGGTGGTTGATATAAGCGAGTAGTACAAGGCAGTAAATTCGAGATTTCTTTGATATATGTAGATGTGCATGTGATGAAAAAGGGATTTTTAAATACAGCTTACCTGTAAAATCCTTTTCTTGGAGTACATCACGGGACACAGAGCGGCATATTCATTACTATATGGGTTATATGGAGTACCTTCAGGTGTGGACACTGGCAATCTCAAACAGGAAGTCCCCTCCCTATATAACCCCCTCCCCTAGAGGGAGTCCCTCAGTTTTGTAGCAAGCAGTATGCCTCCCAAAATGGTCACCCAAAAGAGGGGTGGGAGCTCTGTGTCCCGTGATGTACTCCAAGAAAAGGATTTTACAGGTAAGCTGTATTTAAAAATCCCTTTTTCTTTCTCGTACATCACGGGACACAGAGCGGCATATTCATTACTATATGGGATGTCCGAAAGCAATGCTTTAATGAGGGGAGGGAGACATCTTCCAAAGAAGGATTTAATTTTAGAGGTATACTCAGATACTAGTAAATCCAACTTAAACGAGAAATGTAAATCTCAAATCAAATCAAGGGAGCCCCCTCAGATCCTGAGGAGCTTGAATCGCAGCCTGTAGTACTGACTGCCCAAAGGCTGTATCCGCATTCCTTCTTACGTCCAATTGATAAAATTTTGTAAACGTGTGGACTGATGACCACGTTGCTGCCTTGCATATTCGAGCCATAGAGATCTGATGATGTGCTGCCCAGGAGGTGCCCATGGCCCTGGTAGAATGGGCCCTTTTACCGACAAAGGAGGAGGCAACCTCTTCAAACCGCAGGCCCGAACAATTAATTGTTTAATCCATCCTGCGATGGTGGATCAAGCAGCTGCCTGACCCATCTTGGGTCCTTCCGGTAAAACGAACACCCCATCTGTTTTCCGAACCTTCTCTGTAGCTTTAAGATAGGCTTTTATGGCCCTGACAATATCCAACGTATGCAGCAACCCCTCCTTTCTAGAGGTGGGTTTTGGAAGAAGGATGGAAGTACCACATCCTGGTTCAGGTGGAAACTGGATATAACCTTTGGTAGAAAGGAAGGATGAGGACGGAACCCCGCCCTATCCTTATGCAAAATGAGATATGGTTCCTTACAAGATAAGGCTGCCAATTCCGATACTCTCCTGGCCGAGACTATGGCGATCAGAAATACCGACTTTCTAGTCAGTAAAATCAAGGTGCCTCAGCCAACGGCTCAAGGGGTTGTTTCTGTAGGGATGACAGAACAAGATTTAAGTCCCATGGACAAAGTGGTGACTTGTAGGAGGATTAATACGCAAGACCCCCTGTAAGAAGGTCTTTACCAGCGAGTGGGTGGCCAGCGGCCTCTGAAACCACACTGACAGAGCTGAGATCTGTCCCTTGATTGTGCTTAGTGCCAGGCCTTTATCCACTCCTAGCTGGAGAAAACTTAACACCCTGTCAATAGTATATTTACGGGAATTCCATCTTTTGGATTCACACCAGCCTACGTAGTTCCTCCACACCCTGTAATAAATCACCCTGGAGGCCGGCTTTCTAGCCCTAATCAGGGTAGGAATTACCTGCCTAGACAGACCTCTACCCCTGAGAATCAGGGATTCAGCCTCCAGGCCGTCAAATTTAGACGCTGTAATGTAGGGTGGAGGATCGGGCCTTGTGAGAGTAGGTCTGGTTGTAGAGGAAGAGTCCAAGGGTCTCCCACTGCCATCTTCAGGACTAGTGAGTACCAAGTCCTCCGGGGCCCAGCCGGAGCTACTAGAATGACTGGCTTGTGCTACTCCCTCGCCTGTTGCGCAGGATCAGAGTGGAACTGTAGCGGAGGGAATGCATATAGAAGTTTGAATTGATGCCAAGAGCAAACCAACGCATCGGTTCCGCAGGCCATAGGATCCCTCGCTCGAGACACGAACCTGTCTAGTTTCGTGTTGAACCTGGATGCCATTATATCTACGTCCGGTATTCCCCACCTCTGGCAGATTGTCTGAAAGACCTGGGGATGCCGAGACCACTCCCCTGACAACCGACTCTGGCGACTTTAAGAAGTATGCCTGCAGGTTGTCTACTCCGGGAATGAATATCGCCGAAATGCAGGGTACATGAACCTCTGCCCACTGAAAAATCAAGCTCTTGAGCGGCCTGACTCCTGGTTCCCCCTTTGGTGGTTTATGTATGCCACCGCCGTGGCATTGTCTGACTGGATTCTCACCGGGAACCCCTTTAATCTGGAGGTCCATGCCAGAAGGGCTAGGCGAGCAGCTCTGATCTCCCAGATATTGATGGGGAGCTGCTTCTCTGCTTTCACCCCAGTTCCCTGGCGAGAGGACCCCTCGAAGACCGCCCCCCCCAGCCTGCCAGGCTGGCGTCTGTGGTAACTACCTTCCAGACAACAGGGCTGAAGGATTTTTCCCTTTAGAAGATTCTGGGGTTCAACCACCAGGCCAGGCTTTGTCGGACCCTTGATGATAGCGTCAAAGGGGACTCTAAGGCATGTGCCCTCTTGCCCCAGGCTGCTAGAATGGCTGCCTGTAGGACGCGAGTGTGGATCTGAGCGTATGGTACTGCCTCGAACGTGGCCACTAGCTTGCCTAGTAATCGCATACACAGGCGAATAGTTGGTTTTTTCTTGTTTAGAACCAACTGAACCAATCCCTTGATAGCCTCGATCTTTACCAGGGGCAGGAACACTCTTTGCTGTTCTGTGTCTAACCTCATGCCGAGGTATTCCAACTGCTTTGTAGGCTGGAACGCTGACTTTCCCCGGTTTTAGGACCCTGCTGAATTCTTCGAGGTACCGAACCGTGAGGTTTACTGCCTTTTGCAGACCCGGTCGTGAGTGATCTATGATTAAAAGGTCGTCCAAGTATGCTAGGACTGTGACCCCTTGGATCATTAAATTGGCCAGAACTGGGGCTAGGATCTTCGTGAATACCCGGGGGGCCGTGGCCAGCCCGAAGGGGAGCGCCCTGCTGCCCCACCGCGAAGCGTAAAAGTCTTTGATGCGACTGAAAGATTGGTACATGAAGGTAAGCATCCTTTACGTCTATGGAGGCCAGAAAATCGTCCCTCTGAAGCGCGGCGGCTGCTGACCGGATGGATTCCATCCGGAAGGAACGAACCCTTAGGTAACCGTTTAACCTCTTTAGGTCCAAGATTGGCCTGACATCGCCGTTGGGCTCTGGTATGACAAAGAGATTGGAATAGAAACCTAGCCCTTGCTCTTGGGCTGGCACCTCTATTATTACGTCCTGGCAAAGCAGGTGATCCAAAGCTGCCAGCAATGAGGCCTTCCTTGCTGGATCCTTTGGTAGCCTTGATTCTTGAAAATGAGGCGGAGGACACCTTAGAAACTCCAGTCTGTAGCCTGTGGTTACAGATGCCCGGACCCATTTGTCGGGGATCTTGGCTTCCCAAACTTCTGAGAAGAAACAAAGCCTTCCCCCCACCTGCGAGAGTGGGGGCGCCCCTTCATAAGGCAGACTTAGGGGCTGTCTTTGTCGGCTTGCGATACCATGGCCTCTTACCCCCAGGGGCCTGTCCCTGCGATCTACTGTTAATGTTGGATCGTGCAGGCGGCCGTCGATACTGCCTGGAATTTGGAGGGCCCCGAGACAGGAAAGAGCTGCCTTCTAAATGTAGGACCCCGGAATGTCTTTTTGACCGGTAAAAGGGGTACTCTTGCCACTTGAAATAGTCTGAATATATTTATCCAGATCCTCTCCGAAGAGTCGTCCTCCATGGAAGGGAAACCCTGCCAGAAGCTTTTTGCATGGGGGCTCCGCCGCCCAGTTCTTCAACCATAAGAGCCTTCTCATGTGCACCAAAAATAGTGATAAACGAGAGGCCTGCTGGATGGAATCTTTTATAGCATCTACAGCAAAACACAGAGCTCTGGGAATGTCAGAAAACTCTTCTGCTTGTTGGGTAGGCATGTCCTTTAACATTTCTTTTGTCTGGTCTTTTAACGCCTGACAAAACTCCAATTGCAGCCACAGCTGGCTGTATCACTGCTCCTGCCGTAGCAAAGGATGCTTTTAAAAGTGTCTCTAACCGTTTATCAACCGGATCTTTAAACATATGTATGTTTTCCACCGGGCAAGTTAGTGATTTATTCACACATGAGATGGCTGCATCCACTACTGGGAGCCTCCACCTCTTGGAGAATTTTTTCCTCCATGGGGTAAATGACCGCAAATCTTTTCGGTGGCAGAAAAATCCTGTCCGGCCGTACCCAATCCCGAAAGATTCATTCCTCTAAAAGAGGATGGACCGGAAAAACTGCGTTGCTTAACGGAGCTTTCAAAGAGCCCAGAGAGGATACCGGAGGAACCTGAGGCTCTGGCAATGGTAAACTAAATGCCGAGCGGACCATGTCCGTCAAAGACTGTACCCACAGTCTTTCTGTCTGGGAGTCTGAAAATGGTTCCTCCGAGGCAGACCCCTCAATCCCTGAACCCTCTTGGTTCAGGTCTAGTTGATCCTCCTGTGATTCCAATTCCTCCGGCGAGAGAATCTCAGCATCTGAGGATACACCTCTTGGTGATGGGGATCTAACCCGTTTCTTACCAGGAATAGCTCTAGCGATCAATGCTGCTATTCTCTCTTCTAGCCCCCCTAGGGATACGGCTAGCATCTCCTCTGTGATAAACACAGGGCTGGGCTGATCTGGGCCAGCCTCCGCACCAGATCCCCCTAATGGCTCATCCAAGGCGCCTTTTATGTTAATAAGTTGCGGGGAAAGTATCGGCATATCATCAGAATCAGAAAGGGAACCCTTTTGTTTTTTTTTTTGGTCTTTTTTGTACCCTTTGACCCCGAACCTTTGGAAGCCATAATACAAAATCGAGGGACTCCGCCCACACAACAGACTGTAGTGGCCAGGAGTACAAAACCAGAGTTTAGGGGACAATAGATCACTAATGCCCAAAAACTGATGGGATCCCGTATGTTTTTTTTTTATTTATTTTTTTTTTTTTAAATATATTTTATATATTTTCTTTTTACAACATACAGTGACCCCAAACTTAGTTTGCCAGCCTCCAACCTGCTGCAAAAAGGGGAATTTTTTGGCTTAACAAAAAAGGCATTGGAACAAAGTCCAGCATGTACTACCCCTCTTCCGCCACCGGGAGTCACTGTTCTGCCGCTCTGCGTCCTCTCCTTCTGAAAATCAGCCTCAGACTGAGCACTGACAATGCCTGCTGTCTATAACAGCACAAAGGCGCGCCTCCTGTATGACGCCGCAGGCACGCCCCCCCCCGCCCTCCTGTCTGAACGGCGCGAAAAAAGTCTAAGACGTGCGCGCGCTCGCGCGCGTATGCCGGAAACAGGAGGAACATGGAGGAGCCGCGCTGCTGGAGATCCAGGAACGCAGAAACAGGCGGCAGATTCAAACCCCCGGCCAGGTAGGACTCTCCAAAGGCCCCTAGGGATCCTTACTAGCCCTAGGAAGAAAACAGCAGGTTTAGCTAGCAACACATTTTTAGACAGGGGAACCTAGTGATGGGGGAGAAAGGGTGTCATCCTGTCTCTCTCAGACATAGTGAACAAGGTTGCCCATGCAGAGCATACTTAGGCTATCCCCCCTTTTAGGTTACCCCGGAGAGCCTGCTGTCGAACCAAGTCCCGCAGGCTCCCCCTTACCTGCTCCATGCAGCAGGATGTTTGTCCAGCAAACTGATCCAATCTTCTCCCATCTCCGTGGGTAGCGTAGTAGACCTTCAGGCCCTGGGGTCCTATGAAGGTACCCACTGTCCTGGACCTATATAGCACCCTGGCAAGCAGGAACTTATGGTTTTTACAAACTCCAAGTCCTGGGCCCAGGGTCCAGCCCTCCAAAGAGGAGCATTATAGGCAAAACCCCACGGCTTGGGGCCCGGGTACTGTCCACTTTGGCACTGAGGCTCCTTGGACAGATCCGGTTAGCCCGCCCTTAATCCCAAGGATGTGGAGCAAAGCTATTCCGTGACCAACACCTAAGACACTGGCGAAAAAACTGAGGGACTCCCTCTAGGGGAGGGGGTTATATAGGGAGGGGACTTCCTGTTTGAGATTGCCAGTGTCCACACCTGAAGGTACTCCATATAACCCATATAGTAATGAATATGCCGCTCTGTGTCCCGTGATGTACGAGAAAGAAATAAGCTTTGTTAAGTTGCATTGCACTTTTGTGCACCTGCCACTTTAATAGGTACACCTATTTAATTACTTGTTAACAAAAACTGCTAATCAGCCAAGAAAATGGCAGCAACTCAATGCATTTAAGCATCTAGATGTGGTGAGGATAACTTGCGGAAGTTCAAACCGAGCTTCAGAATGAGGAAGAAAGCGGATTTAAATTACTTTGAACACGGCATGGTTGTTGGTGCCACACAGACTGGTCTGAATATTTCAAAAACTGCTGATCTACTGGGATTTTTACACACAACTATCTCTAGTGTTTACAGAGAATGGACCGAAAAAGAGAAAATATCCAGTGAGCGTCGGTTGGGTGTATGAAAATTCCTTGTTGATTTTGTAGGTCAGAAAAAAATGGGCAGATTAGTTTTAGATGATAGAATGGCAACAGCAACTCAAATAACCATTAATTACAACCAAGGTATGCAGAAAACTCTATCTTAACGCACAGCACATTGAACCTTGAAGCAGGTGGGCTACAGCAGCAGAAGACCATACCGAGTACCACTCCTGTCAGCTAAGAACAGGAAACTGAGGCTACAATTCGCACAGGCTCACCAAAATTGGACAATGGAAGATTGGAAAAAAAGTTGCCTGGTCTGAGGAGTCTCCATTTCAGCTGCGACATTCAGATGGTAGGGTCAGAATTTGGCATAAACATGAAACATAAACATGAAAACATGGGTCCATCCTGCCTTAGTACCAATTGAGCATTGTTTAAACACCACGGCCTACCTATGTATTTTTGCAAACCACAGTCATCCTTTTATGACTACAGTATACCCATCTTCTGTTGGCTACTTCCAGCAGGATAATGCACAAAGCTCAAATCATCTCAAATTGGTTTATGAACAGGACAATGAGTTCACTCTACTCCAATGGCCTCCACAGTCACTAGATCTCAGTCCAATAGAACACCTTTGGGATGTGGTGGAACGTGAGATTCGCATTTTGGATGTGCAGTTGACAAATCTGCAGCAACTGTGTGATGCCATCCCATCGTGTCAATATGGAGAAAAATCTCTGAGGAATGTTTCCAACACCTTGTTGAACCTATACCACAGAGCGTTAAGGCAGTTCTGAAGGCAAAATGGGGTCCAAGCTGCTACTAGCAAGGTGTACATAATAAAGTGGCCGGTGAGTGTATATCTGCAGATAAATGAATGTTGCTCTTCCCCGTGGAGCCGATTACTGGACGGGAATTATCTATTTTGGATGGATGGGCTTTGCTCCTGTAATTTACATGATTATTCACATACACATGTGTGTTGCATATCTTTAGCCCTATTACATGATTTATCATATCACTGCTGAATTTAAGCTGTCGAGATGGTGATTTCTAGCACAGTATGTTTTACTTTAATAATCTTGTATGCTTGTTAATTACAGCTGTTTACATTTCCTAGTTAGTTGATCACAGAATACACATTGTACTTTCCTATAATATAGCAAATTGTCTTTCTTTTTATTTTACAATGTTATATATTTCTTCTGTTCCAGGGAATGTAAAAAGTGTGGATCATACCCCAATCAGCAATTGACCTCAACTATATACTATTTGAGTTCAAAGTAGAGATACTAACCCCAGCCTTTCCAATCAGGCAAAAGGTGTTGGCATATGCATACAATCCTAACATCCACAAGTAGGTTTAGACTTGGCACAAGCTTTAGAGCACACACTTTGAATCTTAAAACGCACATATTTTACAGTGTTTTTAAGATGCAAATTGTATTTTTTCATGAACTTGACCCTAATTTAATCAATGCTTATATGCCAATTAACATTGTAATCATTATCAGCTCAAAAGGGGCCTACGTTATTGATTGCTATCCTGTTTCCCTAGATTTAAACTGGCCATACACTGTACGAATTTCACTCAGTTTTCCCCTGTTGGCCCTCCTCGGCCCTCTTCGGCCCAACATGAGCGAAAAAAAAGAAAAGAAAGGAAAAATAGAATACAATAGCTTAGTAAGTGGAGTCATCCATCCCTGCTGTACAGCATGGATGAAGATAGGTGTTTGATTGTTTTTGTTCAGCCTGCAGTCTGAATGGGAAGACAAAAAAACATGTACATGTAGTGTATGGCCAGCTTTAGCCTGCATGTGTGTGCTTGTTTTAAAACTCTTCATGCAACCAATCCTTTGTATTATTTATCCTAGGGCAGTGATGGCGAACCTATGGCACGGGTGCCACAGCTGGCACTCCAAGCCCTCTTTGTTGGCACGCCATGGGATTCCCCCAGCCAGGCAGTCAATTGCACTGACTCGACAGGACACCGGCTCCCTTCTTTGCATAGGCGCCAGTGATGTTGGCAGGAGGGTGGGCAGCCAGTCATCATGTGTGCTGTGTGGGGGGGGGGGTGTAACCTTCTTCCATCGTCCTTACTCTGTTCGGCAGCTTATTGCCTCCCCAAATCCCTACACCTCTGGTAAAGCATTCCTTTCTGCAGGCATGAAATTCCAGCTCCCCCTGCTCCAGGACGACTTGGGTTCAGTCTGTCCTAGTGTGAAAAAGTGGAGGAGGAGGAGCGGTGCTCTGAGCAGATCATCCATGGCCTTGAGGAGCGGTGTAATGGCTTGTAGCTGACCTCCCGGTGGCGGGGATATCGAGGAGGTAGGTGAGTTTAATGGTCAGGTAGGTGAGTGTAATAGGTAGGTCAGTGCATGTATCAGGTAGGTCAGTGTATGTTGCACAGTGCATTCTGAGCACAATGCATTCCTGAACCCTGCATTCTGAGCGAATCTGGCATTATCGTACATTTTTGGCCCCTTGGGGCTCGTTCAGAGGGATAATCAGTCCCGTCCTCTGTACAGAGTAGGTTTAATTCTGTGTTGGCACCTTGAAAGAAATAAGTTGGTTTGTGTCGCGGTTTGGGCACTCGGGCTCAAAAAGGTTCGCCATCACTGTCCTAGGGCATGAAGGTGTTAAACTTTTGGCACTAGAATATTGGATTACGATAAGGCAATGCATTTTAACCGATAAAATCACAGACCTCCCCACTAGGGTGTAGCCGATCTACTCTTTACCTCCTGCTATACCCCACATTTTAATTAAGCACAGATGCTTACAACAAAAGGAGAGAAAATATTTCCCCCAAAGAAGACCAATATTAGAACACTGAATTATATTAAGTAGAAAAAATTGTGCAACAAAAAACATATAGAAAAATGGCAGATAAACAGAGTGGTATCACAGTTAAAAAAAGAAAACGTGGGGGCGTGTCTAACTGCCGAGGGAGAAGGACGTGTTTTGGGTGAGCTCCACAAACCCAGTCCACATCCATAACCATCGGACACCCACATTTCGGCTCTACACCTCCAAAATACCTGCACCCACCTCTAGATCTCCCCGGAACAACACCCGATCGACCGTGGGTCTCCAGCCGTGCGGATTCAACCTCACGCCGGCTCCAGCCACTACAGCCCGGCCGCCATCTTGAGGCCTACGCGGCCTACGGATCCATTGCAGTCTACTGCTGTGTCCCCACCCTCCGGATTGCCCCGAGAGACGCCCGGCCGACGTCCGGACCCCAGCCAGCTAGCCTGTGACATTCCGGACCCCCGTTTGGTTCCCTGGCGGCTCCCGGTCGGCCCCCTCCTTCACCGAGCAGCCGCCATCTTGCGGCCTACGGAGCTTCCGCGGCTTGTGGCTGCACTCTACACCTCCGGATTGTCTTGCACAGTCCCCGGCCATAATCGGATCCCTGGCCGGGTGATCGTGGACATACTCGGGCTCCTGCCTGACTCTCTACCTGCTCCCAGCCGGCCCCGTCCCACACTGGGCGGCCGCCATCTTGCGGCCTACGGATCCGCCGCGATCTCCTGCCGCTCCCTCCAGCCCAGAACAGCAACGATCGATACCCGGCCTGAACCAGGCTCCCGCCCGCTCACCCCCAGGCACACACAGGATCCTACTCAGCCCCCTGCTAACCCCCGACCGGCCCCTCCACTAGGCGGCCGCCACCTTGAGGCCTACGGATCCTCCGATGTAGATTGCCTCCATCCCTACCTCTGGACTCGCCTGATCTCCGCCCGGGGCACTCCAGGACCCCCATCGAGCGGGTACACCCACTCCCGAGCTCCCTGCCGAACTCTCCCGTGGCTGGTTACCCACCATCTTGGGGCCCTCAAAGCCTAAGTACCTGCACCCATCAGCCACCGCAGATCCTCCCGGCCCCTGACATAACAGCTCCCCAGGGACCGGAGGCTTGCCAGACAAAACCCTGGGCCTCTACCAGGAGGTACTGACACCAATATAAACTGCTATTCGGGGCTTGGACCCGAGATGTCCCCATGATCTGAGAGCCCTGGCACATTGAGGACACTAAGCTAGAAGTTTGGGGACTTTTCCTTCTGATTTAAAGATGGGCAGAATGCACAGAAGCTCCTCGACCCCTCGGTCCCTAAATGATCCCGGAACCCTGTCTGGCTCCAGCATTCCGGAGATGTTCCGGACTCGGGCCTCAACACAGAACGCAGAGTCGCTGGCCTCCCAGGCTTCACACACTCCGCATACCCTGACCCCGACTTCGCCTGGCGGACTAGCGGGATCAATAGTGGATGGCGGAAGAGCCGCAGCTCCAAGCTTACTTGATCTGCAAAGAGACTTACAATCGGTGGCCCTAGATATCAAGCACACCCTGACGGCCGCGATAGCCGACCTGAAGGCCGACCTGCAGACGATAAACGTCCGCCTGAAAGATGTGGAAGAAGACACGCATCTCCAAGCAGCAGCAATCAGGCAAGTCCAAAAGACATATGACACCTTCCCTAGATGTTTGAATTACATAGACAGGTAGAAGATTTGGACAATCGGGGCCGCAGACACAACATAAGAGTGAGGGGTCTCCCTGAGGGGGTTGACCGGACCTCACTGTCACAGACAGTATGCGCTATCTTTAATGACCTACTTGAAAGGCCTGCGGAGACACCGATTGAGATGGAGAGGATTCATCGTGCTCCGAGACCCCCTCCTAGGGTCTCTGAACCCCCCCGAGTCATATTATGCTGCATTGTGAATTTCCCCCTGAAAGAGGAGATTCTCAGAAAGGCCAGGGCCAGGGGAAGGATCTTGTACAATGGCGCTGACATAAAGCTGTTCCAGGACTTATCACAGATAACCCTGCAAACTAGACGTACCCTGCGCCCGCTGCTGGACGCGCTGCGAGCGCGCAACATCACATACAGATGGAAATTTCCGTTTTGTCTGTCCGCCACCACCAGAGGGCATACTGCTCTACTTCGCACGCCGGAAGACCTGCTGAGCTTCTGTGAGCAACTCGACATTCCGCCTGTTGACATACTGGACTGGTATTCGTTCTATTTCCCGACGGAACCGTGGAAACCGACCTCACATATGTCGTCACCCAAAGCACAACGACAGAGATCCAGACGCCGCAGACTCGACCCCACCTCCCCAGGTGATCGTCAAGCTAGGCGAGATCAACCCTTACATCAGCCCGGCCACGCTGATACTCCCCGCAGGGGAGGCCGGGACATGTGAGTGCCTGTAAGGTCATTCGGAGATACATAGATCAGTAAGTTGAGACATTTCTCCCTCGACAACCACCTCCTCTCTCCTTTCCTCTTTGCTTTCATACCCCTACCTGAATCCCGCCATGTTGGCTAGTTATGGACATTTGCACTAAAAAGACTCCAGTCTTTCACCATGAGCATAGATTTTGATAAACTATCAATGATATGCCTTTCCCTAGGTCCGGGCCCCTCACTCTGTTGATCGGGATCTGTACCTTCCAAAATGATCTATGATTTTGTACTAGGGAAATAATATATGTAAACCCCCCTTTTTTTATTTATTTTTTTTATTTTATTTTTTATTTTATTTTTTGGGGGGGACGGGGTTTGTGGGCTCTCTACATGCACTCTTAATGGTTCTGAAGCTCTGCCTTGTACCTATGCTCGTCTTGTCCTACTGCTCTGCTACATAAGTATTGGCTAAAACGCTGTCCCCTTGGTCGGGCTACCACGATGAGACTCTGTTTAGCCACGCGACACTGGTCCCGGGCTCAGAGCATCAGAACAGTTAGGAAATTCCGGATCAGGCGAGCCGGGAGGGTTCGAGTACTGACTATGCTACCAATATGCATTTGTCCTCCATTTTGCTCCCCGCATTTCTCTTGCTTCTGAGTAGGTCCTAGACAGGATCCATGGCTCTATGAGGGTCAAATACCTTACCATGACCTCCTCGGGTCTTGTTATCACATTGTTGACAATGATAATCTGGGCTACCTTGGCAGAAACGTGAAGCTGTTCCCCCCTATATGCCTCCCCATCCCTCCTTTCCTTTCCTTCCCCCCCCCCCTTCCCTCTTCCCGCTGCCCCTCCTCCCCCCACCTCTGCTCTCTCTTGTTCTAATTTTAAACCTGGTAGACTGAAAAATTGTTACTCGCTATTTTCTCATCTAATATAGACTATAATTTGGTGTTTTTTTTTTTGTTTTTTTATGTAGGTTTTTTATGCCTTGTTAACTGATCTACGATCTCGATAGAATGACGACCACTATTACACTGTTAGTCTTTACCTCGTTGGACTGCCCCACCGACCCCCCACCTTTTGTAGGAGACATACTTTTATTAATCTCTTCGCCCATCTTATATTACTGTTATCCCCCCAATGCAACCAGGAAACCTCCTGTTTTATGCTCCTTAACATACTATCCGATTGTTGCAACTGTTCATTCTTGTTATGTCCTCCTTTGTGCCAATCCGTTTCTCCCCTCTCCAGATTTACAACCCCCACGCAGCTGTCCAGCAGGACTGCAGCTGACACTCCGGACCTTCCCCTCCCACCCCTTATTTGTCCCTCCCCCAGGTGGCTCGGTTATCCGTTTAGCCGCCTCCGGTACCTCCCCCTCCCTATTGGTCGCGCAAATTCCCCCACCGAGATCTAACCTTACTAGGTTTCCCCGATCTACCTACTTTCTCTCCCTTCTAGGTCCTTCTTCCACACCTCTCCCCCCCTCCTTCGCGCCTCCACTCCTTCCTTGCTTACTTCCTCTCTCTCTTTCTCTATTTGGGGGCCACTCCTCCCCGCCTCCGAACGCGTCCGCCAACCACCTCACAGGCCCCAGGGTAGGTCTATCCACTCACTACACCTGTAACACCTGGGCTCCAGCGTCCATGTACCCGGGCCTAGCGAATGGAAAAATCAAACCACCTTTCTCTCAAATGCCTTTCGCTCAATGTTAAAGGCCTAAACGTTCCGGAGAAGAGATCTCAGGTTCTGGCCGCGTTGACCAAGCATGGGGCACACTTCCTGCTACTCCAGGAAACCCAATTCAGATCAGACACCATTCCTAAACTGGCAAACCATGTTTATAGGCAAGCCTTCCATTCTACAAACCCGGACTCTAAAACCAAAGGTGTTTCCGTACTCATTTCTAAACATGCCGATTTCCAACTAGCTGACACTCTGATCGACCCTGACGGCAGATACATCTTTCTTAAAGGCACGTATGCATCCAAACCGATCACTCTGGCCAATATTTACTGCCCGAACGCACACCAAGTTACCTTCTTCAGGAAGGTGGGTGACCTTCTTTCCACCTTTCAGGAAGGGCTGCTACTCCTGGGCGTAGATTTTAACACTCCAATGAACCCGACCCTGGATACCTCTTCCGGAACCTCCACACTTCCATACCGAGCGATTAGGCAGATCAAACTGCAACTACAGGCCCTAACACTCCACGATACCTGGCGAACCTTGTTCCCGAACGACAAAGATTATACTTTCTTTTCCCCTCCTCATCAGAAATACTCGAGAATCGATTATTTCTTTGTCTCTCAACCCGACCTATCGTTCCTGTCCCAGGCCACTATTGAACCAATGTTCCTATCTGACCACCACCCTATAACTGTAACACTAGTCTTCCCTGAAGTGAACAACTCTTCTAAGTCATGGCGCCTGAATCCCTCCCTGTTGAAAGACTCAGCAGCGACTGATCAGATTAGATCCCTTCTCCAACTCTACTCCAAAGAAAATTCCAACCCGTTGATCAGGCCAGTCACACTCTGGGAGGCGCATAAATGGGTTCTCCAGGGAAAACTCATTGCATTAGCGTTAGCCGCCAAACGACAAAATCAGGAACTTATTAGGTCTCTTGTTAAAACTATTAATACCTTGGAAGCATCGCACAAACAGTCAACCTCGCATGCTGTGTTCCAAGACTTGCTACATGCTAGATGTACACTCCTAGACGAGCTAGGGAAACGCACCAGAAGACGTTATGTCTTGCAGCAAAAGGTGTTCTATGAACACGGCAACAAAAGCGGCAGAATGCTGGCACGCACGATACAAAATGCCAAACTCGCTTCCAGGATCCACCAAATCCGAGATAAACATGGTGCTCTCCTCTCTAAAAATGAGGAAATAGCGGGACACTTCGAAGAGTTTTACTCGGCCCTCTACAATTTACCTTGTACTGCCTCGGAAGACGCGGGGGCATCTGGACGGACGACCCGAATACGTGAATTCCTAGCTGAGTACTGCCCTAAACCCATTTCCTCTCAACAAGCTGAGGCTTTGGAAAGCCCCTTGTCCAAGGAAGAACTACATATAGCTATAAAACAAATGAAAGTAGGCAAGAGCCCGGGCCCGGACGGACTCCCTTTAGTCTATTACAAATCCTTCCAGGATATTCTGACCCCTGAGATGCTTAACATGTTTAACTCGTTATCAGATCCGAACGCCCTTCCAGGTAGGCTCTTAGAAGCCCATGTGACAGTTATCCCTAAAGAGGGAAAGGATCCCCTACTGGCCTCCAGCTACAGGCCCATCTCTCTACTCAACGTGGACATCAAGTTATATGCCAAAATTCTGGCCAATAGGCTACTTCCCCTAATTCCTGGCCTAGTAACATTGGACCAAGTAGGCTTTGTTCCCGGTAGAGAAGCTAGGGACAACTCCATACGCGCTCTGAACATACAGCACTGGCTACACGCCTCTGGCTCCAAAGGTTTTTTCTTGTCCCTCGACGCTGAGAAGGCGTTTGACAGGGTGGCATGGGATTATATGCGGGAGGTCTTAAAAGGAATTGGTCTTATGCCCCGCATGACTACATACATCAATGCCCTTTACTCTAATCCCTCGGCAAGGGTGAAGACCAATGGCCTCCTGTCAAGCTCCTTCTCCATCAGCAATGGGACGCGTCAGGGCTGCCCCTTATCCCCCTTGATATTTGTTTTGACGTTAGAACCCCTCCTAAACAGACTGCGCAGCAACTCAGATATCAGAGGTGTGTCTATTGCAGGCAAAGAATTCAAAGTTGCCGCTTTCGCGGATGACATTTTGCTCTCCCTGCAAGCCCCCAGAATCTCTCTACCCAACCTATTGAAAGACTTACGTCAATTTGGAGAACTTTCGAATCTCAAAATTAACCACTCTAAGTCGCATGCTTTGAATGTATCTCTGCCCCCTCAGGAAGTAACGCACTGCCGGGAATACTTTCCATTTCAGTGGAAAGAGACCGCAATTACTTACCTTGGCATCCGGATCACCAGAAAAATGGCTGATCTTTATACTCTGAACTTCCTAGCGGCTCTCTCTAAAGCCCAAAACGACTTGAAAGACTGGACCAACCTGAATGTCTCTTGGTTTGGCCGGGGCGGCATTGATCAAGATGATAGTCCTTCCGTGCTTATTATACCTGATGCAGTCGATTCCGATCCATCTCCCTCCCTCCTTCTTTGCGTCTTACAGGAAAGCTTGTACGACTTTCCTGTGGAACAACAAACCCCCACGTATTAAATACTCACGCCTCACTCTCCCCAAGGCTCTGGGCGGAATTAACCTGCCGGATCTCCACAGATACTACCTTTTATGTCACCTGACCAGAATTGTGGACTGGAAGATACACTACTTAGAGAAGGCTTGGGTCACTCCCTGGCAGCCTTCAATAAGGCAGTTTCTCAGCATAAGATCTCCTCACACCTAGGTCCATTGACGTCTTTGAGAGGGAATCCAGACTTTTCCCCAGGAGATTCTGCATTCCTTCGTGAGGAATGGCCACACGCGGAAGTTCTAGCGAAACACTTCTTCTGTGGAGATACCATTCGATCCTACAAAGGAATTGGTAGCCGATTCGCGTACTCAGTCTTTTCCCTTCTGGTCTTACAGACAATTGAGACACTACCTCACATCTAAAACCCTATCCACGACGTGGTCTAGGCGGCCTACCCCGTTCGAAGCCTTGTGCTCGCGCCTCCCGCCACAAAGACATCTCATATCTCTCCTCTACGCTCTCCTTAAGGAGGATTCCCTTCCCCCAGCGACTAGGCAGTTGTGCGAGTCCTGGGAGAGAGACCTGAATATCTCTCTTGATGAACAAGATTGGGGAAATATTTATACACTGGCGCACAAAGGGTCAATGAATGTTGCGATCCAAGAAAATGGATACAAAATCCTGACCAAATGGTACAGGACCCCTTCACGTTTGCATAAATTCTCGCCTACCATCCCGAACATCTGTTGGAGATGCAATGACGCTGTGGGATCGATGATTCACATCTGGTGGGAGTGTAGATCCGTCCAGCCTTTCTGGGCCGAGGTGCACTCCACCATTAAAAACGTTACCACATACGAACTGGACTACAACCCCACACAGTTCCTCCTCCACCACACAACCCTCTCCAAACACGAATACCACAAATCATTAGCCATGCATATGGTCAACGCGGCTAGACTCTGCATACCAACACACTGGCGCTCGTCGGCCACACCCACCGTTAGGGAATGGCTGTCTAGAGTAGCAAAGATAGTGGAATTGGAGGAGTTGATCTCTATCTCACAGGAACGGCTACAACTTTTCACACAAACCTGGGCCTGCTGGACCCATTTTACCACCTCAGACAGCTACAAATCCCATTTCCCAACCTAAGGCGCGATTCGCCTGGCGGCACTGTGGATTCACCTGTCACTGTATAACTTCACCCCAAACTGATGCGTTCGGGAATGATGCCACGGAGGTGTGCCCACCCCGTTCCTGCCTTCCTCCTCCTCCCCCCTCCTTTCCCCCTTCTTGGCCATGCCCCTCCTCTTTTCTCCTTTCTCACCCCCTCCTTCTTCCCTCCCACTGTCCCTTTCTTTTCTAGTGCACGCCCCCAACCCTGGAACCTGTTCCCACATTGACAGTGGACCCATGTCCAACTGGATGTCCCACTCTGACCATCTGGATGTGCACATATTTCTACCACCATTTACGGTTACAACTCAATGCCAGATATGGGTAGGCTAAGCGATTTACCCTATAATGGGACAACTTTTGCAATTCCCGGGGCGGCCTTGCCCTGAAAAATAGATATGCTGGATGTACGTGTTCTAATATTGGTCTTCTTTGGGAGAACTATTTTCTCTTGTTTTGTTATTTGCACTTGGATGAAGCTGGAAAATTCTCATTTAATTGTTTTTAGATATATGATTATTGTCATTTTTTTAATTGGTTGATCCAGGCTAAAACCACATTTTTTTGTATAAGCACAGATACTCTTATCTTAGTGGGGCTACATAGTCAATTTCTATGCTTAGACCAAATGCCATTTAGTTTTTTAGCTCACACAATCCTGGGGAACAGGAAATTGTATATTTCCAGTCCTAGCTGCAGTATACTGCAAATTCCTTGTTTATAGTAATTTCTTGTGTACACATGTGGAAAGAATACAAGGAGGAAAAATAAAACTTGACATAAAGAACATAAAGCAAGTAGATGTATGCATCACAAGGTAGAGCTTTATTCAGAAAATCTGCAGGGAGTCATGAGAGCCCCTGAAGTCCAGGGGAGTGCTCATTCCTCCCAAATTGTTTATATATATATAATCAGGTTTTAGGGTTTTAAAGGGCAATTTCCTATACAACTTCCAATACTACTTTAATGCAAACCCACATTGGTCTTATACCAGACCTATGTCCTAGGTAGTGACATTTGCACAATATGTCTGTAACAGAATGGCCGTGACACCCAGAGACGTTGGAAGGATGAGAGATACTCTTGTGCCAGCAGCAACAATAACTCTTGGGTCGAAATCCACCCTGTGCCCTTTTGGGTGTAGGGTGGCTAATAGTGAATCATAATTCATATATTACATGAGATGGGACATTAATAATACTTCATATTTCAGGACTGAGATATCACAAGGAGTTCATGATGACATGACCAGGTCAGCCAGTCAGTGAGTCATACCTTTTGTATAATAGGCTATTGAAATCTGAAGGTGTGGATTGCACCCACTCTCACTGCCATTGTGTGATAAAGCTGTATAGATAACTTATTCAACTAGATGTCTGTGTTATTATTCAAGGTTAATTGAACCCTATTGAAGATACGGTGCCGACCGGTCTACATGGTTAGCTTACCTAAATGCCTTTTAGAGTGTGATTGAAGCCCCCCATGGTGTGAAGGGGGGTGGAGATTGCATTGTCCTGTGATGAACTGTATTATGCTGTACTGGATATAAGAAGCTGAGAAAATACTAATAAATTGTCATATCTTTGGAAGCAAGAACGGAGCGCAGTCTCGTTTATTCTGGGAAAGGATATGGATCGTGTATGCAATATTGTCGGAGTGTGTCAGATAAGCTTGTCGTGGTTGGATGGAAGGTTGTAAGCGGTGGTGACCGTTACAATGTCTATCTGCTGGTTAGGGGGCCTCAGAGATAATGCTAACCATAAAACTCCATGCCCACTTTGGAATGGCACTGCCTGTTTTCCAGGTATTAAACCAGCACAAGTACAATGTAGCGAGGGCTGTTCTGGTTATAGATTAGGCCCCTCCCCCATGCTATGGGATGTGAACACCCCCCACATCCCCAAATAGGACACATTATACAGGTTACTTACCGCTTGGAGACACAATAACAGGCTGAAGAAGTCTTTGCTCTCCTGATGGTGGCAGGCCTAAAACAATGACCAACACAGTACCTAGCGTAGTTCCAACCCATAAACATGGTGCCGTAGATATGTCAGGTTTCCTGGTGAAAGACTCACAGAAATGAAGAGCAGATATTGCCTCTCGTGATTCTTTGTCTATGCTGGTCACACTTGAACTCCGTGACCGGCTGAAAGAATTGTCTCGGACATCTAACAGATATAACAGATAATATCATATAAAGGTTTGTCAGTATGCTCTGTTCAATAAACATTTTTATAAACAAAAGCTGTGCTCACACAACAATATTTCAGATACATAACACAAAACTGTAGCTACCAGCAAATAGTTTTCATAAACAGCTATACAGTATGTCATTTATTAGGTGGCATACATATAATAGTTTTAAATTCTCCAATTTATGCTGGATATTTTTGTCTGCCAGGAGCTGGCAGTAGCACTTAAATTATGCCAACAAGCTCTTTTACATAAGATATGGGGGCATTTTTGAAAATACATATCTAAGCGCTGCATTGTTCATGAACACATTGGCTGAAACAGAGCTGCGTTTAGAGGCATAAAAAGAAAAATGGCACTAAAGCAGGTCTTAGGGTGGTTCCTTGCGTAAACTCTAAAAATAGTTTTAGCTTTTAACTTTGCACAACTTTTTTGGTAAGCTCTAATGTTATACTAAAGCACCTGCCAGTGCATTATTCAACACCTAAATTATATCTAAACCTAAAAATATATTTTTAACATTTTAAAGCTTATTGGTTGAGAAATGTGATTGTTGCATTTGATCTCATTTATAAGGCCAACTACATGTTTCCTGTTGACCTTTGCAGAAATGTAGTGACCTTGTAATATTCAGAGCTAAACTGAGCAAAAAAAAACAAAACTATTTTGTAAACCACTAATCCTCCCAATCTCAAAAGGAAAAAGAGAGGAAGACATGTTCAAAGTACAGCCTGGCTGACAAATACAGCTACCTCTACATAGATAAGTCGTGAGTAAGGCCTCTTTCACACGGAGCGGTCCATTTTTCGGTCCGCTCCCGTGTGTGTCCATCGGCTCAGCGGGGGGTCCCGTTGAGCTGTCGGCGGACAGCAGGGCGGTCCCCACACACTGTGCAGGGACCGCCCTGTCTCTCCTCCGCTATCCCCTATAGGGAATCGGATGAAAACGGACCGTCTGTCCGTTTGCATCCGATACCATCTGCCGGACGGAAGAAAAATAGGGTTTTCTTCCTTCTGAAAAACCGGATCCAGACGTTAGCAGATCATTGCGGACATAAAAACGGATGAACTGAGGCGGACATGTGAAAGGGGCCTAAGCCAAAATACAAGAAGTGTAATCTTGTGATGGTTTATCAGTTCAAAATAAAAGGAGAAAAAGATGCCTAAAAAAACAAACAAATGCAATCGCAACATCTAAGTGCTAGTAAACTGCAAAATACAAAATATTAGTTTTTGGGTTAAATATGCTTTAACAGAATACCATAGTCCTTTTAATCATGCAAAACTCCAGTAAATGGTATTTATTATAAGGCAGTCGTGGACAAATTTCTAGGGATAATAGCTACGGAGGGGAAGCAAAAAATACAAAACAAACAAAAAAATGAACGTGAATTTCTAGCTTGCTCTCTACTTGTTGCCCAATAATACCAGTTGTTAGCACACAAGAGTTTTACAATGGAAGCCATGAATCTTGAGTGCATATGATGGTGATGAAAAGAATGAATGCATTTTCTAGAAGATAGATATCTGCAACATGAATATGTAAGTTATTCTCACACATAACTAGGCAGTTTTGACTATTTCGTAATTAAATACTTGGCTTTACCTAGTTCAGGCTTTAGCTCTGTAGGTAGGCTTAACTTCCTTGACATCTTTGCTGGAAGAGAGAAAAAAAAGATGGTTTAAAAATGAAAATTAATGCAGAATTCGTCAGTAGCAGAAATATCTGATGGCTTGCCTTAAAGTTTGGTTCAGGAATAAAATATGGGTAAAATAACTGAAAAAATAATGGTAGTCTATAAAAGTTCAACTCCTATGGATCATAGTACTCAGAAAAATAGCATCCTGTTATTAAAAGATAATACACATTTGGTTTGATAATATTCAAGGAATACTATGAACCACTGCAAATATAACCTCTTACCTGTCTTTTCTTTCCCTGTGCTTGAGCTTTGTCATTACAGGCCTAGGCCAATATAACATTTTGTTGCTTACACACAGCCAGTGTGCAGTGTGCATTGTACAGTAAAGCGAGAAATAGTTCAGAATACCAGCACTTGGAACAGATAAAATCTACTTACCCTTTTGATGCAAAGTCTTTGGTGCCAGGGACCACAAATGATGGTTTCTATACTGTACTCACATATTCACTGGTCATGAACAGCTGAAAGATAGCAGCCCCTGCGTAACCAAGTACTTCCCATCAGCCCATCCCACACAATTCCAGACAGTCAAAAGTGGCAAGCAGGATGCATATGTACAGTGTGTGAATCCTCATTGCTCTTGTAAAAAAAAAAATCAATTACCCAATAACATTACCTAAATTTGGGATTGTCTAATGGAAGGATTGCCCTTGAAAGGAGAGTCCTTACATTTCAGGTTAGAACTTCCCTTTAATCATTGCATCTCTCGGGTTTTTACAAAAATGTTACTATTATTGTAGTACACCTTCTTACCTCAAATGTGAGCATTCTAAGCACTCAGCTGCATCACTTAAAAGTGTAAAGAATAAAAAGATTAAATAAAAAAAAAAGTGTAAAGAATACTGTGGTTAAAGAAGAAATGTTTTCTTTCTTTCCCATGCAGTGGGGTTGTGTCGAACTGGATTGAATAACTGCTAGTTTGTATAGGGGATTTGAGAGCCAAGATATACTCTACTAATTCGCCGATCCTTCCAGTACAAGACCCTGCTGCTCCTGCCGCCTGCGATCTAGCAGGATGGACTGTCCCCAAAGTCGTCATGCCTATATGCAGGCTCTGGACATGGCTGCAATAACAATCCATCGCTGGATGTGGGGGAGCACGGTTTTTTAGAGGATCGAGGAATTGGGAGAGTATACGTCAGTGATGGCAAACCTTTGCACCCCAAATGTTTTGGAACTACATTTCCCATGATACTCATGCACTCTGCAGTGTAGATGAGCATCATGGGAAATGTACACTAAGTAGGCTAAGAAATTGGACTTTAAACACACATGGGTACTTAATGTAAAAATCTAGAGGTTTTTATTGTACAAATATATAAAAAACAATGGTACATTTAAGACTGTGTATTATTAGTACATGGCCAACAATAATGCTCTCATATCACTTCCAACAACTACAGTTGTTTTTGTAAACTATGATGACTAAGGTACATATCCAAATACAAATGTGAAGTAATAGCCTTAAAGTGGGTCCAATTGCAGAAGCATTTTCTTGCTCTACATGTTACGCGTATCATTACGTTTCTTCAGGAGCATGGTGGTCACAATAGTAAACAAAGAGGTAAAACAAGGCACAGTCTGCTGGTAAGCAAAAAAAGGGATTTTTTATAACATCAGGACGTTGGCACATTTTTACTTGTGTATCCACAGTGTCACCCAGTGGGGATACACATTTAAGCAATCTCTTTAAAATCATGGGAAATGTAGTTCCAAAACATTTGGGGTGCCAAGTTTCACCATCACTGGTATAGGTTCTGTTTACCCATAGACAAAATAAGCAGTTAGCACAGGGTTCTGCATTAAAGATATTAAAGGTTTCGTATAAAAAAAAAAAACAGAGCAGCCCCGATTCTTCTCCTCTCAGGTCCCCTGCTGCCACTCCTGGGCCCTACTCCCCTTCCCTCCGAGCTCACCCTGAGCCACTGCTCTGTGCGCCCATTCACATATAGAGCCCTGGCTCTGTTTTAGCCCCACCCCTCATTGGCTCACTGGCACCGTTGCGGTCTCTGCTAATGAGGGAGAGTCTTCACAGAGCAGAGTCTCTCGTGCACATGGCTGGATTGCAATGGGTCTCAGGTAAGTTCTAGGGGGGCTGCTGCACACAGGTTTTTTGTTTCTTAATGTATAGAATGCATAAAGAGAAAAAAATCTTCTGCCTTTAGAACCACTTTACATTTCGACCTCTCGTCCAAAAGAGTGTTTTATATTTCCACTATGAGTAAATAGGAAAAAAAAAAAAAAACTCTTCCTGTTAAGACACCTATGCTAAATACTAATTATATAATCCCTGTATTTGAATACAGAAATTAATATGCATACACTAACAAACATTCTTATCAAATTATGTAAAAAATAACTATTCCAAACTCAACAATTTTATTATATTCAATATGTATCCATCTGAAGGAATGAGCAGTGTTACCTTGACCCACCAACAACTCCACAGCTGGACACTCATGAGATAACACCCAGATTGACCCCTATCAAATAGAAAGTCAATATGGCTCACGTCATTAAAAAACCCAGGAGAGAGATAATCCACATTCAAAGGCATTTAATGATACCAGGAAAAACGATATTTGTCTCCATGAAAAAGCCGGCCGGCCTGCAGACCCCTGTCTCTTGGTAATGACGTCAGTACGTCCACCTCCCAGCGTACGTTTCGACGTCATCACCAAGAGACAGGCGTCTGCAGGACGGCTTTTTTATGGAGACGATTATCGTTTTTGCTGCAAGTGCAATATATGTTTTGTAATAAAACGTTTTTGTACCTTATTTATCGGCGTATAACACGCACAGGCGTATAGCACGCACCCTAACTTGAAGAGGAAAGTTTCAGGAAAAAAACTTTCCACAGCCCCCTGCGTATAACAAGCAGGCACATTTTACCCTCCATTCTCAGGGTAAGAAAGTGAGTGTTATACGCCAATAAATACAGTACTTTATCATACTATTGAGTGTTCTTACATTTTTCGGACTTCCTGGGTGTCGATTTTATGTACCTATTCCTACTGAATTGGATCTCCCATAACCACCGGAGGGTCACAGATTTCATGATAGGCTTGATATCCTCTTGCCTCTGGTAAGCGGTTTATTCAGACGGTGTTGGAGCATGGGTGCTTGTATGATCACTTGGAGGTTTATTCCCTTAATAATTCATCATCACTTATTTTTCATCACAGATTTAATTGTTTTTGAGAATTGGGACGGTTTTTCATTCATCATTTGGATGCGATTACAACCTTTTGGTTTCTATCAATTATTGATATTTTTATAATACTTTTTAAGTGCACCAAATTAGATATCTATTTATTTATAGTCACATGTTTCTTTATTGGTTATGCACTCAATTACAAAAAAAAACACTTCCCACAGTTTAGTATAGCAACTTTAGCAAGAACACTTGCATGTTCTAGTGCTGTACCCAGCACTAGAGTACGAATCCTGTACCCCCCCACTAGCTTGCATGCCAGCTCATGAAAATTGTCACTCAAATCCATGCTCAATGTGTTAGGCCGCGTACACACGATCAAACTTATCCGATGAAAACGGTCCGACGGACTGTATGCCTGCTGGACTGTTTTGGTCTGATGGTTGTACACACCATCAAACCAAAATCCCCGCCGGCAGACAGCGCGGTGACGTGGTGGTGACGTTGATGCCGCCACATCACCGAAGCAGGAAGTAAAATACTTCCACGCATGCGTCGAATCCATTTGACGCATGTGCGGACAGATATGGACCGGTTTCAGCAGATAAATTTGATCGCGTGTACGCGGCCTTAGACTTCTTCCTACATTGATAAAAAATGTTTGGCAGATCAAACGTTAATATTCAAACATGGGAGATGTATGATTGGTGCAAAGTATGGGTGTTTATTTAAACAATTTAGTTGACTACAACAGCAGTCCCTAAACCAATATTGTTCAGTTTACAGTGCGGAAAATAAGTATTTGAACACCCTGCTATTTTGCAAGTTCTCCCACTTGGAAATCATGGAGGGGTCTGAAATTGTCATCGTAGGTGCATGTCCACTGTGAGAGACATAATCAAAAAAAAAAAATTCCAGAAATCACAATGTATGAATTTTTAACTATTTATTTGTATGATACAGCTGCAAAGAAGTATTTGAACACCTGTCTATCAGCTAGAATTCTGACCCTCAAAGACCTGTTAGTCTGCCTTTAAAATGTCCACCTCCACTCCATTTATTATCCTAAATTAGATGCACCTGTTTGAGGTCATTAGCTGCATAAAGACACCTGTCCACCCCATACAATCAGTAAGAATCCAACTACTAACATGGCCAAGACCAAAGAGCTGTCCAAAGACACTAGAGACAAAATTGTACACCTCCACAAGGCTGGAAAGGGCTACGGGGAAATTGCCAAGCAGCTTGGTGAAAAAAGGTCAACTGTTGGAGCAATCATTAGAAAATGGAAGAAGCTAAACATGACTGTCAATCTCCCTCGGACTGGGGCTCCATGCAAAATCTCACCTCGTGGGGTCTCAATGATCCTAAGAAAGGTGAGAAATCAGCCCAGGACTACACGGGAGGAGCTGGTCAATGACCTGAAAAGAGCTGGGACCACCGTTTCCAAGGTTACTGTTGGTAATACACTAAGACGTCATGGTTTGAAATCATGCATGGCACGGAAGGTTCCCCTGCTTAAACCAGCACATGTCAAGGCCCGTCTTAAGTTTGCCAATGACCATTTGGATGATCCAGAGGAGTCATGGGAGAAAGTCATGTGGTCAGATGAGACCAAAATATAACTTTTTGGTCATAATTCCACTAACCGTGTTTGGAGGAAGAAGAATGATGAGTACCATCCCAAGAACACCATCCCTACTGTGAAGCATGGGGGTGGTAGCATCATGCTTTGGGGGTGTTTTTCTGCACATGGGACAGGGCGACTGCACTGTATTAAGGAGAGGATGACCGGGGCCATGTATTGCGAGATTTTGGGCAACAACCTCCTTCCCTCAGTTAGAGCTTTGAAGATGGGTCGAGGCTGGGTCTTCCAACATGACAATGACCCGAAGCACACAGCCAGGATAACCAAGGAGTGGCTCTGTAAGAAGCATATCAAGGTTCTGGCGTGGCCTAGCCAGTCTCCAGACCTAAACCCAATAGAGAATCTTTGGAGGGAGCTCAAACTCCGTGTTTCTCAGCGACAGCCCAGAAACCTGACTGATCTAGAGAAGATCTGTGTGGAGGAGTGGGCCAAAATCCCTCCTCCAGTGTGTGCAAACCTGGTGAAAAACTACAAGAAACGTTTGACCTCTGTAATTGCAAACAAAGGCTACTGTACCAAAAATTAACATTAATTTTCTCAGGTGTTCAAATACTTATTTGCAGCTGTATCATACAAATAAATAGTTTAAAAAATCATACATTGTGATTTCTGGAATTTTTTTTTTTTTGATTATGTCTCTCACAGTGGACATGCACCTACGATAACAATTTCAGACCCCTCCATGATTTCCAAGTGGGAGAACTTGCAAAATAGCAGGGTGTTCAAATACTTATTTTCCGCACTGTATATCTGAACTAGATCAGTGCAAGTTTTTAAATGAGCTTACGCTTCAACACTACTGCATTTAGAGCTGAACTCCGGGCAAAAACAATATTGGGACATTAGCTAGGCACCAATAACATGTCATTCAATGCTGATTTTGGTGATGGCTACACACACACACACAAACACTATACAATTTTGAGCAATCGTTTTTCAATAAAGCTATATATTTAACAAAGACCTTCCAATGGGCTTTTGGTGTGTATTTTCCTAAAGCTTTACTCAAACAAAACAGATAAAATACCTATATGGAAATGAACGGTTGTATCTGCCATGTCCATCCATTCCTGATATTTGCATAGTTCTGCAACACAGTACAGCCCTGTCAGGTAGGTCATGCAACTTGATTTTTTTCCCTTTGCAGTTAAGACTTGCATGTGACTAGGCAATGAAAGGAGAAGCAACAGACTGATTAGCTTTTCAGGATCACTCAACTTTTTCCCACTGTTTGCAAATGAGTAATGCAGTATAACCGATTGGCTCCTTGTGCTGCCCCTCACTCTTTCTATTAGAGCTCTGCTGTACAGAGAATTGTTAGAGGCTGATACCAAGTCAAATAAAGGTACCTCCCTGCTTAGGTTACAAAGTACGCATAATGATGTGTTAATTAAAAAAATGCTGCATTATTTGGCCCTTTTTGATATGCCTGGAGTTCAGCTTTAAAGTCAGTTTCTTGCACGTAAGTTCCAAGAAAACTAAATTCAACCTGTGACCTCTCTCCCTTGATATACATTTAGTGATATCTTCACTAAGCTGCCACTTCTACAAAAGAGAAACAATATTCGTGGTATGCAAGGTTTAAAACAGGCTATATACCTTTTATATACATTTAAATAATAATGACATAAAAAAAAAAACATGACTTTTAGACCCCTTTCACAATAGGCTGTTGCAGACATTTCAGCTCTAAAAAAATGCCAAAAAAATAATTTGAATGTGCTTTCACACTGGGGCGGTAGAAAAAGTCCTGCGAGCAGCATCTTTGGAACGTTGTAAAAATGCCCCTGCCTATTTAAATGAAGGCCAGTGCTTCCAAATCGCTTTGAAAGCGCCACAAAAACAGGTCCTTTTTTTTTTTTTAAGGTCACATGACAAAAAAAAAGATTTTTAATACAGCTTACCTGTAAAATCTTTTTCTTGGAGTACATCACGGGACACAGAGCAGCATATTCATTACTATACGGGTTATATGGAGTACCTTCAGGTGATGGACACTGGCAATCTCAAACAGGAAGTCCCCTCCCTATATAACCCCCTCCCATAGAGGAAGTACCTCAGTTTTGTAGCAAGCAGTATGCCTCCCAAAAATGTTCCCCAAAAGAGGGGTGGGAGCTCTGTGTCCCGTGATGTACTCCAAGAAAAAGATTTTACAGGTAAGCTATATTAAAAATCTCTTTTTCTTTCTCGTACATCACGGGACACAGAGCAGCATATTCATTACTATACGGGATGTCCGAAAGCAGTGCTTTAATGAGGGGAGGGAGACATCTTCCAAAAAAGGATTTAATTTAGAGGTATACTCAAATAATAATAAATCCAACTTAGTCAAGAAATGTAAATCTGAAATCTAAATCAAGGGAGCCCCCTCAGATCCTGAGGAGATTGAATCGCGGCCTGCAGTACTGCCTGCCCAAAGGCTGTATCCGCATTCCTTCTTACGTCCAATTGATAAAAATGTTGTAAACGTGTGGACTGACGACCACGTTGCTGCCTTGCATATTTGAGCCATAGAGATCTGATGATGTGCTGCCCAGGAGGTGCCCATGGCCCTGGTAGAATGGGCCTTTACCGACAAAAGGAGGAGGCAACCTCTTCAAACCGCAGGCCTGAATGATTAATTGTTTAATCCATCTTGCGATGGTGGATCTAGCAGCTGCCTGACCCATCTTGGGCCCCTCCGGTAAAACGAACACCACATCTGTTTTCCGAACCTTCTCTGTAGCTTTAAGATAGGCCTTTATGGCCCTGACAATATACAACGTATGCAGCAACCCCTCCTTTCTAGAGGTGGGTTTTGGAAAGAAGGATGGAAGTACCACATCCTGGTTCAGGTGGAAACTGGATATAACCTTTGGTAGAAAGGAAGGATGAGGACGGAAAACCGCCCCATCCTTATGTAAAATGAGATATGGTTCCTTACAAGATAAGGCTGCCAATTCCGATACTCTCCTGGCCGAAACTATGGCGATCAGAAATACCGACTTTCTAGTCAGTAAAACCAAAGGTACCTCAGCCAACGGCTCAAAGGGTTGTTTCTGTAGAGTTGACAGAACAAGATTTAAGTCCCATGGACAAAGTGGTGATTTGACCGGAGGATTAACACGTAAGACTCCCTGTATGAAGGTCTTAACCAGCGAGTGGGCGGCCAGCGGCCTCTGAAACCACACTGATAAGGCTGAAATCTGCTTAATGCCAGGCCTTTATCCACTCCTAGCTGGAGAAAACGTAATACTCTATCAATGGTATACTTGCGGGAAAACCATCTCTTAGACTCACACCAGCCTACGTAGGCCCTCCAAACCCTGTAACAAATTACCCTGGAGGCCGGCTTTCTAGCCTTAATGAGGGTAGGGATTACCTGCCTAGACAGACCTCTACCCCTGAGAATCAGGGATTCAGCCGCCAGGCCGTCAAATTTAGACGCCGTAATGCAGGGTGGAGGATCGGGCCTTGTGAGAGTAGGTCTGGCCATAGAGGAAGAGTCCAAGGGTCTCCCGCTGCCAATTTCAGGACTAGTGAGTACCATGCCCTCCGGTACCAAGCTGGGGCTACCAGGATAACCGGCCTGTGCTATGATCCTGCGCAACAGGCGGGGTAGTAACTGCAGCGGGGGAAATGCATATAGAAGTTATGATTGATGCCAAGGGCAAACCAACGCATCGGTTCCGGAGGCCATAGGGTCCCTCGTTCGAGACATGAACCTGTCTAGCTTCTTGTTGAATCCTGATGCCATGACGTCCACGTCTGGCACTCCCCACTTCTGGCAGTTTGTCTGAAAGACCTGTGGATGCAGAGACCACTCCCCTGGCGACAGGGTTTGGCGACTTAGGAAGTCCGCCTGCAGGTTGTCCACCCCGGGAATGAATATCGCCGATATGCAGGGTACATAAACTTCTGCCCACCGAAAAACCAAGCTCATCTCTCTCTGAGTGGCTTGACTCTTGGTTCCCCCTTGGTGGTTCACATATATGCCACCGCTGTGGCATTGTCTGAATGAATTCTCACCGAGGACCCCTGTAATCTGGATGTCTATGCCAGGAGGGCTAGCCGAGCCGCTCTGATCTCCCAGACATTGATGGGCAGCTGCCTCTCCGCCTCTGCCCAAGTTCCTTGGCGAGTGAACCCGTTCAAGACCGCTCTCCAGCCTTCCAGACCACTGGGCAGAAAGACTCCCCTTCAGAAGGTTCTGAGGGTTTAACCACCAGCATAGACTCTGCCGGACCTTTAATGACGGCGTCAAAGGAAACTCCAAGGCCTTTGCTCCCTTGCTCCAAGCTGCTAGAATTGCTGTCTGTAGGACGCGAGTGTGGAAGCGTGCGGTACCGCCTCGAACATGGCCATTCGTTTTCCTAGTAATCGCATACGTAGGCGAATAGTTGGTTCTCTTTTGCTTAGAACCAACTGAATCAATTTTTTGATAGCCTCGACCTTTACCAGGGGCAGGAACACCTTTTGCTGTTCTGTGTCTAATCTCATGCCGAGATATTCCAACTGCTTTGTAGGTTGAAATGCTGATTTTTCCCCGGTTTAGGACCCAGCCGAACCTCTCGAGGTACTGAACCATGAGGGCTACTCCGCATTCCAGCCAAGGAAGCGAGTGATCTATGATTAAGAGGTCGTCCAGGTATGCTAGGACCGAGACCCCTTGGATCCTTAGATTGACTAGAATTGGAGCTAGGACCTTCGTGAATACCCGGGGGCCGTAGCCAGCCCGAAGGGGAGCGCCACGAATTGGAAGTGACGCTGTATCACTGCCAGGCGTAAAAAATCTTTGATGTGGCTGAAAGATTGGTACATGAAGGTAACCATCCTTTATGTCTATAGAAGCCAGAAAGTCGTCCTTCTGGAGTGTGGCGGCTGCTGACCGAACGGATTCCATCCGGAAAGAGCGAACCCTTAAGTAAGCATTTAAACCTTTTAGGTCCAAAATTGGTCTGACAGCGCCGATGGGCTTTGGTATGACAAACAGATTGGAATAGAAACCTAGCCCCTGTTCTTGGGCTGGTACCTCTACCATTATGCCCTGGTAAAGCAGATGATCCAATGCCGCCCGCATTGAGGCCTTCCTTGTGGAGGAAACTTTAGAAAATTCTAATCTGTAGCCTGTGGCCACAGATGATCGGACCCCCTCTGTCGGGGATCGATACCATGGCCTCTTGCCCCCCGAGGCCTGTCCTTGCGATCCATTGTTAAAAGTTTGATCGCGCAGGAGGCCCGATACTGCCTGGAATTTGAGGGCCCCGGAACAGGGGGGAGCTGCCTTTTAAACGCAGGACCCCGGAACTTCTTTTGACTGGTAAAAGGGTACTTTTGCCACTTGAAACAGTCTGAATGTATTTATCCAGATCTTTCCATGGAAGGGAAAACCTGCCAGTAGTCTTTTGCATGGGGCTCGGCCCGCCCAGTTCTTCAACCATAAGAGCCTTCTCATATGCACTAAAAATAGTGACAAACGAGACGCCTGCTGGATGGAGTCTTTTATAGCCTCTACCGCAAAGCACAGAGCTCTGGGAATATCCAATAACTCCTCTGCCTATTGGGCAGGGATGTCTTTAAGCATCTGTTTTGTCTGGTCCTTTAACGCCTGACAAACTCCAATTGCAGCCACTGCTGGCTGTACCACTGCTCCTGCAGTAGCAAAGGATGCTTGAAAAAGTGTCTCTAAACGTTTATCGACCGGGACCTTAAACATTTGTATGTTTTCCCCCGGGCCAGTTAATGATTTATTCACACATGAGATGGCTGCGTCCACAGTTGGGAGCGCCCATTTCTTAGAAAATGTTCTCTTCCATAGGGTAAATAACAGAAAACCTTCCAGGCGGTCTCCCATCCAGGCACTAACCAGGCCCGACCCTGCTTAGCCTCCGAGATCAGACGAGATCGGGCGCTTTCAGGGCGATGTGGCCGTAGGCTTTAGGCGGCAGAAAAAATTCTGTCCGGTCGTCCCAATCCTGGAAAAACCAATTCCTCCAACAGAGGATGGACCGGAAAAGCTGCGTTGCTTAAAGGCGCTTTAAAAGAACCCAAAGAGGATACCGCAGGAACCTGAGGCTCTGGAAATGGCAAATTAAATGCCGAGCGGACCATGTCTGTCAAAGACTGGACCCACAGACTCTCCCTTTGGGAGGCTGAAAACGATTCCTCAGTGGTAGATCCTTCCTCTAGGTACTGGTCCAACCGATCCTCCTGAAATTCTAATTCCTCCGGAGAGAGAATCTCCGCATCCGAGGATACACCTTTTGGCGATGGGGATCTAGTCCGCTTCTTGCCAGAAATAGAGCCAGCGATCATAGCTGTTAACTTTTTTCTCTAGCCCCCCTAGGGTGACAGCTAGCATCTCCTCTGTGATAACACAGGGTTGGGCCGATCTGGGCCAGCCTCAGCACCAGACCCCCTTAATGGCTTATCCAAGGCGAACCCTATAGGAATAACCTGTGGGGAAAGTATTGGCATATCATCAGAACCAGAGGAGGAACCCCTTTGTCTTTGCCTTTTTTTTTTTTTTTTTTTTGTGTTTTGATCCTGAACCTTTGGAAGCCATAATACAAAACCGAGGGACTCCGCCTACAACAACAGACTGTTATAGCCAGGAGTACAAAAAAATAAGGTTTAGGGGACAATAGGATCACTAATGCCCAAAAACGGTGGGGCTCAGTATGTTTTCCTTTATAATATTATTGTTTTTCACAACATACAGCCCCACCCCCAACATGTTTGCCAGCATTCAACCTGTTGCCAAGGGGATTTTTGGCTTAACAAAAAGCATTGGAGCTGACTCCAGCATGTACTACCCCTTTCTCGCCACCGGGAGTCACTGTGCTGCCAGCTCTGCGTCCTCTCTCTTCCAGCTCAGCTCTGAACTGAGCTAAGATCGCGCCTGCGGTGTATAACAGCAATTGAAGGCACGCCCACTCTACACTGCAGTCACGCTCCCCGCCCCCCCCCCTTCCCGAACGGCGCGAAAAAATTTCTATATGCATGCGTGCGCGCGCGCGCGCGCGACTGTTGGGGGAGGAGAGCCCAGGAGGAGACGCACTCTGGAGCCCAGGAATGCAGGCTGGAGGACGCATCAGGCGGCAGATTTGAATCCCGGCTAGGTAAGGCTTAAAACAGGCCCCTAAGGAGTCCCTTTAGCCTAGAGACAGATCTCTTCTTTTTTTTTTTTTTTAAAAAGACCTTCAACCAGCGAGCAGCAGGTAGCTAGCAAACATACATAGATAGGTAGGGGGATCAAGTGATGGGGGGGGGACATTTCAGGCCATCCTGTCCATCAGACATAGTGACCATGGTGCCCATGCAGAGCATACTCAGGCTACCCCCCTTAAGATCTCCCCTGGAGAGCCTGCTGTCGAACTAAGTCCCGCAGGCTCCCCTCTTACCTGCTCCATGCCGCAGGACGTTTGCATAGCAAAACGGTCCAATCTTCTCCCATCTCCGTGGGTAGCGTAGTAGACCTTCAGGCACTGGGGTCCTGGAAGGAACCGACTGTCCTGGACCTATACAGCACCCTGGCAAACAGGATCTTTTGGTTTAGAAAAAACTCCAAATCCTGGGCCCAGGGTCCAGCCCTCTAGAGAGGAGCATTATAGGCAAAACCCCACGGTTTGGGGCCCGGGTACTGTCCACTTTGGCACTGAGGCTCCTTGGACAGATCCGGTTAGCCCGCCTTAATCCCAAGGATGTGGAGGCAAAGCTATTCCGTGACCAACACCTAAGACACTGGCGAAAAAACTGAGGTACTTCCTCTATGGGAGGGGGTTATATAGGGAGGGGACTTCCTGTTTGAGATTGCCAGTGTCCATCACCTGAAGGTACTCCATATAACCCGTATAGTAATGAATATGCTGCTCTGTGTCCCGTGAGGTACGAGAAAGAAAAGACCCGCTAGCGCCCAAAAGAGCCAATAAAGCATCGAAAAAACGACAGGCGCTTTAGTGGCCATTTTAGCAGCACTTCAGTGTGAAAGGGGTCTTAATCAGAACTTTATGCTCCCTAGAGGACGTTTTTATAAAGCTGCAAATCTAGCATTCAAACATTCACTGCAGCTGACTTTCAGGTGCATGTCACTTAAATGATAGCGATCGATTGACCAGTGAACGTTTGAATGTCACATTCACTGCTTTGTAAAATGCCCATGTGTTACATCACATTGTACTACACATTTTATGAAACAAAACGTGTAATGAATATTTAGTTGTGTTTCATGTAGAACACATACTATATCAGAGTATACAAACCACTTACAAAAGATAACTACAGGGTGATAGTCTGAAGTAAATCATTTTGTTAAAGCATAATTAACTATTCACACTTTCACATATTTACAGGGCTAAACCCATAATACTTGTATTGCTTGAACACAAACCCAGCGACATCCCTGCTGTATATCTTAACAGAGTTCCCATATCCAGTATGCAGAGATTAAAGCAACATACCACATGCCAAGAGTGAGTATAGCTTCCAAACCAAGTGCTCTGTTCCACTCACCAAGTGTGTAAATGGTCAAATAGCACGGTTCAATACAACAAAACAAATTGGTTAAATATTATTCAGACTGACGATTACCTGGTATTTTAATGTTGCTTAAATAAAACTGCTTAATAATGTAACAATTTGCATGGGGTGTTCAAATATGTTGCATTTACTGAACCTTGCTATTTTCCCAAATACCTACCCAATTATAGGAATATTTATTATGGCAAAATTAAAACAAAGATGATTTGTGATTTGTGTTAATCGAAAAGTCCCCAAATTTCAATCAGAAGAAGCAAACGTGATTATCCATTTTGCAATCATAAAAAGAGATTGTTGCGCTAGCCCCCCAGTTGTTAGTTTGGTAAAGAGCAGGACACAAATATAGGATAGCAGGAGAATTGTGTCTGTCCTACCTATATCAGTTGCTACCGCCCTGGAAAACTTTCTGCCCTTGATCTTCACTGTAAATAACATGTCAATACAAGACATCAGTGTCTAACAGTGGCTCAAGCTGCATCAAACTAGAACATGAACATACAGAAATACCGTACCCTTTTCTATAAATAATTTCATTGATTGTTCATCATCAGAAGAAGGGGAAGAGCCACAACCTACACAAGTGAAGACAACATTGAATGAAGGCATATGGGACAAAATCAATCCAAACAGACACAGCTGTGATTTCAGATAAGCAAGGTTAATAATGGTTAATGAAAACACATGGACGACAAAACATAAATGACGCTAGCTAACTATATGTACATGGGATGCCCATGTACTAAAAAATAGTAAATTTCTCACTTCTAAAAGCGTAAACAATTCTCACAGGCCAGCATTTACAGGTTTAGCACAGCAGGTAAATTAAATTCATAATGGTACTTCAGGTAACCACTCTGATAAAGCAGGAAAGTCCCTCTAGAAGGAACCATCCCTCTATATTTTCATCAAAAAGCATATGGGCAGAGTCAAAATAGGATTTTTTTTTAAACCTGCCTGTAAAAAGTCTTTTCATAGAGTATATCATAGTACATAGGATCAGAGTCTTAGAGCATTAGTTATGATTGACTCATAAAAAAATGAGGGGTGGGACCTATGTCCTGTAATGTACGCCAAGAAAAAGAATTCTACAGGCACACCAAAAAAACAATTTTCTTAATCGTACAATATAGGACATGGGATCAGAGTCATAGGAGACGAGACCTTAAAAACCTGATGGGTGGGCTAGCAAAACAAACATTCTAAGAGACCATGTAACAATGGGTTAAGCGAAGGGTTTGATGGCAATTAGATGTTTACAAGCACCTTGTGACCAAAACTGACATCAGATGAGGTCTGAACATTGACCTGGTAAAACTTACATGTGAGAACCAGGGGTAGCCTCAAAACAGATGCAAGATGCTGCAAATTCTATGACGCACCAACAGATCTGGCGGAGTGTGCCTCGACAGGTAAAGGACAAAATACTCTCCTTTTGACCATAGGTTCAGTTAAAAACGCTAATCAATGCAAAAATGCTGAAACGAGAGGCAAGGAATCCCTGAAGGGATTTTCAGAAATAAAAACAGAGAGAATTGGAGTGTCCAAAGAACACTGTAGCAGATAGGTGCAATGTTAACTTTTTAGCCTTTAAGAGTGTAGGCATGAGCAAATCGGATAAACCCTCTATCCTTCAGGACATAAGCTTCAACAGCCAAGCAGTTACAACCAGCGACCAAAAAGCAGGATGGTAGACCTTCAACCGAAACAGATTATTTAGGTGATCCAGGGGGCCAAGAACCTATGTCTAAGTATATCCTCCAGTGCCATGATGGTCATCAAATACTCTCCACCTTGATTATCAAGAGCAGGCAAAGCAGAAGCTTTTGAGACTAAAAAGGCATAGACCTGAAGGAACTGATCCCATAAAATCAACAGAACATCCCTTGTGAAGGTCATGGTCCACTCCTAGCGATACACCTTTGCAATTTGTTGAATCGGGATTCCCCCACCTGCAATGGAAATCTTGAAACGGTAAAGAGACCATTCACTTGGACTTAAACTGACTGACGAGGTCCTTCTGCCAATTTTTCACATGTTTTTTTTCAAGTATATTTTTCTTCCATAGTATGTTTGCAGTATACTAGCAGTATTAACCATGATTACAGACCCTTCAAGACTATATGTGTTTTTCATAGTTTTTTGACCTGGTCCCTATACTTCCTTTGTGGTTCACCCTACCGTGTCCAAAGCCCTCTCGTCATACGCAGTGGGCAGTTTTCTCCAACTTCCTGGATTTATTCCAGTCAAATAATTAGCCTGGGATAATGGCAGTCACATGTTTAGGATGAGGGCGAGTCCACAATCTGTGAATCTTGCTGGTGTATTTTGTATTTTTATCTATGATATGGTTTGTTTCCTTTGTTGTAGTTGTCTCTGATTACTTTTAATCTTCCTGAGGAAGCCAGATCAAACAAAACACGTAGAAGATTATATTCAAGGCAATCAAAATGGAGTGAATGCCTCCTTTCACCTCGGGGACAACAGGTTTGAGTAGAAACCCTAACACAACAAAAGGTTAAAGCTTAGAGAGTCTACCAGAAAATACGTTTCAAATGAGGTCAAATGCAGTACATACAGTCTAAAGAATAATACAAAAAAAATATACTGTCATTTTACCTCCACGGTACACCATTAAAAAAAAAACAACATTGTCATATTAAGCATGTTGCTGTATTAAGCTTTTTGGTTTCGAGGACAACACAGTAAGTGTTTTTGGGAAGATTTGTGACCCATATGATGTTAGTAGAGGAGCATATCTCCTATTTCTCAGTTTCTCTGGTTTTAATATTTTTGTGTTGACTAGAAACCCTGTAATCTTTTCTTTTCCAGGACAGGGGCAATGACCCTCAGAGGAGTTGCATGAGAGCAGCAAAGAGATCTGCGTTCCCATGAAGGATGGCAAGTATGACAGCAAACCAAAATTGCAGTTTGCAACCCCTGAACACAATGTTCTGGGACCTAAGCACCTTAGATGTGCCTGAACCAGATGGCAGTAAACACCAGCAGACACCCCCCCACCTAAAAAGTGGGGAACCTGCTCATAGCAATAACAGCCCGTTACAAGAATTAGTTTTGAGGTCTTACAGTTGAACTGGGCTCCAGCGTTTGGGCTTGGATCCCAGGGCCTGAGAGAAAAAAAAGCTCTCTGGAGCCAAGGGGTAACCTGCAGGAGCTTTGGCCACCTTTTTCTGGGGTAAGGAGGTAATCTTCCCCCATGACTCCTTGATGCAATTGCTCATGAAAATGCCTCCTCAAGGAAACCTTTTTGCATGGAGGGTCTGCAGTCCAGTGATTGAGTCAAAGGATAGGAGTAGAAAAGAAGCCTATCTCGAATTGACAGTGAAAATCTGCAAATCCTTCAAAGCTCACCCACCCATACATTAAAGGATACCTTTAATGTAAAAAAAAAAAAAAAAAAGACTTAGGCATGTTTATTAGACAAGACAGACAATTTTAGCAGACAAGTTTGTGACATCAGGTTGCATAGCCTAACCTGGCAGGAAGAATAAGGCCTGAGGAAAAATTCCAAACTTTCTAATAGGGTCCTTGAAAACCAGTGAGTGGTTGTAAATCTCTGGCATGAAATATCAACAAAGCATATCCCTCTATAGGGTGTACATGTCTCAATCCAGAGCACTAAATGTTGGTAAGTTATTTCCATCTGCTGCCTTGTTCTTCTGCCATCTGTAGTCACTTCAGACATGTTTTTCTGACTCCAAGAGTTAAGATGACAGGGGATAGAGCTCCAGCACACAATGTGTGCCGTGTGAAGGAGGATGTGTCCCTTCCCACAGCTCTCCACACTGGGCTCTGCAGTATGTAATGTCAGCTCCCTGCTTTCTGAAATCTTAGACAATTCTGGACTCTGAACAGCTGTAAAGGAGAGGGCTGCAGATAAACAGGTCCAACATATGAAGGAGGATTTGTTTTATCTCCTTTTGTTTAAGGTGTATCACCTGAGGTTAGTAACAGGGTAGTTTAAGAAGTGTTTTCCGATGCAACAAATGCCTGTAAAACACATTGTAAAAGCTCATTATCACTATAGGTATGTGTTTTTAAGCTGCTTTAAAATGTAATGCCTGTGTCAAAGAGCATTTAGAGGGATAAAGATGTCCTCCGGGCCAGTCTCCATACAACACAGGCTGTATGAGTGTACAAAGATTTTATGTTTTGGCTGGCTGAGGCAGTTTCAGCGAGTTTAGGGTGGTGAACTCAAAGGCACAAGTGCGCACTGCAACAATAAGGGGTTGATTTACTAAAACTGGAGAGTGCAACATCTCATGCAGCCCTGCATGGTACCCAATCAGCTTCCAGATTTTTTTGTCAAAGCCTAATTGAACAAGCTGCAGTTAGAAGCTGATTGGCTACCATGCACAACTGCACCAGATTTTGCATTCTTCAGTTTTAGTAAATCAATCCCTGTGTGCACTAATTCCATCCTTGGGCTTTGGAGAGATTTTCACTGGATAACGCCATATCATCCTCCTTTCACTTCCTCATCCTCTGGGGGAGAGAGTGGGGGGCTCTCTTTTACAGGCTCTTGGTATCCGAGGTCTAGAAGGACTCGTGCACACTGTGCTTGAAAACACAGATTTTACAGGCATTTTTTTTTTTTGCCTGTAAACACACCTGTACCATAGCCTATATATTCATGCACACATAGGCATTTACAGAATTGTTTTAAGACCAGCACATTCAGGAGAGGTGCTTTTGGGCAGGAAAAAAAAATACAAATATGCAGAATGCGCAAAAAATTTGCCTAAATGCTAGATGTGTTTAGGCAGGATCACGCATTAGCATGTTAATGCATTGCAATGCCAGAATTAATTATTGTTCTGGCAAAAAGAATGCATTCAAGCCCATATTTGCATGTGCATTAGCTGCCTGTTATTGTGTCTTAAGCACTTACAGACCACCCCCCGCAGGGATATGTTCCAACAAGCTTGTGTGCAGAAGTGAATACATACGTTAGCAGCGCCCGCATCTGAAAACGGTGTTCAAACCACACATGTGAGGTATTGCCGCGATCGTTAGAATTATTGCTCTAACACTAGACCTCTGTAACTCAAAACATGCAACCTGTAGAAGTCGCCATTCCACAAGCAGGTGCAACTTGGAAGCGTGACATATTGGGTATCAATTTACTCGACGTAACGTCATCTTTCACAATATTAAAATACAATTATTTTAAATAAATTATTCTCTAGGGTGTTAGAAAAAAACATATAGAATGTTTTGGAGTTCTAAGTAATTTTCTAGCAAAAAAAAAACTGTAACTTTAACTTGTAAACACCAAATCTCAGAAAGAGGCTTGGTCCTTGAGTGGTTAAGCAGCTTTTATCCTGCCAGGAGAAAAGGTGTTCAGAGGAGATTGTATGTATAAAAAAGCAATAAATAAAGGAACCACAAAAAGAGTCCAGATATAAATCGCAGCAGCGCTTATATTCTCACAATAAAGCGAGAACTGAATGGGATAAAATCCCAAAAAAATGCCAGACTGAAGAAAGTTCATAAAAAAAATAGGAGATGTGCACTACAGATGAGCAGGATGCCAAAAAGTCTTATCAAGCCACCACTAAATCACCGCGTGATATCAAACGACCCCTTATGGGGATATGCTTACCACAGGGATAAGACCAAAATGACCTTTCACACCACCTTAAGATACTTTCTCCTTCTCTGAATCTCTTTATGCAGATACTGGGTCTGGGTACATCTCAAATTCATGTGGATAATAAACAACAGAGAGTGCTTCCATAGCATAATACTGTATATTTATTATAAAAATTGATCCCATATACCCCCCTTAATCAAATGCACGTACACAATTAAAACAATCAAAAACCTTTAAGCATGATACCAGCATATTGGTGTGTTCTGGATAGGTGCCAGTTGTCTATCCGTGAAGATCCACTCCCGGTTGTACCACACAATAGCGTTCACGTTGCTTCCGGGTTTGTAATGGGATACAATCCTGATGTTTCGTCCGGTAGGACTTTTTCAAAGGATGTTACCCCATTACCTTTCAATCACCGTTTAAATAAGATCCCGATGACTATGACTCATGATCATCCTCCTATCACAAATGTAGGGAGGAGCATGCCGTGGGTTCGGCGTGGGTGACGGACAGGGTATTGGAACCAATCACGTCTATGGCTCTTAGCCAACTGCGGTGCGATACGCCTCTCCCTCAGTGACCAATGGGGAAGCAGTCAATGCTCCTCCAATCACGGCCGAGGGGGGAGGGGGGGGGGTGCGGCCCGAGTGACATATAAGGCGTTATAGCTATAATAGCTATAACGTGCATCCAATGTAATCTGCCTCTCACTTAGGAACACCCAAGCGAACAGGCGGAGATTCCAAATGATGCGGTGATCACGTAGACGGCGTTAGGGAACGGAACGTCATGTGAACCGGAGCGTCGTGTTCTGGCCAATCAATGAGAAGGAGGTGGGTTTAGCCGTACGACTTTAGTGTGGGACAGCCGACAATGTCTTCTACGGAGGACTGTCACCACCTAACAATAGCATATCATCACCTAACAAATGTTAAAACACAACATATAAGTTTTGGTGTTACAGTTGTCAGAACACGACGCTCCGGTTCACATGACGTTCCGTTCCCTAACGCCATCTACATGATCACCGCGTCATTTGGAATCTCCGCCTGTTCGCTTGGGTGTTCCTAAGTGAGAGGCGGATTACATTGGATGCGCGTTAAAGCAAATTATAGCTATAACGCCTTATACGTCACTCAGGCCATGCCCCCCCCTCCCCCTCGGCCCGTGATTGGAGGATCATTGACTGCTCCCCCATTGGTCACTGAGGGAGAGGCATATCGCACCGCAGTTGGCTAAGAGCCATAGACGTGATTGGTTCCAATACCCTGTCCGTCACCCACGCCGAACCCACGGCATGCTCCTCCCTACATTTGTGATAGGAGGATGATCGTGAGTCATAGCCATCGGGATCTTATTTAAACGGTGATTGAAAGGTAATGGGGTAACATCCTTTCAAAAAGTCCTACCGGACGAAACGTCAGGATTGTATCCCATTACAAACCCGGAAGCAACATGAACGCTATTGTGTGGTACGACCGGGAGTGGATCTTCACGGATAGACAACTGGCACCTATCCAGAACACACCAATATGCTGGTATCATGCTTAAAGGTTTTTGATTGTTTTAATTGTGTACGTGCATTTGATTAAGGGGGGTATATAGGATCAATTTTTATAATAAATATACAGTATTATGCTATGGAAGCACTCTCTGTTGTTTATTATCCACATGAATTTGAGATGTACCCAGACCCAGTATCTGCATAAAGAGATTCAGAGAAGGAGAAAGTATCTTAAGGTGGTGTGAAAGGTCGTTTTGGTCTTATCCCTGTGGTAAGCATATCCCCATAAGGGGTCGTTTGATATCACGCGGTGATTTAGTGGTGGCTTGATAAGACTTTTTGGCATCCTGCTCATCTGTAGTGCACATCTCTATTTTTTTATGAACTTTCTTCAGTCTGGCATTTTTTTGGATTTGATCTCATTCAGTTCTCGCTTTATTGTGAGAATATAAGCTCTGCTGCGATTTATATCTGGACTCTTTTTGTGGTTCCTTTATTTATTGCTTGTTTATACATACCATTCCCATTTTTAGCGGCGGCTAACATTTATTTTTGTAGTTCTTTAATCATTATTACATAAGTTATTACAACTATTAATTGTTCCTATACCATTCGATACCTTATCTACAGTCATCCTTAGCACTGGGTGGTGCTTACAAAGGAGGGCCAATTGTAGCATCGTGGGTTCAAAGGAGATTGCATGGGGCTTAAAAGTGGCTAAAAATCTCCCCATGAATGCAAACATTACAGCCGAGCACTTGTCTCTGAATAATTAGGATGAGAGAGTGGTGTGTGTGGGGGCTAATAAAGCCTCTGAGGAGGACAGTGACTCTTAACAGGAACAGTAGTCAGGGTTAGCAGAATTCTAACCCTGCTGGGAGAGGTTACTGAACACTCCTCCCATTGGAGAGCATAATTGCTAGGCCCAGAGACCATAATTGTTAGCCCAGAGTGTAACCTCTGAAGTGTCACTGTAGGCAGAGTGGCCCAGTGTTTTCATGAATAACTGTGCTGCAATCTGGAAGGTGCCAGATGCAGAAGAGCAGCAGGTCAATACACAGGAGACCGAAAAATAGCATGTGCATACTCAGTAGACCCAAGCAGTTAACCACTTGACCACTGGGCACTTAAACCCCCTTAATAACCAGACCAATTTTCAGCTTTCGGTGCTCTCACAGTTTGAATGACAATAACTCAGTCATACAACACTGTAACCAAATGAAATGTTTGTCCGTTTTTTCCCTCAAATAGAGCTTCTTTTGGTGGTATTTGATCACCTCTGCGGTTTTAATTTTTTTCGCTATAAATGAAAAAAGAACGAAAATTTGGTAAACAAATTAATTTTTCTTCATTTCTATTATAAAATTTTGCAAAAAAGTATTTTTTCTTCATAAATTTGGCCTAAAATGTATACTGCTACATATCTTTGGTAACAAAACAAAAAAATAATTGGATATTATTTAGTCTGGGTGAAAGTTATAAGGTCTACAAGCTATGGTACCAATTACTGAAAATGTATCAATTTGATAACATCTGATGTACTGACAGCCTCTCTCAATTCTTGAGACCCTAACATGCCAGATAAGTACAAATAACCCTCAAATGACCCCTTTTTGGAAAGAAAACATTCCAAGGTATATAGAAAGAGGCATTGTGAGTTTTTTGAAGTTGTCATTTTTTCCCACAATTTTTTTGCAAAATCAAGATTTTTTTTATTTTATTTTTTTTCCACAAAATGTTCATATTAGTGGGTTATTTCTCACACACAACATATGCATACCACAAATTACACGCCAAAACACATTCTGCTATTCCTCCCGAGTATGGCGATACCACATGTGTGAAACTTTTACACAGCGTGGCCACATACAGAGGCCCAACATGCAGGGAGCACCATCAGGCGTTCTGGAGCACCCAGACCAATTCTGACATTTCTCTCCTACATGTAAAAAATCATCATTTATTTGCTAGAAATTTACATAGAACACCAAAACATTATATATGCTTTTTTAGCAAAGACCCTAGAGAATACAATGGCGGTCGTTGCAACTTTTTATCGCGCATGGTATTTGCACAGCAATTTTTCTAACGCGTTTTTTTTGGAAATAAACCAGTTTTGTGCTTTAAAAAAAAAAAAACAGTAAAGTTAGCCCAATGTTTTTGCATAATATGAAAGATGAAGTTACGCCGAGTAAATAGATACTTAACATGTCACCCTTCAATATTGCACACGCTTGTGGAATGGCGCCAAACTTCGCTACTTAAAAATCCCCATGGGCGACGCTTTAACTGTTTTTACTGGTTACATCTTTTTAGTTGGACAGGAGGTCTAGGGCCAAAATTATTGCTCTTGCTCCAACGTTTGCAGCGATACCTCACATGTGTGGTTTGAACACCGTTTTCATATGTGGGCGGGACTTGCGTGCGGTCGTGTCTGTATACGAGCACGCGGGTACAGGGGCGCTGTAATTTTATTTATTTTTTTATTGTTCATTTTACTTTATTTATTTTAGTTTGACACGTTTTTCCCCAAAAAATAAATGTTTTGATTACTTTTATTCCTATTACAAGGAATGTAAACATCCCTTGTAATAGGAATATAGCATGACAGGTCCTCTTTACAGTGAGATATGGGGTCAATAAGACCCCACATCTCACCTCTAGGCTGGGAAGCCTGAAAAAAAAAAAAAAAAAAAAAAAAACGATCGCAGTGAGTATTGCTCAGGGAGTATTGCACAGAGGGTATTGCAGAGTATTGTGCGGGGGGTATTGCAGAGTATTGTGCGGGGGGGGGGGTATTGCAGAGTATTGTGCGGGGGGGGGGGTATTGCAGAGTATTGTGCGGGGGGGGGGGGGTATTGCAGAGTATTGTGCGGGGGGGGGGTATTGCAGAGTATTGTGCCCGGGGGGTATTGCAGAGTATTGTGTCGGGGGTATTGGAGAGTATTGTGCCGGGCGTATTGCAGAGTATTGTGCCGGGGGTATTGCAGAGTATTGTGCCAGGGGTATTGCAGAGTATTGTGCCAGGGGTATTGCAGAGTATTGTGCGGGGGTATTGCAGAGTACGGCGCAGGGGGTATTGCAATGTACGGCCCAGGGGGTATTGCAATGTACGGCCCAGGGGGTATTGCAGAGTACGGCGCAGGGGGTATTGCAGAGTACGGCGCAGGGGGTATTGCAGAGTACGGCGCAGGGGGTATTGCAAAGTACGGCGCAGGAGGTATTGCAGAGTACGGCGCAGGGGGTATTGCAGAGTACGGCGCAGGGGGTATTGCAGAGTATGGCGCAGGGGGTATTGCAGAGTACGGCGCAGGGGGTATTGCAGAGTACGGCGCAGGGGGTATTGCAGAGTACGGCGCAGGGGGTATTGCAGAGTACGGCGCAGGGGGTATTGCAGAGTACGGCGCAGGGGGTATTGCAGAGTACGGCGCAGGGGGTATTGCAGAGTACGGCGCAGGGGGTATTGCAGAGTACGGCGCAGGGGGTATTGCAGAGTATGGCGCAGGGGGTATTGCAGAGTACGGCGCAGGGGGTATTGCAGAGTACGGCGCAGGGGGTATTGCAGAGTATGGTGCAGGGAAGGAAGAGTATTGCAGGGGTTAATGCACAGTATTGCAGGGGTTAATGCAGGGATGGCTGAGCAGGGATGGATGGATCTGTGACTGCAATAGTCACAGATCCATCCCACAGTGCTGCTGCCATCCGCGCTCCCCCTCTCGCACTGTACCGCTCGGTACAGAGAGAGGAGGGAGGAACCGGCGTCATCAAATGACGCCGGTTTGTTTACATGTGATCGCGCCGTCATTGGACGAAGCGATCACGTGGTAAACGGCCGCTATCAGCAGCAATTTACTGCGATCAGTGATCCCGTGACGGACATTCCCGGGTGCGCGCGATTCTGGGATCACGTTATATAACGTGATCCCAGAGTTAAGCAACCACCTTGCCGCCGTTATTTGACGGCGGCTGGTGGTCAAGTGGTTAAATTGTATTTTTTTTTTTGTAATACAGCCCACTTCCTGTTTGTCTGGAAAAAAGCCTAGGCTTATGACATCATGCACAGCTCTCTCACAGCCAGACTTAGCGGAGGGAAATTTCTGCAGCATATTTGGCAAGTACAGAATCACAGCATATATACAATAATATGCAAAGCGGTTGGAGGGAAGCTTTAGAATGGCAAAGATGTTTTTATTACAAATTATGTGAGCAGACTGCAGTTCCTCTATAGGAGACTCCGCAAGAAGCCACAAATCAAAAGCAAAAAAATGGCAAACTGTCTATCTTGTGCAACCGGCTGCAATTGAATGGATTGCAGCCAGTTCCCCTCTGTTATAGTATTAAACCTCTAGTAAACCCCTAGTAACTATTTGTTAAAATTCTTACCCCAGGACTTACAGTTTACAATTTTCCCTGAATATGGGTGTAACATCTTACGAAGGATGAACTTGTACTTTAATACAAATAATACAAACAGACACTGCTGTGTTGAGGTCTCCTTTAAATATCCTTTAAATATTATAAACAAAAATGCTGTGTGCTGAAAGTCAATGCAACTCTAAAGCCTGGTACAGTAGGTGACTGGGATATTGTGTCAATCTCGCTCCCTTTCTCGGCGAGATTGAGCACTTGTGAGCCCCATCGCGAGAGCCAGCACCGAGCTGGCTTGCCGCGATGGAGACAAAGCCGTCATAGAAGCGACGGGGATCCGATGCGGATTCCCGCCAATTCTACACGTGGGCGGAGTTTGTTATGAATCCTGAAGGAGAAATCCCCGCCGGATTTAAAAAAAAATCCGGCATGGGTTCCCCCCTCAGGAGCATAACCGGCCCTTAGGTCTGTTATGGGTTGTAAGGAGACCCCCCCTACGCCGAAAAAACGGCGTGGGGGTCCCCCACAATCCATAACAGACCCGTATCCAAAGCACGCCGACCGGCCGGTCAGGAAGGGAGTGGGGGCGAGCGAGCGCCCCCCCCCCCTCCTGAGCCGTACCGGGCAGCATGCCCTCAACATGGGGGGGTCAGGTGCTCTGGGGCAGGGGGCGCACTGCGGCCCCCCACCCCAGAGCACCCTGTCCCCATGTTGATGAGGACAGGGCCCCTTCCCGACAACCCTGGCCGTTGGTTGTCGAGGTATGCGGGCGGGAGACTTATCGGAATCTGGAAGCCCCCTTTAATAAGGGGGCCCCCAGATACCGGCCCCCCACCCTAAGTGAATGAGTATGGGGTACATCGTACCCCTACCCATTCACCTGCAAATAAAAAGTGTAAACACAAATAAACCACACAGGGTATTGAAATATTTTATTAGTTGGCCGCCGGGGGGGGGGGTGTGTATGATCGCTTTTATAAAAGCGCCCCCTCCGGCGGGCTTCTGTGGGGGGTGGGTGCCGCCGTCTGGTTCTCTTCCGCCGCCGGGGGGCGCTTTGATAAAAGCATAAGTAAAAAATAGCAGGTAATGGCGCCTCCTAGAAATAAAGGAATGTGCAAATATAAATATAGATGGTGTCTGTCCAAATCAAAGGTGCTGGTCCTAGTCAGAATATAACATATATATACCACAAAGTAAATTGAATATTACTTGATAATTAGTGATTGAAAAAATAGTGATTGAAAAAATAAAAATAAAAATAATTCTTAAATCCTAAAAGTCCAATTCCTAGTGATAAAAATTCCCAAAATAAGTGTTGCAATATTAAATGATGATGATAATAATAATCCAAAGAAGTCCAGTTTTATAAAAATATAAATATATTTTCAGGATTGCTTCCAAAGAATATAAAGTGATATGTGCTTCATGCAGGTATAGCCGTCAGTGGTTCATTCAGTGCTCTCCCCCAATGGTCCCGCACTCACCGGATCCAACTACCCCTGCAGGGGTAATAGGCTTTCTCAGTAAAACTCCACACTTCAGTAGGATCTGCCTGGTTTCCTCACATGGGGTCTACTTCAACCATTCAGCCGCTCATAGGGAAGATAGGATAAAACGAAAGTGCCCAATAGCGTGATACCGTTTTGTGCCAAGTAAAATTATTTATTGATAAACAATGGGTACTCACAATTTACATGCAGTTTAAAAAGCCTTTAGAAAATATATGCTGTAGCTTAGAGCGAACGTTCCTTAGAGCTACAGCATATATTTTATAAAGGCTTTTTAAACTGCATGTAAATTGTGAGTACCCATTGTTTATCAATAAATAATTTTACTTGGCACAAAACGGTATCACGCTATTGGGCACTTTCGTTTTATCCTATCTTCCCTATGAGCGGCTGAATGGTTGAAGTAGACCCCATGTGAGGAAACCAGGCAGATCCTACTGAAGTGTGGAGTTTTACTGAGAAAGCCTATTACCCCTGCAGGGGTAGTTGGATCCGGTGAGTGCGGGACCATTGGGGGAGAGCACTGAATGAACCACTGACGGCTATACCTGCATGAAGCACATATCACTTTATATTCTTTGGAAGCAATCCTGAAAATATATTTATATTTTTATAAAACTGGACTTCTTTGGATTATTATTATCATCATCATTTAATATTGCAACACTTATTTTGGGAATTTTTATCACTAGGAATTGGACTTTTAGGATTTAAGAATTATTTTTATTTTTATTTTTTCAATCACTATTTTTTCAATCACTAATTATCAAGTAATATTCAATTTACTTTGTGGTATATATATGTTATATTCTGACTAGGACCAGCACCTTTGATTTGGACAGACACCATCTATATTTATATTTGCACATTCCTTTATTTCTAGGAGGCGCCATTACCTGCTATTTTTTACTTATTCTTCACTCCCACCTAGGTGGGTTTTTATGTAGGGGCAGCCACTTCAAACTCAATCACTTTGTATTTTTTATTATTTTTATCACATCACTATTTTATTTAAATTGTCTGTGGCGCAGATTCATCTTTTTTTACCTTGCTTTGATAAAAGCGCCCACCACCCGGCGGGCTTCTTTCGACGTCTTCGGCGGCTGGGGGGTCTTCTCCGCTCTCCGGGGGTCTTCTCCGCTCTCCGGGGGTCTTCTTCTTCTTCAGGACTCGCCACCGCTATCTTCGTGTGTTAGCTCAATTACTAGCGGCGGCGGCCCCCTCTTCTGCGACGTCTTCTTCTTCTGCTCTCCAGATGTTGACGCGACGCATCCTTCCGCTGTTATGCCGGGCACGTGGCTCGCAGCGAAATATATAGGCCTGTCTTGTGACGTCGCAGTCCCATCATGCTCCGGTAGGTACCACGTGCTACCTACCCACGTGATACCTACCGGAGCATGATGGGACTGCGACGTCACAAGACAGGCCTATATATTTCGCTGCGAGCCGCGCGCCCGGCATAACAGCGGAAGGATGCGTCGCGTCAACATCTGGAGAGCAGAAGAAGAAGAAGAAGAAGACGCCGACGTCGCAGAAGAGGGGGCCGCCGCCGCTAGTAATTGAGCTAACACACGAAGATAGCGGCGGCGAGTCCTGAAGAAGAAGACCCCCGGAGAGCGGAGAAGACCCCCGGAGAGCAGGAGAAGACCCCGGAGAGTGGGAGAAGACCCCCCAGCCGCCGAAGACGTCAAAAGAAGCCCGCCGGGTGGTGGGCGCTTTTATCAAAGCGCCCCCCGGCGGCGGAAGAGAACCAGACGGCGGCACCCACCCCCCACAGAAGCCCGCCGGAGGGGGGCGCTTTTATAAAAGCGATCATACACCCCCCCCCCCCCGGCGGCCAACTAATAAAATATTTTCAATACCCTGTGTGGTTTATTTGTGTTTACACTTTTTATTTGCAGGTGAATGGGTAGGGGTACGATGTACCCCATACTCATTCACTTAGGGTGGGGGGCCGGTATCTGGGGGCCCCCTTATTAAAGGGGGCTTCCAGATTCCGATAAGTCTCCCGCCCGCATACCCCGACAACCAACGGCCAGGTTTGTCGGGAAGGGGCCCTGTCCTCATCAACATAGGGACAGGGTGCTCTGGGGTGGGGGGCCGCAGTGCGCCCCCCACCCCAGAGCACCTGACCCCCCCATGTTGAGGGCATGCTGCCCGGTACGGCTCAGGAGGGGGGGGGGGGGCGCTCGCTCGCCCCCACTCCCTTCCTGACCGGCCGGCCGGCGTGCTTTGGATACGGGTCTGTTATGGATTGTGGGGGACCCCCACGCCGTTTTTTCGGCGTAGGGGGGGTCTCCTTACAACCCATAACAGACCTAAGGGCCCGTTATGCTCCTGAGGGGGGAACCCATGCCGGATTTTTTTTTAAATCCGGCGGGATTTCTCCTTCAGGATTCATAACAAACTCCGCCCACGTGTAGAATTGGCGGGAATCCGCGTCGGATCCCCGTCGCTTCTATGACGCGCTCGCTGGAATGTGCTTTTACTATTCCAGCGAGTGCGAGATATCGGCAGCCTGTCGCCGAGATTCAGCGCGATGCTGGCGTGCTAAAAACACATTCTCGGCGGCAGGCACTGTACACACGATCAGATTTTCCATGGAAAAAGCGTAGGACTTTTGTCCGAAGGGCGCTGGCCATGAACTTGTCTTGCATACAAACACCATCAAACACAAAACAATGTGTTTTTTCAGCTCTTTAGCGCCACCATTTGGGCAACTCTAATGTTGTGTTATGGTGAGCATTGCTTCCGAGCATGCGTGTCTGTACTTTGGAGTTTTGTCCGACGGACTTGTGTGCACACGTTCGGAAAAGCCAACAACACAATTGTTGGCGGAAAATTTTAAAGCATGCCATCAAACATTTGTTTGTGGAAAAACCAACTACAATTGTACGATGGAGCATACAAATGGTCGGGTTTTCCTGATAACAGCCTGTCATCACACAATTCCGGTCGGAAAATCTGTGTGTAAGAGGCTATATTTAAATGTATGGCTGTTGTACCCTTAAAAATAGATGTGTGGTGGCTTGCTTTTCAGAGGCGATAGCCCACCTCCTCCCCGCCTACTTTAATCCTGTAAACATCGACCCACCAGCCCCATCTGCTTAAATAGGTCATGTTCAGTAGCTGTACTGCCCACCAAGCGCATCAGCAGAATTTTTGCCCACCACTGCAAAGCATCGGGGAGATAAAAATGCAGCTCAACTGGCTGTTTATACCACCGCAAATCTAAATTAGCTTAAAAGTAAGAAATAGTCATTTGCTGTACTGGCAAGCAGAAAATCCAGAGAGACAAGAGACGACAAAACAAAGTACACAGCATTGGCTTTCCTCCCTCAAGAAAGTTCATCCCACCAAAACAGATATGGAAACAGGGATTAATTTCTATAATTAAAGTGGAGTTCCACCCATTTTTTTATGTTTGTCTATGCTGCATGCCCTAATCTCAGTGTTCAGAATGGACAATTTCTATTCATTTTGTTGCTTGTAAATACCTTTATTTTGTAGTCCTTCATTACTTCCTCCTCCTTATTAGCCTAGGCTATTAAGTCACAAGGCTATTTGCAAGGGTTTTTGGGATAGGCATTATGTTTCCCAGTAGTCTTGCAAACCTGACTGAAACCTAGTGTGCAGCACTGAGCATGTGCGAGATATGCAAAGCTGAAATCCAGGAAGTCAAAGTCTGGCTTCATGATGCCCACACTTAAGATGGCCACGGTCTATTTCTAGATTATAAACTATCTAAATGCTGTAACAACCTAACGAAACGGACCTTAGTTTACAGACTAACTTTACTAGAATACATTAAGCTTGTGTATTACAGGAGTATTTATATTTAAAATGTGAAATTGTGGGTGGAACTCCACTTTAAGTCATTTGCACCTGACATGTAAAATTTTTGGCTGACCCTAGTTTAGTGACATGCATTAATTGATATTTTTCATTACGGAAACCATCTAACCATCCAGTGTGCCACTTATAAACGCTGGGTATAATGTACGCAAACATGAAGCAAAAGAGAGCAGTTGCTTATAGCACGCTTGTCTTCAGTAATCTTTAGGCTAGTTTTCTTCAGCCAACCAGATTAAAATACTTAGGGAATATTATATGACTGAATAGCTCTGCTAACAAAATATCACTCACCTGAAAGACGACATCGGTAGTATAGTGTTACAGTATAGTAATCTCTCTACCTCTGCTTACTTTTTGCAATCGCCACAATGAATATTTAAGGTAGCTACAATTTTCATGAGAAATTACATAACATTTATTTATATGCAAGCAGTATTACTAAAAAAAACATTGCACAGCACGTGGTTTGTGTGTGCAATTTAGAAAGACAATTACATTTTAACATGACCCTTCCGATTATAAAAAATAGAAATCAAGCAAAACACACTTGCCATATATAAGATTATATATATATATCACAAACATATTTGTCAATATCTAGAACAGAGGTTTCTAAGCTTATTTGGCATACCCTCCCCTTTTCACAAAATAAATTACTCAGCGTCCCCATGGAAATGTACTTTCTTTAAGTGAACAAAGATGCAGTGACAAAATTTGTGTTCTATGTATCTATATCTTTGCCTACATCCTAGAGAAAGATGAAAGGAGATCTACTAAACCGATCCTCTTCTCCTGTCCACAAAAGGCTGGTCCCTGTAGCTTTTTCACCCCCATGCACTAGCCGTCTTGACGTCATTAAGTCCTACAGCAGCGTCCATAGCACTGCTCTGGACATGAGGATGGTAGAACAGTCCACTGCTGGATCGTGGGAGACCACGGTTTACCGGGAGAACAGAGGTTCAGGTAGGAATAGGGGTTTTCCTCTGCCCTGGACAAAACTAGCACCTAACCTTTGCAGGGAGAATTTTTCTTCTGCCCAGAGTTTGGCTTTAAGTCCCATTGGTGGACTTGACCACTGATCAGTTTTAACTTTCATTGTGTTTGCTTATTTGGAAAATAAAGTAATCACTTTGACACTGTTACATATGTTCAGCAGATGGAACATGTATGAATGTTTTTTCTCCGCTTTTTTTTAGGTCTACTTATTTTTAATTAATGTCCCCAATTGCACCTGAGGCCAATACAGCTAATACCCCCCTTGATCTTTCCAGTGCTGCCCAGGAGGCATAATCTCCCACTTTGGGAAGCACCTATCTAGAATATTTATCTGTTTGATCAGCTGTTTCTCTACCCAGACAAATCATTGCTGTGATAAAAACTCAACTCATATGATCTAACCACATGCTCTTGACCAGATTGGTGTGAGCAGAACTGGATGGAATCGTCCAGATGTGGCCGAACCAAAGTTTTATAAAGTGGCAGGATATTAGTATCTCTGGAGTATATCCCCTTTTTTATGCATAATAATATTCTGTCGGCTTTGGTAGCTGCAGCTTGACATTGCATGCTATTGCACAGTTTGTCTTCCACTCAGACCCTCAGATCTTTCTCCATCCTTGGCTCCCCAGTAGCTCTACCTCAGCGAGTAGTTTTGTGTTTATGTTCTTAGCTCCCAAGTGCATTATTTGACATTTCTCCACAACAAACCTCATTTTCCATTCCATTATTTTCTTCAGGTCTTTCTGTAAAATTTATATATCCTGCTGTGAAGTTATATATTGGTCAACTAAAATGTACTGGAAATAAACATTTTAGTCAAAAGGCTGACTAAAACTAAATCAAAATGTAATGTAAAATGAACACTGGCAAGGGAGGGGCTAACTCTAGGGGGTGATCAAAGGGCTAAGTGTGTTCCCTGGGTGTGTTCTAACTGTAGGGTGGATGGGCTACCAGGGACATGAAGGATCGCTGTTTCTGATCACTGGGAACAGAAGATCTGACATGTCATATGGCAGAACGGGGAATCGCCTTGTTTACAGTTCTATCTCTGTACACCATGATCGCGGGTCGTCTATCTCCTGTGCAAGCACAGACATAACACCTATGGCGGTTTGTGCAGGAGAGAGTAGAATTACGGTGGCTGGTTGGCAAGCAGGTAAACACAATATACAGGGATATGGTAAATGATTATCGACGCTGACTCACGTACACCTACACAGGTTGAACTGGATGAACTGTTGGCTTTATTCAACCTTACCTACTATGTAACTATGTGTGTGTATATATATCTATCTCACATACACAACGGCTAAATCTGTGTCTGTAGTGCATGTTCAAACCTTAATACCTTAAATATATTATTTTTGTTTTTCTCTAGGAGTATATAATGAGTTTGGAAATTATAAACAAATGCTTAAATAATGCATTACAATTTAACTAAACCCATTAGATTTAAGTAGACTAAAACTAATTTTAGTCAACTAAAATGTACCAATTTTGATTTAGTTTTAGTAATTTTTTTGACCAAAATGCATTTTAGTTCCAGTCGTATTTTAGGTCGACAAATATTTTTTTGTTGACAAAATTAACATTGATCTATACTTCTGAGCTGTGTGTGCCAACTTACTCATATTGGTAACCGAACACAAATTGAGTTATATTAGAAATAGTGGTCTTATCAGACTAGCTTTGATTACTGCTTTATTAACTCCTGCATACACTAGCATAGTTATTGATTAAAAATGTGCCCCATGCTGGCAAATGTCCTATGCCACCATAGAGGATACCAAGCAGACATGCGCATTAAAGCTACAGGCCAGGTGGAGGGATTCTTCTCCATGCTTAATCAGATATCACATGACCAAGTGCAGTGGATACACGAAGAGTTGGTCCTACATTCAGCTTGTAGCTTCCTACCATGTTTGTTTAGCGCCCTCCTCTTGAAGAGTCCACAACCAGTAAAGGTGGCATTAAAAAACAGGCATCCTGGTAAAAGTCATAACCGCTTGCCAAAAGCATTAAATCACTGGGTGCTTAGATATGGAGATTTCTTCCTTGGTAAACCAGGAGAGCCTTTTCACTTTTTTTGATGTTTACGCTTCAGTGGTTTATTGAATAAGGGGATGAGCAACGTTTCAAACTTAGAATGCTGAAAATCTGCTATTAGAATTGACCGACTGCTAAATCAACTAGTAAGATCATTTTTTCACACAATCTAAATATAGAAAGAATCTAGAATGTGCCTTAACATTTAGGATTTTCTTCTATGTTAAACCAACTAAATCAAACTTCTGACTCTTCTGTGAAAAAAATAATAAAAATTATCACTTTAAAAAGCCAAAATGCAGTGAATATTTAACCCTTCATCATGGTTTTAATATTTATACTGAAGTTGATAGTTAACCTAACAAATCAAAATGTGTAGCTAGTGTTATGCCCCGTACACACGGTCGTTTTTTGCGATGAAAAAAAAACGTCGTTTTTTAAAACGTCATTTAAATTGATCGTGTGTGGGCAAAACGTCGTTTTTTGTCTTAAAAAAAACGACCAAAAAAAAATTCCAACATGCTTGAATTTTTTGTGTCGTTTTTCAAAACGTCGTTTTTTGTTTCACAAAAAGTCACCGTGTGTAGCAAAAACGTTGTTTAAAACGACGTTTTTCAACCCGTGCATGCCCAGAAGCTAGTTATGAAGTGAGCTTCAATGGAAAAGTGTGGTGAACGTAACCTCGTTTTTTGTGAAAAAAATGATGGTGTGTATGCAAAATCGTCTTTGAAAGTGACGTTTCAAAAACGTCGTTTTTTACTTCACAAAAAACGTCGTTTTTTTTCATCGCAAAAAACGACCGTGTGTACGCGGCATTAAAGTTACTTTTATTTTTAGTATGGCCTTACTGCATCAGTAAATATTTCTAAATCTTTGAAAAAAAAAAATCTACATATAGTAAATTTAAGGTCTAAAACGCTGTTGTGCATGTTGGTTGTGACATGCAAGTTAATAATTTGTACTTTCAGTCCATCAACTTCTCTCTTGCCACCTACAGGTCCAAAGTCAGGTCAAAGTGACAGAACAGCCTTTCCTCCAATACAAACAAACCCTTTCTAGCGAAGGTATATCTTCAAGTCACTTAAAGGAGTTGTAAAGGTTCATCTTATTTTCTAAATTGTTTTTTTAAGCTAGTGCATTGTTGGTTCACTTACCTTTTCCTTCGATTTCCCTTCTAAATGTTTTTTTTTCTTTGTTTGAATTTCTCACTACCTGTTTCTCCTCAGTAAGCTTTCCACCATCATCCGAGCGGTGGAATGTCATTTAGAAGAGCTTACTGAACACCTTACTGAGGAGGAACAGGAAGTGAGAAATTCAGACAAAGAAAACAAAGAAAAATCATTTAGAAGGGAAATTGAAGGAAAAGGTAAGTGAACCAACAATGCACTAGCTTAAAGTAACCTATTTAGAAAATAAAAATGAACCTTTACAACCCCATTAAATTGTAAGCGTGTTCTGTACTTGCCCAGCAGAATGCACAAGAAAACATCCCAGTTCATATAAACTAGATGGGAGGTTGATTATGAAAGACCACATCCAGACAATGTGATTTTGCTTGTGATAAAGTATTATAACAAAGTCTGTTATATTAAGTATATCTATAGCCAAAACTTTTTTTCATAGATTGGGAGACGGTTAAACCCACTAGCTGGTGTGTTTTTTCAGGTGTCTATGTCCCATTGGGGCTATTCCCCATCACCTGGTATCCCACACACAAACACAGCAGTAAGGTGATAATATTTCTTCAATGTGTGGGGCAAAAACCCTCTGAGCTGTCACTTGAAAAATTTCCCCATCTCTGATTTCGATTTTTTTTCTTTCAGTCTTGGTGACAATATTTGGACAATTCAAGAAGGAACCTCATCAGCAGGGGCACAGAAGAAAAAAAAAACTTGACAGAGGTGCTGCTCTACTCTATCCAAAACTTTTTACTATAACATTGCTATGATTATGGTAAAAATGAAACCCCCTGGATATTAGTTTTTTTTAAATGTTTTATTCAGACAAAAATAAGCATCACAAACCATTAGTTGAATTAGAAATGACTGCAAGCAATAATATAACCATCACTCAAAATGAAAAATACCTGAGGTGGGGGATTTGCAGCGATCCTCTGAGGTTGGCGTGCTCTCATTAATGTCACAAAGACCCGCTGAAATGAGAAATGTACATAGAATGATCACTCAAGTGTACATGTTATATGCTTCTCAAGAAATCACCCCAAACACAAACCTGAAAGGCTTAGGCCGCGTACACACGATCAAATCTATCTGCTGGAAACGGTCGGCTCGACCGTCCCAGCAGACAGATTCAATCGTGTGTACGAGCGAGCCGACGGATTTGGCCAGCCGACAGATTTGAAAGCATGCTTTCAAATCTGTCGGCTGGGAACCTGTCCGCCCGACATGTCTGCTGGTTAGTATGCTAACCAGCAGACATGTCTTCTCGCACACGCGTCAAATGGTTTCGACGCTTGCACGGAAGTGTTTTACTTCCTGGTGCGGTGACGTGGCAGCGTCAACGTCACCGCCACATCAGCGCGCTGTCTGCTGGCGGGGATTTTGGTTTGATCGTGTGTACACGCGATCAAACCAAAACGGCAGCAGACAGATTTGTTCAAATCTGCACTTTAAAGTCCAAGAAAAAACAAACAAAAACTGCAAAGATTTGATTGGAAACAGGAGCAGAGATACAAATCTTCAGCTTATGCTTCCATCAGGTAAAGATAGATAAATTGGCCGCTTACCGACTCAGATGGATCTCCGCTACGGAGATCAAATGGGCTCAGCATATAAGGGTTATTTCACCAGGCTCCGAACATGAAGGTTGATTCACAGCAGAAATCCTTCACTCTTGGCGGTCTTTTTCACCTCTCCATGGGATACCACACAATCTAATGCCGCGTACACACGATCACTTTTTGTGATGAAAAAAAACGACGTTTTCAAAAACGTCATTTAAATTAATGTGTGTGGGCAAAACGTTGTTTTATGTCTTCAAAAAAACGACCAAAAAAAAAAATTCGAACATGCTTGAATTTTTTGTGTCGTTTTTCAAAACGTCGTTTTTTGTGTCATAAAAAGTGATGGTGTGTGGGCAAAACGATGTTGAAAACATCGTTATTAAACCCGCGCATGCTCAGAGGCAAGTTATGAGACGGAGCTTCAATGGAACAGAGTGCCGTCGAACGTGATGTACGTCACCACGCTTTGCTAGAGCATTTTGGAAAAACGATGGTGTGTATGCAATGTCGTTTTGGAAAATGAAGTTTGAAAAACTTTGTTTTGTTTCATCACTTGAAACATCGTTTTGTTTCATCACAAAAAGTGATCGCGTGTATGCGGCATAAGGATCAGCTGGATCTTTCTCCCAGGATATTTACACTATCTCCTCCAGGGATAGTGATATGTAAAGGCGTTCAGAGGGCAGGTTTGGGCATATTAAAAATGAAAAACAGAGGAAACTTTATGGTGCAGTAAATAAAATAAAAAAAAAGACACCCTTTATTAAAATACCAGGTTACTGACATCCCGATAAAAACTAATACAAAAAACAGACTACCAGCTGCGGCTCACACCGAGCCGGTGTGAGCCGCGGCTGGAAGTCTGTTTTTTGTATTTGTTTTTCTCTGGATGTCAGTAACCCGGTATTTTAATAAAGGGTGTCGTTTTTTGATTTATGGCACCATGAACTTTCCTCTTTTTTTTCAGCCCAAACCTGCCCTCTGAACGCCTTTATCTTTATCAGATTGTTGTATGTGAGCGGCAATATATTTGTGTTTGCACTAGTCACCATATGGGGTATATATATATATATATATACACATATACACACAAACACATTTATACTCGCCTTTGAATGCAATTTTTTTAGGTTGCACATTATTTTCATTCTATTACATTTATTCTAGTTTACTATTCAAGCTAATTTAATAATTGCAGCACCTTCTTTTTTTCATACTTGAAATATTGTCTCAGTGGGGACAAGTATTATTTACATATATATTTTTTTCACACGGTGGCATTTTTTTGCACTTTGTTGCATCATTACACACTCTTGTTTTTGGGGATAGCGCAGATTAACTATACTACACATTCAGGTTCAACTGAAAGCGATTGCAATAGACTGTCCAGTAGGAATGAGCCGAACACCCCCCGGTTCGCACCAGAACCTGCGAATGGACTGAACATTCGCACAAACTTTAGAACCCTATTAAAGTCTATGGGACACGATTGTTTGAAATCAAAAGTGCCAATTTTAAAGGCTAATATGCAAGTTACTGTCCTAAAATTGCAAAAATAAGTTTTAAAAATGGCTTTTTAGGGAGCAGTGATTTTAATGATGCTTAAAGTGAATTGCTGGGTGTCTACAGTATACCTGTGAAGTAGAACGCGTTTCCCTTGTTTAGAACCGTCCCTGCACAAAATGACATTTATATAGGAAAAAAAGTCATTTAACTGCTTCCCGACCGCCCACCGTCATATTACTGCGGGACAGTAGCTGTCTCGTGGGAGCACGTAGCTCTACGTCCTCTCCTTTTTGGCCACTAGGGGGCGAGCGCGCGCCGCCGGTGGCCGGCGAGCGCCCCCCGCACGCCCCCCGAGTCCCGCGCGCGTGCCCGGCTGGTACGATAGCCGCCGGGCACCCGCGATTGCTCGTTACAGAGCGGGGAACAGGAGGTATGTGTGGAAACACATACCTCTCGTTCCTGTCAGCGGGGGAAACGCTGATTTTCTGTTCATACAATGTATGAACAGAAGATCAGTGATTTCCCCTAGTGAGTCCATCCCCCCATACAGTTAGAACACAAATAGGAACACACTTAACCCCTTCCCTGCCCCCTAGTGTTAACCCCTTCACTGCCAATGGCATTTTTAAGTACCGGAAAAAAACGCTGATCGCCACCATTACTAGTAAAAAAAAAAATAATAAAAATGCCATAAAACGACCCCCTTTTTTGTAAACGCTATAAATTTTGCGCTAACCAATCAAACGTTAATTACGTATCGGCCTAAACTGAGGAAAAAAAAATGTTTTTTTTTTATATCTTTTTTTGGGGATATTTATTATAGCAAAATGTAAAAAATATTGCATTTATTTCAAAATAGTCGCTCTATTTTTGTTTATAGCGCAAAAAATAAAAACCGCAGAGATGATCAAATACCACCAAAAGAAAGCTCTATTTGTGGGAAAAAAGGACGCCAATTTTGTTTGAGAGCCAGGTCGCACGACCGCGCAATTGTCAGTTAAAGCGACGCAGTGCCGAATCACAAAAAGTGCTCTGGTCTTTGGACAGCAATATGGTCCGGGGCTAAAGTGGTTAAAACAGTTTGTGGCTTTAATGTAATGTCTGGTCCTGGCAATATGAATGAAAATCATTGAGAAAAATGGCATGGGTTCCCCCTCCTCTCTCCCTCCCCCCAGGCCATTACCAGCCCTGGCGAGTCTTGTATGGATATTACGGGGAACCCCACACCCAAATAAAAAAAAGGAAAGGCGTGGGGCCCCCAGGCCCTATATACTCTGAACAGCAGTATACAGGTGGTGCAAATAAGACAGGGACTGTAGGTTTGATGTTAAGTAGAATCTGTTTGTAATTTTTAACTGGTACAAGTGTAGCTCCAGCCAAAAAATCTATTTTTGGAAAACATAGGGTAGGGTTATCACCCCTGTAACATTTGTTTTGCTGTATGTGCACGTGTTCAAAAGATTTCACCTTACTTCCTGTCCCAATGACAAATGTTTTTTTGAAAATTCTGCGTTTTTAGTGAAACAAGGATTGGCGATAAAGCATCAGTGGAGAGGAGACACATTTTTCCCATATTAACTTTTACAGGAGAGAATTTCCCTTCCTAGCGGGTAGATTTCCTCTCACTTCCTGTTGTCTCCTTCCGTTTGCAAGTAGGAGTCGTTTGTAAGTTGGATGTTTGAAAGTAGGGGCCACAACACTGTAAGCCTTAACAGTTAGTCTTGGTGGGCGCTGGAACACCCTGCTGTGAACCATTATATCAAGAATTGTAATTACATGCCATTGTTGAACAGTGGTAGAAGAATTGGGCATTTGGTGATGGTGGTGACGGTGCCACAACACTTAGTCCTCACAGTTACTCTTGGTGGGTGCTGGAATGGGCCCTGCAGTGAAATATTATATCAAGAATTGTAATTACATGCCCCTGTTAAACAGGAGCAGAAAAATTGGCCCAGAACCAAAAATGTTCTTACAAGAAATCAGCATGATCATTGAGGAAGAGGATAGTCACTCAGCATAACAGGATAGTCACTCAGCATCAGTTTGTTCTGGAGTCCTCTGGGTCACTCAGGACGACATGATCCGCAGCCACCTCCTCCCAGCCACGTTCAAGTCCATGGGTTTCTTGGGATTGCAATTGATCCCTTGAAGAATGCTGCGGATACCGAGTGCTAGGCTCCACCTCCACGCTGACACAATCCTTCTCCTCTTCCTGTGTGATAGGCGGGCAAGCAGGAACACTGTCTGGATAAAGGGGGCCTTGAGATGCTCACCATCCTCGTGGCCTCCTCAAATGGTGACAGGACAGTGCATGCATCACTGATCATGGCCCATTGGCGTGGGGAAAAAAAAAACAAGCTCCCCTGACCCTGTCCTGGTGCCATATTGGCACAGATTAATGACCCACTGCTGCATGTGCAGCGGCTCCAGCATGGCCAACATAGAGTTCCACCTGGTGTTTGGGAACCTGCCACTGAGGTACCGCACCAGCGATTGTGTTCAGGTAGCTTTAGGTGCACCCTGTGCAAAGGACACTGTACACTAAGTGAAAATACTTGCAGATCCCTGCCTGTGGTATTGGTATGAGATCGCCAGCAATTGTATTCAGGTAGCTTTAGGTGCACACTGTGCAAAGGACACAGTACACCAAGTGAAAATACTGCAGCTAGCACAATCACCTGCCTGCCTTACAGTATATTAGGAAGAGAATACAGGAATGGATCCTAGAAATACTCACCTTAACCTTTAACATTAAATGAACTCTTTTTCCAAAAAAAGTGATCAATGCACACACAGTTAAAAAAATTGTGAATTGAATCACTACACGTCACAACTAGTTCGAGGGTGGGGGTTGGTGAATATGAACAGGTTTCATGCTACACCCTAAATACGGGTATAACATGAAACCTCGTAAAGGTAAACTTTATAAAGCCTCTAACTGCTTCAATACAGGGCACTTTTACCCCTTTCCTGCCCAGGCCAATTTTTCAGCTTTCGGCACGGTCATGCTTTGAATGACCATTGCGCGTTCATGCAACGCTGTACACCCAAATAAAATTGCAATCTTTTCACACAAATAGAGCTTTCTTTTGGTGATATTTAATCACCACTGGATTAAAAAAAAAAAACATTTTTGAAAAAAAAAATGTTAATAAGTAATTCTTCTCCTTCACTGATGTGTGCTGAGGATGCGGAACGAATAGGCTGCACTGATAAGGAGGCACTAGTATGCCACACTGATATGTGCTACTGATAGGTACTGCTGGGGCTGCACTATCAGGGCACTGATTACTTGAACAGGTCTCCCCTGTGAGCAGATGCCGCTGAAACACAGCACAACCGTGATTGTGGCGAGACTGGGTGACATTATATGATGTCGGCCCAAAATGAGAGGGGATCCCACCCACTGTTATTTTACTATACGGAGGGCGCGTAGAGCCCCATCTTTGGGATGTTCTCTGGCCCCTAGCTTTTTTCATACCAAAGTCCCTCGATCGGTCACACGGCTACATTGCAAAGGTAACTATAGATGTGGGGCAACGGGATGTTCATGTTGCAGTCACATCCAGGGTGGTACTACATTTAGTTCCACTGCCAACCACAAAGTGTATGACATCAGGTCCTTCTTCAACTGCAACACTATCCATATAATTTATTTAATCACATGTGCTATTTGTGAAATGCAGTATATAGGAAGAACCACAAAACGCCTTAGGGATCGGTTTCAGCAACATGTCTACATTGTAGAGAAGAATTTGTCCACCAATATGGCCAAGCATTTCAACGGGTGCCACAATGGGGACAAAACAGCTATGTGGGTCCAGGTTATTAAAAAGGTGCTGAGGTCTCTTTACTCTGGGGCACACATACCACTGTACCCACATTTGATGTAAAACAGAGTGTAAGATTTGTCCTTTGGGAGGAATGAAGTATGAGGACAAACTAAACATGGAACACCAGAGGCCAATTCCTATGCTGCAGAGGTAAATTGTGTTTTTTTGAAACCCCACCCAACACTGCACCACTGAAAGCATTACCGTAGATTTTGTATTTTGTAGCAGCCACTGCCCGTTCATTGTTCTTAAGCGAATACAGTATAATCCATTTTTTAAGAACAGATTGGTAGTTTATTTGTGGTAATATTTCTCCCCAAGTGGTAAAATAAGCAAACATTATCTAAATCCAATACAGTGAAAGTACTCAACTTAACATTTTGAAAGCAACAATCCTTAGAGCATTGATTTTTGTAGCCTGAAAAATAGAAACCTCTGCTTGAAGGACTTACACAGAAGGAGAGGTAAAAATCAAGTATAAATGCTGGATACTTCTAGATTCTTACCAGCTTAGTGCTATATAACACAATTTATCTTTTGTTGATTTCACAGCAAACTTGTGAACTTCGCTAGAGATTGTGTGAATCCTAGAAGCTGTCTGAAATCACATTGCTCATTTTCTTTTATACATAAAACACAAAAATAGATAGTTTTCCCAAATCATTCAAAATGTTAATAAGCAATGAATGTACAGCATATGCAGTAAAACCAGTAGTGAAATGCATTCACGTATATGTATTATTATAGCCATTCAAGGTAAAGCAAGTAAAACGAACAAAGCACAGGGACTCACAATTTATTCGAGTCATATTGGCAGTGAAAAAAACAATATATTTTTTTAGCAGCAATTACTACTTTACAGTGTGAGAATTATGCTAAAAAATAAATGGCACCAATAGATATGAATAGATGGGACATACCAAAACAGTTACACACTGGCAAGAAAGCTTTCCAAAGTGTCCTATGAAAATCCAGGCTAGACGGTGTGGAGCAGCAAAGTCTCAAACTATAGTACCACAGTAAACAGTTCGCCAACAAAGTGGCTTAATCTATGACATGCCCAAGAATTTTAAAATACATCCAATTTCCCTCCAAAGAAGCAATTACGATGGGGGAGGTATGTTCACCAATTTCAGCAATAAAGAAGAAGCAAACATTTTTATATCAAATATCAAAGTCCAATGATGTGAACAATCTTTAATGTGCTTGAAAAAAATAAATACAAATAAATTCAAAAGTAAAGCATTCCACCATACACCAATTGGGTGAAGATATCTTGAGGGGATGACTAAACACCTTGTGCCCTCTCCTACAAGTAACAATGGTCTCTAACCAGATACAATTGATCCCCATGACAGAGATCAAGCAAGCATGTTGGCAACAAGCCTCCAGGTATCGGTGATCACGGCGAACTGCCAAACTCTAAACCTCAGTCACTCCATAGGTCAGCATGTCAGGCCGGGCAGCACCCACATACATAAAAAAGGAACAGAGGCCCCCCAGGGACATTAACTTGACTCGCTCTCATAGGGATCAATTGTATCTGGTAAGAGGCCATTGGTATCTGTGGTGGAGGTCATCAATTCCAGATATTTTCACCTGATAGGTGTATGGCGGAATGCTTTACTTTTGTCTTTTCTAGTTCTTTTTTTCCAAGCACTGAAGACTGAAGACTGACATCATTGAACTTTGATATATTTAACCTTTCACTTATTCCTTACTGCCGATTTGGGTTGTTTTGTGCACTTTTGGTGTATTTATTGGTTAGTACTCAGATGTTTGTTAGTTGCAACTCTGAACACATTTGACACTAAGTGTTGAAGAAAGTATTTTTATTTATGTTCACCAATTTGGCAGTGCATAAAATGTTTGTAGATTTGTATTGCATTTGCAAAATGTGGGACAATTGTCTCATTTTCCTTTTTATTCTAAACTGGTAGTTATGGATCAAGTCTAGTGGCTGAAAAACCCACTGGCTTCATTCTGGGATTGTATTAGTGATATTTAGCAACTGGACAGATCAGTAGGTTATCAGCACTGACTACTGGTGTTGTTACAAGTAAAATCGAGTTACTGCTAGGGGTTTAGTTAAAATTGGTTGGGATTTGTTTAGAGGGGTTAGTACATTACATTAGGGTTTAAAATAAAAAATAAAAAACACACACACAAACCTTCTCTAGACTCCAGTGCATTTTACTAGATCCTGTAGTATCAATCCTCTTCTAGCATTAATGAGGCCCAAGTTTACACCCATTAGTGCGATACAGGTTACGTGTTAAGGGAATGTTAGGGGTGCTTTATTATCAGGTACAACACATGCAACATAGAAACAGTGCAGTAAACTACATGATTTAAACATGTTCTTAGAACTGAAAGCTCCTTGCTAAAAATCTACCATGAGCGCTCAGTACAGAGAACAAATATACTACTGCTAAATATTATAGATGGGATTCTTCAGCAGCATATAATCTCCCTACTTTGGTTAATCCAATAGAAAGCCCCAAAAAAGCACCATGGTATAGGAGACAGTTTTGGGAACTCTGTAGCAAAAACCCTCACAATATCCAGTAGGTGATTTAACCTCTACATCTACCCAATGAAGATATTCTTAAACAGGGAAAAACGAAGAGGTAACAGTGTAAACATGCAAGATTATTTTCAAGCTGACACAAATTGCTTTCTAATAAAGCTTTCTATTTTTTTCCTGCCAGCATTTCAGGATTGTAAAATCACACCATGTGATGTGGGAACAGAACACAGTCAAAACAACTGAGCAGCTTTTATTGTCAATAGTTGACTTACTTATATAAGAAGACTGGAGTTTTTTCACAGACTCAGAATATAAGCTAGAAAGGCCGCACATGCAAGAAGCCACAGTCTGCAAACCTTAATGAGGCGATGGAAAAAGGAAAATAAAAGACAGACACCAGAAGAGTACAGACAACATGAAAATAAAAACATCAAAGCACAAATGTCATCATTATACAAATAGGATGTAAAACACATAAGAAAAAAAAAAACTTAAAGGAAAGCAAGATGCATGGAAAACTGATTGCTCTTCCTCTTCAAGCCATGAAACAGAATTACAAATGAGTTCATACACAGCTATAGTAATTTATTCTAAGCTACTGGTAAAATCTCCACTTGAATATCACAGCCCACTGAGGTAAAACTGCACTAAAATTGCTAATCTGGGTTTAATATACAGAATGAGTTCCTTATGGCCTCAACCAATGTCTGTCAACAAAATCTAAGATTGGCTCCTGCTGTATACAGTGCTGTGAAAACCTATTTCCCCCCTTTCTATTTTTTTTTTTTTTGTTGCATATTTGTTACTTAAATGATTCAGATCAAACACATTTTATTGCACAAAGATAACCAGAGTAAATACAAATTGACTTTTTTTTAAATGATCACATTTATTAAGGTGGAAAAAGAATTTAAAACCTGTGTGGCCCCATGTGAAAAATGTATTGCCCCTTATGCCGTGTACACACGGTCGTTTTTTGCGATGAAAAAAAACGACGTTTTTTAAAACGTCATTTAAATTGATCGTGTGTGGGCAAAACGTCGTTTTTGGTCTTAAAAAAAACGACCAAAAAAAAATTCCAACATGCTTGAATTTTTTGTGTCGTTTTTCAAAACGTCGTTTTTTGTTTCACAAAAAGTCACCGTGTGTAGCAAAAACATTGTTTAAAACGACGTTTTTCAACCCGCGCATGCCCAGAAGCTAGTTATGAAGCGAGCTTCAATGGAAAAGAGTGGTGAACGTAACCTCGCTTTTTGTGAAAAAAACGATGGTGTGTATGCAACATTGTCTTTGAAAGTGACGTTTTAAAAACGTCGTTTTTTACTTCACAGAAAACGTTGTTTTTTTTTCATCACAAAAAATGATCGTGTGTACGCGGCATTAAACCCAATTACTGGTTGTGCCACCCTTGGAGGCAACAACTGCAATCAAGTACTTGCAATAACTTGCAATGGAGTCTTTCACATTGCTGTGGAGGAATTTGGCCCACTCTCTGAATTGAAGAATTTGAAAAATTGTTTTAATTCAGCCACACTGGAGGGGTTTCAAGCATGAATGGCCTATTTAAGGTCACGTCACAGCATCTCACTTAGATTTAAGTACCGACTTTCACTAGGCCACTCCTCCAAAACCTTAACCGACAAGCGATCGCCCACCGTAGATATACCATGGCAGATCACATACCTAGTATATGATCTGACAAGTCTGGGTCACGCTCCGCCGGCGACCTACTCCGACATAGTGGAAACCAATCAGCGGGTCCGCCGGACACAATTTCTACTGGGACCTGCCAGTTGTCTGTGAGAAAAGCAGAACGGAGGTCTGCCTATGTGAACAAGGCAAGCTGCCATTCTGTGAGAGAGGAATGTGCTGATCCTGAGCTCCTGCTAAGCCAGAACACAGATCTTTACATTCCCAGTCAAAACATCCCCCTCAGTTAGTTATCACTCCCAGGAAAAACACTTAATCCTTTGATCGCCCTGATGTTAACCCTTTTCTGCCAGTGTCATTAACACAGTAACAGTGCATATTTTTTAGCACTGATCACTCTATATGTGTCACTGGTCCCCAAAAAGTGTCAGTTAGGTGTCCGATGCAATCTCGCAGTCCCGCTATAAGTCGCTAATTGCCACCATTACTAGTTAAAATAAATAAAAATATACCATAGTTTGTAGATGCCATAACTTTGGTGCAAAAATCAATCAATATACACATTTTTTTTTAACCCCCAAAAATATAGCAGAAGACATATTGGCCTAAATGTATGAAGAAATTTGATTTACATTTTTTATTGGGATTGTTTTATAGCAGAAAGTAATTTATTTATTTTTCAAAATTCTCTGTATTTTTTTTGTATATAGCGCAAAAAATAAAAAACAGAGGTGATCAAATATCACCATAATAAAACTATTTGTGGGAAAAAAATCTTTGGGTACAGTGTCACATGCCCATGCAATTGTCAGTTAAAGTAATGCAGTGCAGTATCACAAAAAATGGGCGGGGTGTAAACATTACGGAGCTAAAGCTTTTTTTTTTTTGCCAGAGGTGTACTTGCTGGTGTGTTTTGGGTCATTGTTCTGCTGCATAATCCAACTGGACTTGAGGTCACAAACTGATGGCCGGACATTCTTCTTCGGGGATTTTCTGGTAGAGCACAGAATTCATGGCTCCATCAAGTATAGCAAGTCATCCAGGTCCTGAAGCTCCAGACCATTCATCACACTACCACCACCATATTTAAATGTTGGTATGATGTTCTCTTTATGAAATGAGATGTTCGTTTTAAGCCAGATGTAACGGAAAACACACCTTTCAACTTTCGTCAGTCTGGAAAAATCAAGTTTTGTTTTTGGTAAATGTGAGATAAGCCTTTGTGTTCTTTTTGGTCAGCAGTAGCTTTCACCTTGGAACACTCCCATGTATGCCATTTTTGGCCAGTCTCTTAAGGCCCGTACACACAATCTGACTTTTTGACAACAAACCTCCAACGGACCTGTTTTTGCAGACAATCCGACCGTGTGTACGCTCCATCGGACAAACTTTTTCGCTTTTTCTTCAGACAAATGTTCGCTGTGAGAACGGACAAACTTTCCGGCAACAAATGTCCTACGACGGCTTATCTGATCGTGTGTACACAAGTCCATCGAACTAAAGTCCAAAGTACAAACACGCATGCTCAGAACCAATGCTAAAGATCAGGCAACAATAGCAGAAGTTGCCCAAAGGGTGGTGGTAAAGAGCATAAAAACTACGTAGTACGTCTATAGCATCACTACGTTCGTGTTTGTTGGCTGAAAAAGTCCTACTGTGTGTATGCATACCAAGTCCAAAGGCAATGCCCTTCAGAGCTAAATTCACGGAAAAGTCAGTTGGAAGTTTTTACTGATGAATTATGAACACTGCCCTTAACTGACGGACGGCCTGCAGCTCTTTCAATGTTTTTCTGGGCTCTTCAATGACCTCCTTGGTCCTTGTGCTCTTGGAGTAACTTTTGGTATGCCGACTGGTCTTGGGAAGGATAACTGTTCCAAGTTTTCTACATTTGTTAATAATGGCTCTTACCATGGTTCGCTGGAGTCCCACAGCTTTAGAAATGGCTTTCTAACCCTTTCCAGATACAAGTCAAATACTTTGTTTCTCATCTATTTTTGAATTTCTTTAGATTGCGGCACAATGTATTGCTTTTTTAGATCGTTTAGTATGCTTTACTTTGTCAGACAGCTTCTATTAACCACTTTCCGACCAGCCGCCGCAGTTATACGGCGGCAGGTCGGCACGGGTGCGCGAGAGCCCGTAGCTCTACGTCGCGCCTTTCGTGGCCACTAGGGGGCGCGTGCGCGCCGCCGGCGGCCCGCGCGCGCGCCCCCCCGCTCGCCCCCGAGTCCCGTGCGTGTGCCCGGCGGGCGCGATCGCCGCCGGGCACACGCGATCGCTCGTTACAGAGCGGGGAACGGGAGCTGTGTGTGAAAACACACAGCGCTCGTTCCTGTCAGCGGGGGAAACGCTGACTTTCTGTTCATACAATGTATGAACAGAAGATCAGTGATTCCCCCTAGTAAGTCCCCCCCCCCCATACAGTTAGAACACAAATAGGAACACACTTAACCGCTTCCCCGCCCCCTAGTGTTAACCCCTTCACTGCCAATGGCATTTTTATAGTAATCCAATGCATTTTTATAGCATTGATCGCTAAAAAAATGCCAATGGTCCCAAAAATGTGTCAAAAGTGTCCGAAGTGTCCGCCATAACATCGCAGTACCGAAAAAAAAACGCTGATCGCCGCCATTACTAGTAAAAAAAAAATAATAATAAAAATGCCATAAAACTACCCCCTATTTTGTAAACGCTATAACTTTTGCGCAAACCAATCAATAAACGCTAATTGCGATTTTTTTTACGAAAAATATGTAGAAGAATACGTATCGGCCTAAACTGAGGAAAAAATATTTTTTTTATATATTTTTGGGGATATTTATTATAGAAAAAAGTAAAAAATATTGCATTTTTTTCAAAATAGACGCTCTGTTTTTGTTTATAGCGCAAAAAATAAAAACCGCAGAGATGATCAAATACCACCAAAAGAAAGCTCTATTTGTGGGAAAAAAAGGACGCCAATTTTGTTTGGGAGCCACGTCGCACGACCGCGCAATTGTCAGTTAAAGCGACGCAGTGCCGAATCTCAAAAAGTGCTCTGGTCTTTGGACAGCAATATGGTCCGGGGCTGAAGTGGTTAAAGTGATTTATTGATTCAACAAGTCAGGCAGTTATCAAGTCTGGGTATGGCAAGTGAAATTTCGTTTGCTTTCCAAAAAATGTGGTTAATCATAATTCATTCATGATTTAGCAAAGAGGGGTTATTACTTTTTCACATAAGACCAGGCAGAGTTTTGTTTCCCCCATTAAAAAATGAAATAATCATTTAAAAACTGCATTTTGAGTTTATTCGGGTTATCTTTGTGTAATATTAACATATGTTGATTATCTGAATCATTTAAGTGTGACAAAAATGCAAAAAATAAATCAGGATGGGGGGTAAATACTTTTTCACAGCACTGTATCTTGCCAACATGAACATATTACACAGCACTTAACGGTCTACTCCATGCATCACATGACTTTATGAACCTCAGAGGGCTACACAGTGCAACTTAGGCTGTATTTACACCCGAGCATATTGTTTTCAGACGGAAAGTCACAATTTTGTACAGGTCAAAAGGCCAATGTAAAAAACCGAAAAACACCTGTAATCTGCCTAAAAAGAAGCTCATGTACTATTTAGAGCTTCAGGCAACAGAACGCTCAGATGTGAACAGGGGCCATTTAAATTAATGGAATTTTGCTGGTTGGGCATTTTGGAACTTTTGAGATGAGTGTTTTACGGCCTGAAAACGCTCAGGTGTGAATGGGCCCTCAGCGAGGAGTGTCACCTGTGGACATCACAGCAACTGTGAGAGAATATCGCAGTCAATGTCATTGTCAACTTTACTGTGTGCAAAGTGTGCTTTGGATGGCCTAATACTTTCAAATATGACAAGTTAAATAAGTATTTTAGAAGGTAAGGTATTGTTAGGTCAATGAGTTAAGGGATCGGAGCTTAAAGTGGTTAAGCTAGTCACAGTGTCCGCCCCTCCCCTCCTGCTGCAGAAATTACAGTGTAAATTACTAGCAATCCACTCCGTTAGAAAGCATCCTATATGCTGCAGTGTATGTGCTTTGTAAAACAAATATGCCCTTTACTACCTTATTTCACAGCACCGTTTGGAGCTTACATGACTTTTCGCTGCTCCCAATCTGACAGCTAGAGTGGAAGGGGCAGAGAAACGATCACTGGCATCAGTCGCGAGGAGGTGAGGAGAGAGCGGAGACGTCAGCCGTGGAGGACAAGCAATATGCGAGGAGTCATGTGAGTGCCGAACGCCGCTGTTGGGCATATTTTTTTACAAAGCACATACACTGCAGCATAGACCGCTTTCTAACAGAGGGGATTAAGTGTAATTTACACTCATTTCAGCAGCAGGACGGGAGGAGCAGGCACATTTTACTAGCTGGCAGGGAGGGGACAGGGGAGAGCAGTTGACGAAGGCACGTAAAATGACCACGGTGTCAGAGCTCAGCAGCCATGATAAACCATGGTCGGTTTACAGAGGGAAGGGCAGAACCAGGCAGGATCAGCCAGGTTTTTCAGGTGATTACAGAGGGCCAAAATACACAGCATATAACATGCTTTAAAGTAATAGGATCCAATTTTATTAAAACATTTTTTATTTTTTTAGGGTTACAAACACTAAGTATAGGATGTAGGAAATTTGGTGTTGAATTAAATCTTTAGGGTTACAAGCTGAGGGTTAATTTTTAAATGTTAGGTTAATATGTTAAAAGTTAGGTTAATATGTTAAATGTTAGGTTAAGATTTGGGTCTGGTTAAAGTTACATTTTAAGGAGCAGCGTTGAAGGACAATCTCTACCTTTTAAACCTTGTTGCACCCATATTTTGCAAAAGGAGGACTAAAGCCTCATACACACGATCGGACTTCCATCCGACTTGTCCGTGGATTTTTTTTTGAAGGGCGTTGTCCGTGAACTTGTTCTGCATACACACGGCAGAACATTTTCAGCCAACATACACCAAACCACCTGTTTTTCAGCTCTTTATTGCCACCCTTAGGGCAATTTCTGCTATTGTTGTCTGATGTTTAGTATTGGTTCTGAGAATGCGTGTTTGTACTTTGGATTTTAGTCTGACGGATTTGTGTACACACGATCGGATATTCCGATGTAACAGATGTATTGTCAGACAGTTGGTGAGCATGAACAGCCAACATTTGTTGTCTTTAATTCCGCCAACAATTGTCTGATGGAGCATACACACAGATGGATTATCCGACACAACACGTCCATCAGACAATAATTGTCGTAAAATCCGATCGTGTGTACGGGTCTTTAGGCTCCATGCACACTAGCATCTTTTGAAGCTCCTAGAAGCTATTAGCATTTCCTGCTTCTAGAAGCTAAATAGTGGTATGCTATATGCCCATGTACACTACTTTAGGCTGTTAGCATGTTTTGAGCTTCAGCATCTAGGAGCAGGAATAAAATATTTTTTGTAGAGTTTTTGGAGCGTTTCTCATGCAGAAAAAAACCCTGAGTGCTCCTACAGACTCCTAAATGTTTCCCATTGCTTTAAATGCTACTAAAATGCTCATTTTTTTCTTTGTGTACTGCAAAAACACTAATAAAATGCTAATGCTTCTAAAAGCTTCTAAAATGTCATTAGAAGCTAGCAGAAAAAATACTATTATCAGCATTTTTCTTCTAGCTTTTTTTTGAGCTTATGAAAAACGCTAGTGTGCATTGAGCCTTAAAGTATGGTTTGTCATTTTAGGGGTCAGGTTAAGTGTTAAAGTTCAGTCACACATATGCAATTTTCACTGAAATTATTGAAAAAGCATCAAAACACATTGGCTGCATGTTTTAGTATGTTTTTCAGTCAACTTCACATAGTGTATTAAAGTGCTTTGGTATTTCTTTAGGTCCTTTTACACCCTTGTGTGGTGACAACACATTGAAACAAAAATTTGATTTACCACACCTTAATTCAATGCACAGTAATGACTACTTGTTATTACTGCGTTCCAATTCATTCCAAATAGAGCCTCAATGTACAAGTGTAGTATATACTGATCAATCTGCTGATCAATTTGCTTTAGGTCCTTGATTTTTTGCATTTTATGCCAGAAGTTTATTCAATAGGGATAAGTTTGCTGTACTGCAATGTGCCTTACATGTGTGTCTGGTAACAGTGCTAGAATGCGAAGGGCCTTAGTATAGTAGAATGAATAACTAAAGGCAATTTATTTATTTTTGGATAGAAGGGAGATGCATTAGAACACCTGTCGGTTTTTACTTGCCGTGTGTCCCTGTAAGGGGGAGTCACTCTCTCCATTTGTCCGATGATTAGTGAAAGTAAAAAAGAAAATCCCCAAATTTGAGTGGTCCCCAGAAAAGGAATAGGAGGGGAAATGTTTTAGTGGCCTGGGGGTCCCCAAGAGATTTCCCTTAATTTTCAGGGATTTCCTCTTACATACTGATTGCCTATGGGACAGGAAATAAAAGGGAAATCTTCCCAATGGGACAAAGATGACAAAAATAAACCTTTAAAAGGGTATAACCCTCCCTCTATCCAAAAAGTTGCGTCTACAGTTCTACTTTATGTGTTAGGGTGAAAGAGGGCAAGCCTAAGGTTTAGGATCAGGGAATATGGGGGGGGGGGGCACCATTGTTTACACTTGTTTTCAGAACCTAAAACCATTTCACCAAAAACTAATTGTTTGGCTGTTATGAACCTTAACAAAACATTTTTATGTAGAGCCAACATTTGTTACTATTAAAGTTGTATGCTGCAGTCTACTTTATATGGCCTCCTCTATGCAATGGTATAACTTCACAGATACTGATATCTGGATATACATTACTGTGCAAAAATCTTAGGCACTTGATATAATTTTCAAATATTTTTGGCTAGGGTATTTTACGGTCTATTCTATAGCTAAAAAACTTACTTTTGCAAAATGTAAAACAATGCAATAATATTTAGATGCTCCCAAAGAGCAGCTTTAGTTTGTTGTTAAAAAGTTTGCAGCAGTAGGAAATACAGGGTTTCAGGAATTAAGGCTGGTTCATACTGCTGCGATGCGGGAACTCTGCAAGGCTACTGCGGGTTTCTGCATTGTATGTCTCCTGGCGGCAGTTCACACTGCCCTATGCGAACTGGGAGAGTCAATTAAAAGTTAATGACACCCCCAAATCGGTTTGCATATTGTACACCCATGCAATCCAATTCTGTTGTGTACCAAAAAAAAAAGCGTCCTGTGCAAGTTTGGTCCGCATGAGATGTTATACTATCTGTGCATTGCACGGACATCGTATGCAATTTGCGGTGTAAATCACATGCGACCTTGCACCATGCAAGTGTGAACCGGCCCTTAGACAGACATGTTTCTGTCTCTGTACGACTCTCCTGCATTAAATGTTGTCATCCTCAGCTCTGCTGGACAGCAGGAAGCTATTTTAAACAAGTTATAGAGCAACAGCAGCTCAGTTTGTGGTTTGTGTGAAGTTTCCAGAATGGCAGCAGAATGCATGTCTATAGGATAGCAAAAGAGACCAGCTCTGCCATCCATTGGACTTGCCTAATCAGAAGGGGGTTTGCCAAGTGACAGCGAGGCATTTGTTCTCAGCTAGACAACTCGGGATAGCAGTATTATGGGGGAATGATAAGCAGTAGAGATTGACAACAATGCCATGCCCAACATTCTTCCAAGGTGGAACAACTTGCCTACACATGGAAGCATAAAGCTAGGGTGAATAAAAATGGCAGCAGGCCCCCTAGACTGGTGACAACATTTGAAACATTAGGCTCTTTGAGAAGACAGTTTTTCTGTCAAAGGGCTTGAGAGATTAACTGTCCAATATTTTTTCCCTTAGACCTAGGAGCATCTGTAATCTACCTAACCATTTAAACCAATGGTTTCTACTTAACCATTTAAAGTGGCACACATTTACATTTACAGTGTTACAAAAAATGTATATACTTGGACATCCAGTTAAACTCAGCGCATAGAAAATAAACTTAATCCTGCCAAGGCCAAATCACAGGATCATGCATGTTCCCTCTTGGAATAAAGTTGTTGTTGAATTTAATGGTGAAATTATTAAAATGTATTTTTCGCTTGATTTCTACATATTCTAGCTAATTCTCTTGTGTACATTCCTAAAAAAAGGGATTTTTAAATACAGCTTACCTGTAAAATCCTTTTCTTGGAGTACATCACGGGACACAGAGCGGCATATTCATTACTATATGGGTTATATGGAGTACCTTCAGGTGTGGACACTGGCAATCTCAAACAGGAAGTCCCCTCCCTATATAACCCCCTCCCCTAGAGGGAGTCCCTCAGTTTTGTAGCAAGCAGTATGCCTCCCAAAAATGTTCCCCAAAAGAGGGGTGGGAGCTCTGTGTCCCGTGATGTACTCCAAGAAAAGGATTTTACAGGTAAGCTGTATTTAAAAATCCCTTTTTCTTTCTCGTACATCACGGGACACAGAGCGGCATATTCATTACTATATGGGATGTCCGAAAGCAATGCTTTAATGAGGGGAGGGAGACATCTTCTCAAAAGAGATTTAATTTAGAGGTATACTCAAATAATAATAATAAATCCAACTTAGTCAAGAAAAACTTTTTTTTTTTTTTTACAACCAAGGGTGCCCCTGATCCCGAGGATCTTAAACCGCAGCCTGTAGTACTGCCTGCCCAAAGGCTGAATCCGCATTCCTTCTCACGTCTAGTTGATAAAACCTTGTAAACGTGTGGACTGATGACCACGTCGCCACCTTGCATATCTGAGCCATAGAGATCTGATGGTGTGCTGCCCAGGAGGCGCCCATGGCCCTGGTAGAATGGGCCTTTACCGACAAAGGAGGAGGCAACCTCTTCAAACCGTAGGCCTGAATGATTGTCTAATCCATCTCGAGATGGTGGATTTTGCAGCTGCCTGCCCCTTCTTGGGGCCATCTGGTAGAACGAACAACACCTCTGTTTTCCGGATCTTTTCTGTAGCTTTAAGATAGGCCTTCATGGCCCGGACAATATCCAAGGTATGCAGCAACCCCTCCTTTCTAGATGTGGGTTTCGGAAAGAAGGATGGAAGTACCAAATCCTGGTTCAAGTGAAAATTGGATATAACCTTTGGTAGAAAGGCAGGATGGGGCCGGAGAACTGCCCTGTCCTTATGTAGAATGAGATATGGTTCCTTACACAATAAGGCTGCTAATTCTGACACTCTCCTGGCCGAAACTATGGCGACCAAGAATACCAACTTTCTTGTCAGTAAAACTAAAGGAATCTCAGCCAACGGCTCAAAGGGTTGTTTCTGTAGAGTGGACAGGACAAGATTTAAGTCCCATGGACAAATTGGTGACTTGACAGGAGGATTAATACGCAAGACCCCCTGTATGAAGGTCTTTACCAGCGAGTGGGTGGCCAGCGGCCTCTGAAACCACACTGACAGAGCTGAAATCTGTCCCTTGATTGTGCTTAATGCCAGGCCTTTATCCACTCCTAGCTGGAGAAAACTTAACACCCTATCAATGGTATATTTGCGGGAATTCCATCTTTTGGATTCACACCAGCCTACGTAGTTCCTCCACACCCTGTAATAAATCACCCTGGAGGTCGGCTTTCTAGCCCTAATCAGGGTAGGAATTACCTCTGCCTAGACAGACCTCTACCCCTGAGAATCAGGGATTCAGCCTCCAGGCCGTCAAATTTAGACGCTGTAATGTAGGGTGGAGGATCGGGCCTTGTGAGAGTAGGTCTGGTCGTAGAGGAAGAGTCCAAGGGTCTCCCACTGCCATCTTCAGGACTAGTGAGTACCATGTCCTCCGGGCCAAGCTGGAGCTACTAGAATGACTGGCTTGTGCTCCACTCTGATCCTGCGCAACAGGTGAGGAAGTAACTGTAGCGGAGGGAATGCATATAGAAGTTTGAATTGATGCCAAGGGCAAACCAACGCATCGGTTCCGCAGGCCATAGGGTCCCTCGCTCGAGACACAAACCTGTCTAGTTTCTTGTTGAACCTGGATGCCATTATATCTACGTCTGGCATTCCCCACTACTGGCAGATTGTCTGAAAGACCTGGGGATACAGAGACCACTCCCCCGGCGACAGAATCTGGCGACTTAAGAAGTCTGCCTGCAGGTTGTCCACTCCGGGAATGAATATCGCCGAAATGCAGGGTACATAAACCTCTGCCCACTGAAAAATCAAGCTCACCTCCCTCTGAGCGGCCTGACTCCTGGTTCCCCCTTGGTGGTTTATGTATGCCACCGCTGTGGCATTGTCTGACTGGATTCTCACCGGGGACCCCTGTAATCTGGAAGTCCATGCCAGGAGGGCTAGGCGAGCAGCTCTGATCTCCAAGACATTGATGGGTAGCTGCCTCTCTGCTTCCGCCCAAGTTCCCTGGCGAGAGAACCCCTCCAAGACCGCCCCCCAGCCTGCCAGGCTGGCGTCTGTGGTAACTACCTTCCAGACAACGGGGCAGAAGGACCTTCCCTTTAGAAGATTCTGAGGGTTCAACCACCAGGCCAGGCTTTGTCGGACCCTTGATGATAGCGTCAAAGGGGACTCCAAGGCATGTGCTCTCTTGCCCCAGGCTGCTAGAATGGCTGCCTGTAGGACGCGAGTGTGGATCTGAGCGTATGGTACTGCCTCAAACGTGGCCACTAGCTTGCCTAGTAATCGCATACACAGGCGAATAGTTGGTTTTTTTCTTGCTTAGAACAAACTGAACCAACCCCTTGATAGCCTCGACCTTTACAAGGGGCAGGAACACCCTTTGCTGTTCTGTGTCTAACCTCATGCCGAGGTATTCCAACTGCTTTGTAGGATGGAACGCTGACTTTTCCCGGTTTAGGACCCAGCCGAACCTTTCGAGGTACTTAACCGTGAGGTTTACTGCCTGTTGCAGACATGGCCGTGAGTGATCTATGATTAAAAGGTCGTCCAAGTATGCTAGGACAGTGACCCCTTGGATCCTTAGATTGGCCAGAACTGGGGCTAGGATCTTCGTGAGTACCCGGGGGGCCGTGGCTAGCCCGAAGGGGAGCGCCCTGAATTGGAAGTGTCGCTGCCCCACTGCGAAGCGTAAAAATCTTTGATGCGACTGAAAGATTGGTACATGAAGGTAAGCATCCTTTATGTCTATGGAAGCCAGAAAATCGTCCCTCTGGAGCGTGGCGACTGCTGACCGGATGGATTCCATCCGGAAGGAACGAACCCTTAGGTAAACGTTTAAACTCTTTAGGTCCAAGATTGGCCTGACATCGCCGTTTGGCTTTGGTATGACAAAGAGATTGGAATAGAAACCTAGCCCCTGCTCTTGGGCTGGCACCTCTATTATCACGCCCTGGCAAAGCAGGTGATCCAAAGCTGCCAGCATCGAGGCCTTCTTTGCTGGATCCTTTGGTAGCCTTGACTCTTGAAAATGAGGCGGAGGAAACTTTAGAAACTCCAGTCTGTAGCCTGTGGTTACAGACGCCCGGACCCATTTGTCGGGGATCTTGGCTTCCCAAACTTCTGAGAAGAAACAAAGCCTTCCCCCCACCCGCGAGAGTGGGGGCGCCCCTTCATAAGGCAGACTTAGGGGCTGGTTTTGTCGGCTTGCGATACCATGGTCTCTTACCCCCAGGGGCCTGTCCCTGCGATCTACTGTTAAAGTTGGATCGCACAGGCGGCCGTCGATACTGCCTGGAATTTGAGGGCCCTGAGACAGGAAAGAGCTGCCTTTTAAATGTAGGACCCCGGAATGTCTTTTTGACTGGTAAAAGGGTACTTTTGCCACTTGAAATAGTCTGAATGTATTTATCCAGATCCTCTCCGAAGAGTCGTCCTCCATGGAAGGGAAACCCTGCCAGAAGCTTTTTGCATGGGGGCTCCGCCGCCCAGTTCTTCAACCATAAGAGCCTTCTCATGTGCACCAAAAATAGTGATAAACGAGAGGCCTGCTGGATGGAATCCTTTATAGCATCTACCGCAAAACACAAAGCTCTGGGAATGTCAGAAAACTCTTCTGCCTGTCAGGTAGGCATGTCTTTTAGCATTTCTTTTGTCTGGTCCTTTACCGCCTGACAAACTCCAATTGCAGCCACAGCTGGCTGTACCACTGCTCCTGCCGTAGCAAAGGATGCTTTTAAAAGTGTCTCTAACCGTTTATCAACCGTCTCTTTAAACATTTGTATGTTTTCCACCGGGCAAGTTAGTGATTTATTCACACATGAGATGTCTGCATCCACCACTGGGAGCTTCCACCTCTTCGAGAATTTTTCCTCCATAGGGTAAATGACCGCAAATCTCTTCGGCGGCAGAAAAATCCTGTCCGGTCGTACCCAATCCTGAAAGATCAATTCCTCCAAGAGAGGATGGACCGGAAAAACCGCGTTGCTCAAAGCAGCTTTCAAAGAGCCCAGAGAGGATACCGCAGGAACCTGAGGCTCTGGCAATGGTAAATTAAATGCCGAGCGGACCATGTCCGTCAAAGACTGCACCCACAGTCTCTCTGTCTGGGAGTCTGAAAATGGTTCCTCAGAGGTAGATCCCTCAATCCCTGAACCCTCTTGGTTCAGGTCTAGTTGATCCTCCTGCGATTCCAATTCCTCCGGAGAGAGAATTTCAGCATCTGAGGATACACCTTTTGGTGATGGGGATCTAGCCCGTTTCTTGCCAGGAATAGATCTAGCGATCAACGCTGCTAATCTTTCTTCTAGCCCCCCTAGGGATACAGCTAGCATCTCCTCTGTGATAAACACAGGGCTGGGCTGATCTGGGCCAGCCTCAGCACCAGACCCCCCCAATGGCTCATCCAAGGCGACCTTCATGGGAATAAGCTGCGGGGAAAGTATCGGCATATCATCAGAATCAGAGGGGGAACCCCTTTGTTTTTTGGTCTTTTTTGTACCCTTTGACCCCGAACTTTTGGAGGCCATAATACAAAATCGAGGGACTCCGCCTACAACAGCAGACTGTAGTGGCCAGGAGTACAAAACTAGGGTTTAGGGGACAATAGATCACTAATGCCCAAAAACTGATGGGGCCCTGTATGTTTTATTTTTTATTTTTTTAAATATATAAGTCTTTTTTTTTTTTTTTAAACATACAGCGTCCCCAAACTTAGTTTGCCAGTCTCCAACCTGTTGCAAAAGGGGGATTTTTTGGCTTAACAGAAAAGCATTGGAACCAAGTCCAGCATGTACTACCCCTCTTCCGCCACCGGGAGTCACTGTTCTGCCGCTCTGCGTCCTCTCCCTTTCAGATCAGCCTCAGACTGAGCACTGACTATAGCCTGCTGATCTATAACAGCACACAAGGCGCGCCCCTGATGACGCTGCAGGCACGCCCCCCCCGCCCTCCCCTCCGAACGGCGCAAAAAACGTCTATAAGACGTGCGCGCGCACGCGCGCGCGCGCCGGAGAAGGAAGCACATGGAGGAGCCGCGCTGCTGGAGACCCAGGACTGCAGTACCAGGCGGCAGAATCAAACCCCCGGCCAGGTAGGACTCTCCAAAAGGCCCCATAGGGGTCCTTACTAGCCCTGGGAAGAAAGCAGCAGGTAGCTAGCAAACACAATTGTTTCTTAGACAGGGGAACCTAGTGATGGGGGAATGAGATCATCCTGTCTTCTCAGACATAGTGAGCAAGGTTGCCAATGCAGAGCATACTTAGGCTACCCCCCTTTTAGGTTACCCCGGAGAGCCTGCTGTCGAACCAAGTCCCGCAGGCTCCCCTCTTACCTGCTCCATGCTGCAGGATGTTTGTCTAGCAAAACGATCCAATCTTCTCCCATCTCCGTGGGTAGCGTAATAGACCTTCAGGCCCTGGGGTCCTATGAAGGTACCCACTGTCCTGGACCTATATAGCACCCTGGCAAACAGGAACTTATGGTCTTTACAAACTCCAAGTCCTGGGCCCAGGGTCCAGCCCTCCAAAGAGGAGCATTATAGGCAAAACCCCACGGTTTGGGGCCCGGGTACTGTCCACTTTGGCACTGAGGCTCCTTGGACAGATCCAGTTAGCCCGCCCTTAATCCCAAGGATGTGGAGCAAAGCTATTCCGTGACCAACACCTAAGACACTGGCGAAAAAAACTGAGGGACTCCCTCTAGGGGAGGGGGTTATATAGGGAGGGGACTTCCTGTTTGAGATTGCCAGTGTCCACACCTGAAGGTACTCCATATAACCCATATAGTAATGAATATGCCGCTCTGTGTTCCGTGATGTACGAGAAAGAAAAAATGGTTCTCATTTTATATTAAATAATTTCATCTCCAAAAGCACTTTTGCCCCCCTTTATCTAAATGCAGCCTAGCATACACATATATTATGCTTTTGACTTGGTAAAAATATATTGGTGGATATTCCTATAACATAACAATGACACTTTAGCAAATGAATCAGCCTTGCAACTCTTATGAAACACTGCAAAATCTTATTTACAGAAGTATACAGCCAAAGGGTTTGAGAATGGTACATGGATAAAATGTTTGCAGGTACGGTGGAGTATAAAGAGAAAAAACAGATGCTTATCAATCATGGAGTGCCACCAGAAAGGCATCTGGTTCTAACTTTATTCCGCAGAATAAATTTACAGCAAAAAGGGGAAATGAGGAAATCTGTAACAGAGGTTATGTTATGGATTACTTGCAAACACAGAAGGTATAAAGGAAGGCCAAGGCATATAGTGGACTGTCTCATATCCTCCAAAATGTGTGGCACAACCAAACATGCAAGTATGTTCATAACTGTATGCAAGTGCACCTAAGAGAATTGCTGCTGTTTTTAAGGCAAAAAATGCACACTAAATACAGTTTTTTTTTTAAAGATATCTAGCTATCCATCTCTTTTGGAAGACCTAAAAATACTAAAACTATTTTATGTTTTTTCTTCATTTACTGCACTTTCTAGGAACTTTAAAAAAAAAATATACCGTTACATATATATTTTTTATTTAAAAGCATTACTGCTTTACAGGATGTTTTATACAAGTGCCACAGACTTTCCACAGTACTGTATATGTATCTTTAAAATTTAGTCATCATTAGCACTTTCTATGAACACACGTTTTTTAAATTATAGTGCGAAAGATGAAACACTATAATCAAACATGAAAATTTGTGCAACAACCAGACCTACTTTAGAGAATCTGATATTGTCTTTTCAAGCCTAGAACTAATATAACCAAGTCTTGATTCCTGGCTCATAATTACCATTCAGCACCTCTCCCCTTTTTTGCATGCTCCATTCTTAGAAATTAGAATTGTCCACTCAATTGCTAATGCAACTGAGCTTCAAGGGTTTTATGTACAGTATTATAGGATAGCAAGTTCACCTGCATTCTTGTGCAACTCTTGTCCTTCTAAAGTGTGAGAAGATAAAGACATCACTTACAAAGTTGCCTATAGCCCCCATTTTGTTTCTTGTTTTACGCATATAATAAGCCTTATATAGCAGGCATTTCAAACTCAAAACAGTCAGCCAAATTGAATGTCCCTTATTTAGTTGGCATATTACACGCACCCCCATTTAAGAGAGAAGTTTCAGGAAAAAAAACGTAAAAAAAAATAAATAAACCACTTTGAAGTAAAATGGTCAGTGTCCCTCTGCAGCCTGTGTGTCCCTCTGCAGACTCACTAACTCCTCATACAGCCATCGTCTCGTACAGCCGTCATCTCCTGTTCACTCGAAGTCGGCAGTTGCATACACAGTCCCGCCTCCGCCATCAGTCTGTGTGTCCCTTTGCAGCCTGATGCCCATTTTGCCCAGCTCCTGGGATTGACAGAACACTGGTCCAATGCCGGTGGTGGAGGCAGGACTGTGTGTGTGAGACGTCAGAGCCGACTAAACGGAAGATGATTGCTCAGTGAATTCCGGCGGCACTCGTTTCCCTCCGAGTCTGAGGTGCACTATCAGTGTATAACACGCACCCGTGTTATAGGGGGAAAAAGTGCGTGTTATATGCCGATAAATACGGTAATTAAACAAGAACCACTAAAATACACAGGTGAAGCACAAATAAGGAAACTGTTCTAACTGCTAAAGGATTTTTATTTGTCCATCCAGTCCAGAGATTTTCACAGCGTTACTGCACATCCCTGTTCATAAAAAAAGATGTAATTATATATATATATATAAATATATATACATACATACATACATACATACATACACACACATACATACACACACAGTTGTGCTCATAAATTTACAAAATTTAGGATTTATTGGCAATTTTTCAGAGAACATAAAACACAAAAACTTTTCTTTCACTCATGGTTAGTGTTTGGCTGAAGCCATTTATTATCAGTCAACTGTGTTTACTCTTTTTAAATAATAATGGCAACAGAAACTATCCCAAATGACCATGATTGGTTATGATTATATGCCTTTCCTGTTTTATACAGTTCAACTACCCTTTCCCACAGATCCTTTGACAATTCTTTTGCTTTTCCCCATAACTCAGAATCCAGAAACCTCAGTGCATCACTGTATGAAAGATGCAAGGGTCTGTCAGGAGTCCAGAAACTCATTGACCTTTTATACATACACACTAATTACAAGCAAACAGATGACAGGTGAGTATGTTTCCTTTAACAGCCATTCAAACCCCTTTGTGTCAACATGTGTGCATGTTATTAGGCCAAAATCACCAGGGTATGTAAACTTATGATCAGGATCATTTGGGTAGTTTCTGTTGCCATTATGATTTAAAAAGAGTAAACACAGTTGACTGATAATAAATGGCTTCAGTCAAACACTATGAGTGAAAGAAATGTTTTCGTGTTATCATTCATATTCTCTGAAAAATGGCCAAGAAATCAAATTCTACCAGGGTATGTAAACTTATAAGATAGAGAGAGCGCGAGATAGAGAGAGCGCGAGATAGAGAGAGCGCGAGATAGAGATATCTTTCTAACTGTGTTTTTCTGCCACCTGTGCTCAGGGCCGGCGCAACCACCAGGCGGACCAAGCGGCCGCTTGGGGCGGGCAGGTCCGCAGCCTGGGATGGGGTGAAAAAATTACCTTACCAGAATCGCGGCTGTACGATTTTTCAAAAGCCGCGCCTCCGACGTCTTCTGTTCCGTGATAGGCGGAACATTCAGCTTCCCAGGAGGCACTGTGTTCAGTGTGCGCCTATCACGGAGGCCCTCTCGTCCTGTGTTTGGTGTCCGCCTATCACGGAGGCCCTCTCGTCCTCGGACGAGAGGGCCTCCGTGATAGGCGAACACTGAACACAGTGCCTCATGGGAATCTGAATGTTCCGCCTATCACGGAACAGAAGACGTCGGAGGCGCGGCTTTTGAAAAATCGTACAGCCGCGATTCTGGTAAGGTAAGCTGTTACTGTTAGGTTACACGGCCGCGATTCACATGGGATAAGGTAAGGGCACAGTCTGGTCATGTAATGGGGCACAGTCTGGTCATGTAATGGGGCACCGTATGGTCATGTAATAGGGCACCGTCTGGCATGTAACAAAAGCACAAATTAGTGTGTTTTTTTTTATATAAAAAAATTATTAAAAGAAACATTTTTGCAAGGGAGGTGGGTGGCCGTTGGTGGGGGCGCTAAAATGGAGCTTCGCTTGTGTAGGCAGAAATCCTTGCACCGGCCCTGCCTGTGCTCCTGGATCTAGTCCTCTTTCCCTCCGTTCCATTTGTTTTGGAACAAGCAGTGCAAGTTGGTTATGGTCATGTGCACTGCTCTACACACACACACACATATTACACATCCCATAGCCTTATCTTGAACATCCTACCTTAGGACCATGGAAAATTAATGACGGAAACGTTTTTAATGAATATATTCTTGAACAGATTTTTCTTGAACCAGAGTTTGCTGTCACTTAAAGCAATAATTACAGGTCTTGTCCCTTCCGCACCAAATTTTTTTCTAATCAGTTTGGTCCACACAACCACTGGTTCTCTCTTTTCCAGTTTGAGCTTTGATGTAAAGTGCACTGCAGGAGGCTGATACTAAATTAAATTTAGATGCTTACATTTAATAAATACAAGGCTGAATTACTGTTTCATTTTTTATTTGCCTGGAGTTCAACTAATCTTCAGGGGACCTCACTTTAATTGCAGGACAATATTTTTATCACCTAATCTACAGTAACAAATAAACTGGCATTTAATCCCAGAGAAAGAAGCCATAAAATATGTCCTTAAGCATCAACTGGAGAACAGATGGAGCCTCATTCATTTTGAATTTTAGACTACCGAGCGCTATAAAGGACTGAGGACAGCAGGCAGCCTAAAAAAAAACACTAGTTTGACATGCCTGCCATAGAGACAGAAGGTATTTCACAACACAGAAAGGCTGCATGAGAAAAAAAATCACTACATTTAGGATTATACAAGACAAGGTCCAAAATGAGATGCTCAACTTGTCTCAAGAAAAATGCACACCTTGAAACAAGAAATTTGGAAACAACTAAAAACATTTAGACAATATAAATGGGCACTAATAAATTGAGACAACTACTCAAGAATCTAGAAAACACTGCAAACAAAAATTTTCCATTCCCCACACCAGAATATAGAATTGATTAGTTTATAAATAAAACATTAAACATCCTTACCTCCTGAGGGTTGCCGCGTTTTGCGTGGAGAGCGTGGTTGCCTCTGGTATGGGTCATTTGAGCCATATAGTTCAATTGTGCCAAGATTCAACAGAACCGCCTTCTGGACATAATCTACCATTGCAATACCATTACAGTTGCCAAATACTACTCTAAAGGTTGTGCAAGATAAGAAGAAGAAGAAGAAGAGAAAAATACGAATTAACAAACCAGATATTTGGATATTGCACTTTTATTTTTGTACATAGTTTGTAAGGTTAAATATAGAAACAAGTCCATCTAGTGCATCCTATGTGAGCATGTGTGCATATTCACCATATCCTTGTACATTGTGCTTGTCAAGAAACCCATCTAAGTTTTTTGAATTTATCCACACACTGTGGCAGAGACTTTTAATAAATAGTTATCTCCTAATGCTGGAGTCACCAGGGAGAATACATTTAATGCTTGTAGTAATTCCTCAAAACTGGAGGTCCTCCAAACCCCTTATTAGCCTAACTGCCCTTCTCTGGACTCTGCAGTTCAAGCACATCCTTCCAGAGCAGGCGTGTCAAACTCAATTTCATTGTGGGCCGCATCAGCATTATGGTTGCCCTCAAAAGGGCCCGTTTTATCTGTTAAGATAAGATGTCAAGCTCATCCCCTCCCCTTACATTAGATGTAAAGAGCCACCCCACCATCAGAAGTTGAGTCCCCCCCTCTCACTTACATCACAGTGCACCCCCCTTTCCTTATGCTGCTGCTGGGAAGAAGCTGGATGCATTGCTTGAAAGAAGAAAGTAAGGGTTTGGAGAATGACTTGGAGAGGTGCGAGGGCCGCATGAAATGGCCTGGATGGCCGCATTCGGCCCGCGGGCCTTGTGTTTGCCACCTCTGTTCCAGAGGATTGTTGACCAGAACTGGACAGCATACTCAAATACCCTTTTTAACACATACTAATAGTCTGCTGGCCTTGCATGATATTGCAGAGTCTGACCTACCAGGACCCCTTGATCCCTTTATTCCTTTTCCATCCTTTATTCACAATGAGCTTCTCCTACTAGTGTGTAACTTGCATGCATATTTTAGGTACTAAGAACATTACTTTACTTTTTCCTACATTAAACCTCATCTGTCATACATCTGTCATACAGCTGGCCACCTTCTATTTTAACTATAGACACATACACACGACTTTTTGACACCAATTGTCCGATGTAAGCGTTTTAATCAGACAATTCAATCGTGTGTATGCTCCATCAGACAATTGTTTTTTCATCAAACAAATGTTCACTGTAAATGCTCTCAAACTTTTTGGCAACAAATGTCCGATGGAGGATAATATGATCGTGTGTACACAAGTCCAAAGTACAAACACGCATTCTCAGAACCAATGCTAAAGATCAGACAACAATAGCAGAAGTTGCCCAAAGGGTGGCGGTAAAGAGCTGAAAAAACACGTGATTTGTTAAAAGTTGGCTGAAAATGTCCTGCCGTGTGTATGCAGAACACGTCTTCTAGTAAAGTTGCTATAACCTGTTGTGACATTAATTCCCTGCTTAGCTTTGTATCATCAGCAAACACTGAGATTGAACTATTATTACAATCTTTATTAGAGCTGCACGATTCTGGCCAAAATTATGATTTTTTTTTTGCTTAGAATAAAGATTACAATTCTCACAACATAACGTCTTTCACAGTATACAAAAAAATCCCCGCCCCGGAAGGAAAAGGGGCGAAGATGGATGTGGCCACCAGCACAGGCTTAATTTTCAGGAAATCGCCACATAATGGGCTAGTATGCAATACATACTAGCACATTAGGCTTTTACTTTGCAGGAGAACATAGAGGTAGTAACCCCATTAGGGTTTACTTCCTCTTTAAGTGGTTAAACTTCCCTCATTTACAGACCATTCATTTGATCTAAAAGGAGCAAGTGTGTTACAATGTTTCTGTTTATCGCCGCCTAAGCAATGCTGTCATAAACTTATTTTTTTTAGACAGCTGCCAGCTGTGACCAGAGAACCCTGCAAGGGGGAAAGAATTGCAATCTGATTCTTTAACGATCAATTGTGCAGCTCTAATCTCTGTATAAATTTGTGAACAAGTTAAATAGAATGGGTCCCAGGACTGAGCCCTCGGGGACTTCGCTTACAATTTTAGACTATTCTCAACATTTACATACGAGGTCTGAAGGAGCAGCGCATGCTTCATAAATATGTCCCCCGTTGGATCTTCACAATCCAGAAGTGAGGTCATCCCTCAGATCCCTGTGTGTTCTAGACCCAGGAAGTGTCGGCGACCATCGGAGCAGCCCGCTGAGTCACCAGCAAGCAGCTCCACGGATGCACTCTCTTCCTGACGCTCGGCAATTTGTGCCTAAATGGCTTTTACTACCTTACTCTTGTGAGTACTTATATCAGTTTGTGAATTAAATTCAGGCCGCGTACACACGATCAAATCTGTCTGCTGGAAACGGTCTGCTAGACCGTCCCAGCAGACAGATTCGATCGTGTGTACGGGCGAGCCGACAGATTTGGCCACCCGACAGATTTCAAAGCATGCTTTGAAATCTATCGGGTGGGAACCAGTCCGCCCGACATGTCTGCTGGTTAGTACACTTACCAGCAGACATGTCGTCTCGCACCGGCGCCGAATGGATTCGGTGCATGCGCGGAAGTGTTTTACTTTCTGGTGCGGTGACGTGGCGGCGTGAAGGTCACCGCCACGTCACCGACACGTCAGCGCGCCGTCTGCTGGTGGGGATTTTGGTTTGCTCATGTGTACACGCGAGCAAACCAAAATCCAAAGAGACAGATTTGTTCAAATCGGTCGGACAGACCGTTTTGAACAAATCTATTGCCTCGTGTGTACGAGGCCTCACTGTTATACTGCACTTAGAGTGGCACCTGTGTTTTATCCTTTGCTATTCTCAAAATATGGCATTAATCACTACCCCCTGGACCCACTCCTGCAACCATTTTTTTTTATACAGGTACATCTGATCGCATCAATGCCAAAAGACCCCATTTTGTAAAATTAAAGTGGTTCTAAAAGGCAGGCGGTTTAATACATACCTCTTATACTTACCTGAGCTTGATGTAGATCCAGTGCGGTGCATGAAAGAAGCATTACTGCTCTCCCTCATTGGCTCAGAAAGCATTGGGAGCCATTGGCTCCCATGTCAATCACAGCTAGTGATGCGGGAGTGGGAGGGCAAGCCGCAGCATGGCTCAGGAGCGAGCCTGCATGAGTGCCACCTTAGTCAGTGGCTTGCTATTGGAACACTTAGTGGGGGGGGGGGGGGTCCAGGAACACCAGTGGGAGGCCTAAGAGGAGGATTGGGCAGCAGGTAAGTATGCCACAATTGTTTTTTTCCTTTAAGTTTAACCTTAAATATCACTAAGCATTTTTGGGTTACTGTAATCAAATACTGTATCTTGGCAGAATCTAAATACACTACATCCAAAGGCCTTCCTCTAACCACATTACAGCTTTCCTCTTCATGTGAAAAGGTTGTTCTGGCAAGAATGGTTCTCCATAAATACAACTTGGTTACTACTGATACTATTTTCATCAGCAGATTCCAGGACATGGTTCCTTATCAATTCTTCTAACCGTTTACAAACTATTGATGTTAGGCTGACTTGGTCTGTAGTTTTCAGGTATATAACTCTGCCCATTTTTATATATTGGTGCAATGTCTACTAAGCTAATCAGATGGTATAATTTCTAGTAGGCAAGCCATCCTTACAAATTAGGTCTGGTCTTTAGGCAAGATCGCAATTGTACCATTTAGTTCAATAAATTATATAGCGATGACATTATGCTTGGTTTTTGCAGAGTACATGAAAACTGCACACTGATCTACTCCTTAAAAAGTAAGCAATTTAATAGTACCACATCCTTTATGAAAACTGATATGCATGAATTGAAAAAATCTCTTTGGAGTTGTTTTTATAATTCCTAACAGCTTTTCAAACTTCCCTAAATATAAAAGGAAGGGTTTAAAATGTAAACTTTATGTTGTAAACCAGACTCGCATGATAATTTATTGTAGCAGTGAAAGGGATTTTTTTTTTCCTTTTGCAAGCAATTTCTCTTGAGATTTGGTCAGGTCACTGCAGACATGCTCTCTGTTCTTGATGGAGGCTCTGACATAAGAAAGCAAAGCCCTGCCTTTACCAAGATAGCCAACTCCACACACAGTGTAGACATAGTAAGGCATTAATGTGGAAATATCAGCTTCAGGGAGACCACATACAATACAATACCAGTGACTGGTCTTTTGCCCTTCTGACTGCCTTTTTTGGAAACCTCTTCCAGTGCACAGTTTCTCTTTAAAGGAGAAGTCCAGCATAAGCTTGTTTGGCTGGGCTTCTCATTAAGGTCACAGGGGTGCAATTAATTTTGCACTCATGTGACCCCGTTTTCAGAAGTGTGCCTACTGAAGTCCGCTCCTGACGTCACAGGAATCAGTCATGGCGACAATTCAAGTTGGGATACACCAGATGCTTGGACTGACATCCGTCTCAGGAAGCAGTTGTGAGCCTGAGACAGCTGATCCATGCCCCTCCCCACAGCTCAGTTCTCCAGTGAAGAAGGAGAAGCTGAGCAAGTTGCTGACTGACAGCAGCTCTCTGCTCGGGGAGGTGTGAGAACCAAGACATTTTAGAGGTGCTGGGGGCAAAAAACAAACCCATACTTCTCTTTTTAAGGTACATTACAATTATTATACCAGCTAGTTATACCAAGCACAGGGAAAGAATACAAAACATGCAGGTAACATCCTGGTAGAAATCCAACTTCTGACCACAAGGTCATGCTAATCACTACGTAACTACGTAATTCTAATTTTACTATGTAACTAATAACCTTAATGCGTAAAAGCTTATAAAACGGATGGAATCTTAAAGAATGCTTAATGATGGTTGTAAACCATGTAAATGAAATGTAAAGGAGTTGCTACACAGGATAAAGATTTTCTGCTGGATTTAGTTCAGGAATTCATTCAAAACTGTAAACAAATCAGTCAATTAAAAAAAGAGACAAGACAGATGGGATGTAAGGAAATCATTTGCCAGAAGGGATTTAAATCTACGTCTAAAAGACTGTTACATGGCCCGATGCATTCAGCTGCTCTGCACACCACTCATTAAGTTAAATTACAACAAACCATGCCACTGACCAAAAGAGTGTTCATGTTAATATTGCATAATTATTGCAGACAAAATATCAGCTGGATTTAGCTGTCTCGTTCTTTAACATTTAGTAATAACAGAAGTACAACAGATAAAAAACACAACATATTTTTTTTTTTTATTTCCTAATAAAAATAATTACAAACAAAATAAACAAAACCATTCAAATCACCACATACAGTGCCTTGCAAAAGTATTCACCCCCCTTGAACTTTGCGACCTTTTTGCCACATATCAGGCTTCAAACATAAAGATATAAAACTATTTTTTTGTGAAGAATCAACAAGTGGGACACAATCATGAAGTGGAACGAAATTTATTGGATTCAAACTTTAACAAATAAAAAACTGAAAAATTGGGCATGCAAAATTATTCAGCCCCTTTACTTTCAGTGCAGCAAACTCACTCCAGAAGTTCAGTGAGGATCTCTGAATGATCCAATGTTGACCTAAATGACTAATGATGATAAATAGAATCCACCTGTGTGTAATCCAGTCTCCGTATAAATGCACCTGCACTGTGATAGTCTCAGAGGTCCATTTAAAGCGCAGAGAGCATAATGAAGAACAAGGAACACACCAGGCAGGTCCGAGATACTGTTGTGGAGAAGTTTAAAGCCGGATGTGGATACAAAAAGATTTCCCAAGCTTTAAACATCCCAAGGAGCACTGTGCAAGCGATAATATTGAAATGGAAGGAGTATCGGACCAGTGCAAATCTACGAAGACCTGGCCGTCCCTCTAAACTTTCAGCTCATACAATGAGAAGACTGATCAGAGATGCAGCCAAGAGGCCCATGATCACTCTGGATGAACTGCAGAGATCTACAGCTGAGGTGGGAGACTCAGTTGTATACTGCACAAATCTGGCCATTATGGAAGAGTGGCAAGAAGAAAGCCATTTCTTAAAGATATCCATAAAAAAAGTGTTGTTTAAAGTTTGCCACAAGCCACCTGGGAGACACACCAAACATGTGGAAGAAGGTGGTCTGGTCAGATGAAACCAAAATCGAACTTTTTGGCAACAATGCAAAATGTTATGTTTGGCGTAAAAGCAATACAGCTCATCACCCTGAACACACCATCCCCACTGTGAAACATGGGGGTGGCAGCATCATGGTTTGGGCCTGCTTTTCTTCAGCAGGGACAGGGAAGATGGTTAAAATTTATGGGAAGATAGATGAAGCCAAATACAGGACCATTCTGGAAGAAAACCTGATGGAGTCTGCAAAAGACGTGAGACTGGGACGGAGATTTGTCTTCCAACAAGACAATGATCCAAAACATAAAGCAAAATCTACAATGGAATGGTTCACAAATAAACATATCCAGGTGTTAGAATGGCCAAGTCAAAGCCCAGACCTGAATCCAATTGAGAATCTGTGGAAAGAACTGAAAACTGCTGTTCACGAACGCTCTCCATCCAACCTTACTGAGCTCGAGCTGTTTTGCAAAGAGGAATGGGCAAACATTTCAGTCTCTCGATGTGCAAAACTGATAGAGACATACCCCAAGCGACTTACAGCTGTAATCGCAGCAAAAGATGGCTCTACAAAGTATTAACTTAAGGGGGCTGAATAATTTTGCACGCCCAATTTTTTATTTGTTAGAAAAGTTTGAAATATCCAATACATTTCGTTCCACTTCATGATTGTGTCCCACTTGTTGCTGATTCTTCACAAAAAATTACAGTTTTATATCTATGTTTGAAGCCTGAAATGTGGAAAAAGGTCGCAAAGTTCAAGGGGGCCGAATACTTTCGCAAGGCACTGTATAAGACACATTTAGGTACCACTACCTACACAGATATGAATGACATCATCAGCAAGCTCACAATATTTATTTTTGTTTCAGGCTATATGGCCCTTACAATCATAGTAATAACAAACATTTTGGAAAGGATTTCTTTACTAAATAAAAAAAGTGAACACAAGTTTGTTAGTATTATTAAAGATAGGAAAAACAAAGTATTTGATCTCTGTCAATACTAGACCATTGAGAGATGTGTTTTTCCAATGTGCATGCTCAGTTCTGCACTCTCCGTGCTAGAAAACAAGACAAATTAGAAAAAGAATTCTAGCACAACAAGTTTTGCAATCATTTGCAGCTTATACTGTCCAATTCATGCATAACAGCTTGAAAAATAAACGTGCAACAAACGCTCATTGATAATCAGAATGCAGTAATAACACAACCATTGAGCAATTAAAGACAAAAATAAAACTTACAGGCCATAGGAGGAGTTAACAGCCAGGCTAGTTATCTGCTGAGGAGGTTCACCGCTGACCCACACAAGTTGTATCACCAGTTCTACTTGATAGCCAGCTGACTCTTTTAAAGGAGTGCTCTTAACTCTGAAATGAAAATCAAACAATTGCTCATACCACTCTTAGATGATCCATAAGCATACATGTTGTACAATAGGTCTTAACACAGCAGGTCTTCAAAAAGGTAAATGGTACTGTTCTTAGAAAAAGAATGTCAAGGCTAATTGGAGGACTTACTTTAAACAAGGTACATTGTCGCGGATACCATCAGAAGAACTACTACTTGTGGATGGGTGAGACTGCAGAACAATGGGTTGTGGGTTGGTTCCTCCACTGGGAGTTGACACTTGTTCAATGTCTGGAGACTCTAGATCATTGATTTCATAAAGCAATCGCACTTCCAGCATCTGGATGCAAAAAATGAGATGCTAAGTAACTACAGTACAAAAAATAAACCACAAAGAATACATTTTAGATAGAAATGATTTTAGAATCATTTTTTAGATGGTAAAATGATATTACCTTTACCATTTCATTGGAACCTCCAATGTGAACACAGCAGATGCACATGGCAAGAGGCTATAGTAACCTCTTGCCATGCAAGAATATCTTTGGTATCACATTAGAATACACAGTACAAAAAATTGTTTAGATATTTATACCTAATGTTGTGTTTTTTTTTTTTTTTCACTTATATTTCATGTATTCATACTATACAGTCTTGTCCTGAAGAAGCGGCCTAGAGCCGTTAATGCACTGACCATTATGGAAGGGACTCTCCAATGTACAATTATATCTAGCATGTTCACAGATTATTCTGTTCACTGTGCAAGCAAATAGTGTGTGGCTGGCCCACAATATATATATATATAACATTAAAAAATATATATATATATATATATTTATTGTGGGCCAGTCACTCTCTATTTGCTTGCACAGTGAACACAATAATATATATATTATATATATATAACATTTTTAAATAAAGGATTCAAGCACCTATGGAAATTCACAGTCACTCCCTCCCCAACACTTGTCCAACAACCAACACCTGTCCTCTACAGCACTTCCAAGTATTGGCACTGCAGCTAGTCAATAAACAGGTACTGCTTTAAAAGGCTAGGCAACACATTGCTTGGCATTTACCAAGCCTCTTGCTTTACCTCACTTTAAGGTCAACACTGAGGACAAGGGGGCACTCTTTACGTCTGGAGGAAAAGAGATTTCACCTCCAAATACGGAAAGGTTTCTTCACAGTAAGAGCTGTGAAAATGTGGAACAGACTCCCTCCAGAGGTGGTTCTGGCCAGCTCAGTAGATTGCTTTAAGAGAGGCCTGGATTGTTTCCTAAATGCACATAATATAACGGAGTACTAAGTTTTGTAGGTAAAGTTGATCCGGGGTAAATCCGATTGCCTTTCGGGGGATCAGGAAGGAATTTTTTCCCCTCGGGTAGCAAATTGGATCATCGCTCTGCTGGGGTTTTTTGCCTTCCTCTGGATCAACTGTGGGTATGGAGTTGGGTGTATGGGAGGATGTACTGTGTTTTACTTTGTTTTATTTTTATTTATTTTTTTATGGTTGAACTGGATGGACTTGTGTCTTTTTTCAACCTGACTAACTATGTAACTATGTATGTAACCTCAACCCTATGTTTTGGACACTTCTGTGCACCCCCTCATTCTGTGCCTCCTCCATGCTTTCCAGCTGCACCCCTGAGCACTCCGCAGTGTCCCCAGACAATCCTGTGTCATCCTGATTCCAATATCTTAGTGCCTCCGACACCAGTGCCTGCATACAACCACAGGTACACTCCTGTATTTCCTGGACTGTCTCTCTCTCTCTCTCTCTCTCTCTCTCTCTCTCTCTCTCTCTCTCTCTCTGTCTCTCTGTGATACATACCCGTTTGTGACATATTATATGTAAAAATAGTCAATACATAATTGGAATAAATTGCATTTAATTTTTTTTTTTATCACAATAGAGAGAAATACAGTAGATGTCAATTGCATAATTTCTTTCAGAAATACGGTAAAAACTCTCTGCTGGTAATTTCAGGGGCAGCGAGTCATCTATGAAATGATGCATTAAAAATATATGTAAAAGTTCTAGGTGCTCTTTGATACTGAAGACAAATCGAGACAATGCTCTGCTCCTGGATATTTTTCTGCATACATCTGAAAGACTACCAAGTCAATTTGACAATTTAAGCAACTTTATAAAATCCTCTCTAATGTATTTATTGCTTTTTTGTTTAAATTATCTGGTCTTTTAGGTTTAGTGCCCCCAAATGTCGTGTTGCTCCCATTGATAGTATGGGAGCAACACAAATTAGCAAGTTCAATCATGCTAGATTTTTATTGGGTGAAGTTTTACTAAAGGAATTGTGATGAACACAGTATTTGTATGTATGCAAAAAAAAAATTAAGTTGCAGAGTCCAAGGTAAGCATCATCAGATAAATACTAAAATGAAAGCAACAGCTTATGTAAAGGGCAGTCAAGTAATATTTATCATGAACACATGACTACCATTCTTAGTTTAGACCAGTGTTTCTCAATTCCAGTCCTCACGCCCCCCCAACAGGTCATGTTTTCAGGATGTCCCTCAGATGAAAAGGCTGTGGGAATTACTAAGGCAGTGAAACTGATCAAATCACCTGTGCAAAATAATGGAAATCCTGAAAACCTGACCTGTTGGGGGGGCGTGAGGACTGGAATTGAGAAACACTGGTTTAGACAGACACTGAAATGCTTTTAGTTCCCACAAGAAAAAGGATGTAAACAATTTTTTTTTTTACCGGGATGACCTCTGTTGTCACTTCCTGTTTGCTGAACCTATAGATTATTACATGGGCTGAAACACCTGCAATACAGAGTATCCTGCTTTCAGGGCACCAGGAAATCATCTGGATAGCATAGGGATCCTCATCAACGATATCCGTGCTAGCCTTGTCCTCTTTGTTTCGCGATTTCTCAAACACTTTTGCGGTCTTTAATTTGTACAACATTTGCAAGTTTACTAGAAAAAGACAAGACAACATAATTGGGCATATTGCAATTGACTCTAAGGGTTGTGGAACAAATTGTTGAAAAGGAAAAAGGTCTAACTAGGTCATTCCTCTCCTAGTGTATGGAAATTACACAAAGGGTAAAACAAATCCTAATGCCCAAGCACAATATTGCAACTTTGACATGTTTAGTAAATCTGTACATCATCACAACTACTTTATATATCCAGGTGAATAATAAAACAGCCCATCTTTATTTTTTAAATGTGGTTGTATATTTCTTGTTACTACTATAACCCACCAAAGAACAAAATAAACTCCCCTGCTTCTGACTGCAAAGGAAGGTACACAAATATGCAGCCCCACGCCAAAAAGCCTAGTGCAGTGGGGCCAAATATTTTAGCTAAGTCGTCAAGGAATTAAAGTGCACCTGTGCCCGTGGTATTTATATATGTATTCTCAACAAGCAGTACAATCCCTTCATTACAAACCCTCATTAACCTTTGTAGCTACAGTATAGCCTGCAGAAACTTGTCGTCAAAGTTTACAGACACCCCAAATCTTGTTTTTCCTTCCCTTATTTTCTATGACAGCATGTTAGCTTTCTAAACTAAGTAACCAGCAGGTTCTTGGAAGTGTTTAGAAACTGACCAGAACACATCTTTAGCTTCTCTGTTGTGACCACACCAGTGTGACTTTGAGATGGCACGATTTCAGCTCCATTTCAAAGCTGCAGATTAGTGCGTTTTGCATCAGCGATTTCATTACAGCTTGTGACTTAATTTAACAGAAGTGAATGCATGTTGCAATTAAATCGCAGAAAAGTAGCGCAGGAACCTTTTTCTAAATCGCAACAATTTAAATGAAAATAGGGTGTAGCCTGTCATGTGATTTTGAACTGTCAAATCGCATCAGTGTGAGCAAGGCCTTAACCCCCCTGGCGGTATTCCCGAGTTTGACTCTGGGTTAGATTTCTGTGCTGCGATCGGTAACCCTGAGTCAGACTCGGGCTCGCCTCACTGAATCCACAGGCTTGGTTTACTTACCTTGTTCCTGGATCCAGCGATGCATCTGCGCTGTGTGAGCGAGCGGGTCCTCGCTCGATTCACACAGTGCCTCTGTGTGCCGCCGAGCTCCGTTCCCTGCGACGTTAAGACGCACGGGGGCTGAGAACGGCGCCATATTCAAAAATGTAAACAAACACATTACATGAGACCCCCCCCCAGAAAAAAGCACCCGTCACCTTGTGCCCACACACAGTAATAAACGCACACTTCGGTCTCGCACGCATATGTAAACAGGATTGCACCACACATGTGAGGTATCACAGTGAATTTTGGCGCGAAAGCAAAAATTCTAGCACCACTGTGTAAATCTAAATTGGTAGCCTGCAAAGGTTTTGAAAGTGTCACCCATGGATAATTTAAAGTACAATCGTTTTTGCCATTCCATGAGCGTGCGCAATTTTAAAGAGTGACATGTTTGGTATCTATTTACTCTGTACAAAATTGAACAAAAAAATGGTGTGGTGTGGTATTGTATTCACAAAAATTCATTAATATATAATTTCTTCCCCAAAAATTGCATTTGGAAAACCGCAGGACAAATACTGTGCGACTAAAGCTTGAAGCACACACACCATTTTATTCACTATGGCCTTTTCTAAAAAATTGTTATATATATATATATATATATATATATATATTATTTGGTGGTTAAGATTTTTTACATATATGTGAGGAGTGTTGGAATTGGCCCGGTATTGAGGTGGTTAAGGATAAACAACATCGTAGTACAAGCAGCTACAGCGGTATCGGGCTGCTCAGTGCAAAATCATTGCACCGAGTAGGCAAGTATCACATGTTTGTTACATTTTGATAACTTGTGAACCTGCATCCAACACTCCTACCACTACGCCTTGAAGTTTTCATTGCCAAGAATAAAGGATTTGCTATTGATTTGACTTTAACACGTATTAATAAAATTTCTATTAGGATGGTTATAGTTTTTCACAACATAACGTGTTCTAAAAAGATGAATATATACAAACTGGACACTGTCTGCTGTGTATTTTCACAAGTGTACTGCATATTTTAATAAACTGCATGGTACACAGGTACTGTTGGGTAACCATTCAAATATAGAAATAACATACTTGCTGAAGCATCCCAAAATTTGATCGATCCATCTGCATGGCTAGAAAAGAAAAGAAAAAAAAACACATTAACACAAGTACTTTTGATTAGCAGAAAACATTCTGAAAGAAAATAATCAAATATTAATCATCTGTTTAAAGGCAGAATTGGATTAAACTAAGAATAAGTAACTCTATAGGACAATGGTGGGGGATCCATGATCCTGTAGTTGAATAAAGTTTGCAGTAAAGTTCTGGAATGCATCTTCTATTCTTTGCATATGTAGTAAACTTGATTGTCAACCGTCTGTAAATTCACCGCTAGTTTGGAAAAATAAGATTTTTACAGTTTTTCTGAATGCTCGTAAAAATGTGTACTTTTTTCTTCAAGTGGGTTAGTGTTCGGTTCTGCAAGTGTAAGAACTCCTTGACAGCTTGCTGCAGCATCCACTTATCCAGGCAGAGCTTTTTCAAGCCAACTACTGGCACCTCTGCCAAAAGAGACTGGAGAAAGTTGCGATTATATTTAAATAGAGCAGCTGTTGCTGGCCATGGCGTGAGCAGGTGGTCGTATTTGTGGATATTGCTCGTCTAGTTCAGGCAGTCCTGATTGCTCGCAACTATGCTTTGCCTCTCTGTATCCCTGCATTGATAGGAACCTGGTGCTTGTCTGGTGGCAATAGCTCTGTGCACCCCTGATATAACCAGTGGTCCTGTGGTATTCTGCTATTCTGCAGCTGCATTCATCATCTGGTATGGTCAAAGGGGGGAATTTGAGGTTGGTAGAAGAGCACTGTACTGGGAGGGGGAATATTTGGGTTAGAAGAGTGTCATTTTGGCTCCAAAAGTGACCAGTGAGGCCTGCACTCTGCACACAGTGCATGTCAGAGCACTGAACTCTGCACGTGCCACACTCTTAAACCCTGCATGTACAACACTCCCAGTATTTATTGCCCTCTTAAGACCTTCCCACTGTTATTGCAGGAGACAATACAGCTGCCTCTTGAATTTTTTTTTAACCGATTTTGAATTTTGCATTAAAGTACTGTGTAACAACCACAAGCAAAGCCTGTGACACAGTCCCATTGAGCTCAACCGTCAAGTTTTAGCAGGTTATGCCGCCTGTGAAACTTGTCACGGCAAGTTAAAATTTACACACTGGGGGTTATTTACGAATAGCAAATCCACTTTGCACTTGAAATTGCACTTTGAAGCGTGTTACACGTGTTTTTACACGTGGGGTGTGGTCTGAAGATGGTGGAGTAGAGACACACTAGCTCCTGAGCTCCTCCGTCCTCCCGCCGACTAACCAGAGAGACAGGCTGAAAAAGTCCCTACAGACCGGGGAGACAAGCAGGCTAAATACCCTAAAGAGGAAATGGAAAAACAGTCCGGTGTACCTGGGATGAAGAGCGAGGGGAAACTGCCTAAAACTAGGCTACAACCCGAGATTCAGCAGTTCTTCCCACAGACTAGAGCGGCAACAAACCGGAGCAGAGAGACTGAATCACGTGGGGAGGGGACGTGCGGGGAGTCCAGCGTATGGGCAGAGAGAAGCAGCAACACGGAAGCCCGAGGAATGTCCGCTCCCGGAGCGGGAGAGAAGGAGACGCCGAGTACACACGAGGAGCAGAGGCTGCCAAGCGATAACCTGCGAGAGGGACAGGAGCTGTCAGAGCTAGGAATGTTGAGAATGCTGCTGCATTCACTGCCCACTCGAGCGGACATACAAGCTCTCCCCACGCGTGCAGATATGGAGGCGTTAGTAGCACGGATGGAAGAGACGCACCGCAGGGATCTGGAAACTGTACGGGGAGAAGTACAGCAACTGGCAGATAAGTGCACCCATATTGAGACAGCCGGGGCAAGGTTAGAGGAGCGGGTCAATCACCTGGAGCGTATCCAGACAGCACGTGCCTCTCAGGTTGATTTCTTGCAGCTTAAATTAGAAGAAATCGAGGACCGTAGCAGACGTAAGAATCTGAGATTTAGGGGGATACCCGAAGCAATTGATAAAGAGGCACTCCAGAAAGCTATAGAGGCAATATGCCGCAAATTAGTGGACTCCCTCCCCCCTCAACCTCTTGAGTTTGAAAGGCTGCATAGAGCATTGGGCCCCATATCAGTAAATCTGAACAGACCAAGAGACGTGATCGGCTGCTTCCAATATTTTTCACAGAAAGAACTTATAAGCCGGAGGGCGTGGGAAGCAGGGGAGATCATATATGAAGGTTCTCGGATACAAATTCTACCAGATCTTTCCCGGGCTACTCTACAGCGGAGGGCAATGTTGCGCCCAGTATTGGACAAGGTCAAGAAGGCAGGAGGGACATATCGGTGGGGATACCCGATCGCTGTAATAATAAAGAAAAACACACAGTCATTCCATTTACAACAGCCCCTGGAGCTCCCTGAACTGTTTGAATTCATGGAGATGGAAATAATGGAGGTCCCGAATTGGTTACAACACCTCCCAGGCCCAGCAAGAACAATAGGCACGACAGGATTGAGGGGGCAAGTCCCCCCTAAAGATGGGGGGAAGTAAAGAGTAGCCTGTGAAATGAAGGGAGGAAGAGAGGGAGAAAGGTCATTCCCTATTTCCACTGAGTGGGTGATGTTCCCCCTCCCTCCCCCCCTTTTTTTTTTTCCCCGTCTCCCCACATCGGTAGCAGGTCTGATTGGCATGCTGCGCCCCCCCCTCCTCCCCTCCCGCCCCCTGCTCCCCCCCCGGGTCTCCCCCCCCCCTGCATTCTTGGCGGGGAGTGTGACCGGAGTCGGATAAGTCTGTGCCCCTTTTAGATAGATGAAGGTGCTCGGTCCCCACAGGCCCCCAATTGCAATATATACCCTTTTTTTTTCTCTCCTCCCTCCCCCTCCCCCGTCTGCCACGCCTACCCCGCTCGGGACCCCGCCATCCGACAAGAGCCCCTTGTAGGGTAGTTGAGTTTGTTTATTTATTTTTTTTTTATTTTTTTTTGGTTTTGACCCCCCTTGAGGGGAGAGATTCACAGGTTGAGATTAAACTCTCACAAGGGACTGCACAATTGGGATTGAACACTGTATGAGCACTGTAAAGGAGTGTAATTGTAATTTATAATTATTTCTTATGTACTTTTTATGTATTTTTATATATTTTTTTTATTATTATTTTTTTGATGTTTGCACTATTTTTTTGCTAGAACTTTCTAGAATCTGTTGCACAATCATTCTGTCTTAAAACAGAATGGTATTTATGGGGCACAAGGGGTAGTAAGGCACGGAATAAGAATTATGAATTATGATACAAGTTGTATCCACAACCTACAAATTTATAGGGAGGTAAAAAGGAGAAAAATATTTAAATAAATGAAGGGGGAAGTGGAAGTAAGGAGTGAAACACGGAAAGGGAGGGGGTAGCTGTATGCCCCTCCCCCCTATATATAAAACAATATATTTTGTTTCTATATATATAATTATTTTTTTTTCACTTAGTTTTAAGTCTAAGAAGTTTAAGAAGCACCCCTTTTTTTTTTTTTTTTTTTCCTCTCCCTGGGAGGGGCCCGAGGGCGATGTGGGGTGGGGGGCGGGGCGGCCGGGGGTTGGTGGAGATGGAGATGGAGACATAGATTTGGGACTGGGGGGAAGTGAAGAAGAGGTGGGATTAACAAAGGGAATACCGGCACCAGGAGGCAGGTTTTGGAGGCAGGTTTTTGTAAAAAAAAAAAAAAAAAAATAGAAGGACAGATGTTATAATATTTAAGGTGCAACCTGGATCTGCAAAGCAATGGGAAATGGGAGGTGGGGGACGCGGGGGTATTACATACAGAGGAGTGTATCAGGTGGTGGGGGGGTTGGGGGGGGTGGGGATGGAGGGGGCGGAGGGGGAGGGATATGACTTGAAGTAAGGGGGAATGATTACTTTTTCTTTCTTTTTGGATTTGAGTATTTATGAATCTGTATTCCCCTTCTAACCTGGAGACAAAATGATAAATAATGATTTTGAGAATTTGAGAGTTATGAAATTAAAGGACAAATGGAAGGATAGAGAAGGGAACAGATAAAGATGTGGAGTAGAAGGGAGAACTGTAGGGAAACAAATGAGTCGGTAGGGAGGAGGGAGGGGAATAGGCCGGAGCTATCTTAGCCTAACTGACCAGCCCCTAGAATAGGTTAACGCCCGTCGGACCATTGGGAGGCGGTTGAAGGCGAGCGATTCCCTTTGGGGTATAGAGAAGGGTAGGTAGGAAGGGAGGGAGGAGGGTGGTACATTTAGAAGAGGGAGGGATAGGGTAAGTGAAGAGGGCGGTTTTTTTTTTTTTTTTTTTTCTCCTCAGACATAGAGATGGAGGGAATAAAAATAACATCCTTGAATGCAAAAGGGCTAAATACCCCAGAAAAACGTAGGATGTTGCTGAATGACCTACGAAAGACAGGGACAGATATCGCATACATACAGGAGAGACACTTTAGGAAAGGGGGACTCCCATTCCTTCAGAATAGATTCTATCCATGTGTATACCACGCAGCTAATCAGGAAGCAAAATCTAAGGGTGTCTCGATTCTAATCTCTAACAGAATCCCCTGGACATTAGAGAATAGTTTCCTAGATCCAAAAGGAAGACTGATTTTTTTGAAAGGGAATATTGGGGGAATTAAAGTGACTCTGGCCACGATGTACGTACCGAATGTACACCAAGACGTGTTTATGAGGCAGGCAATATCGAAGTTGTTAGAATTCTCAGAGGGGAAACTGATTCTTGGGGGGGGACTTCAATATCTCTTTGGACCCAAGAATAGACAGCTCCAGGGGAACCTCGTCAACACCTGAGGGAGTCAGGAGGGGAATATTGCAGAAATTACAGGAAACCCAACTAGTGGACGTATGGAGGATACTCCATGGAGAGGAGAGGGACTATACCTTCCTCTCCAACCCACATCAAGTTTATTCCCGTATAGATCTGTTCCTGATACCCCATTATCTAATCTCCGAAGTGAGAGAGGTGTCCATCGGTAGTATAACGTGGTCAGATCACGCCCCGGTCAGTATGCGCCTGTCACTGTCTGGTGGAGCTCTAGCCCAGGAAAGAAGGTGGCGTTTAAATGAAAGCCTATTACAAGACCCTGAAATCAGGGAAGAGGTGGCTAAAGAGATCACAGCCTACTTTCAAATAAATGATACACCCGGGTGTGACCCGGGAATGGTCTGGGAGGCGCACAAGGCAGTGATTAGGGGGGTTCTGATTAAGTATGGATCAATTCTGAAAAAGAGGAGAGAATATCAGGTTAAAAAGCTATTAGAAGAAATTCAGAAATCCAACATAAAAATACATTAGATCCCCAAATAGGAGGAGAGATAGGTCAGATGAGAAGACAGATCACAGAAATCTTACGATATAAGGCAAAAGCGATAATACAAAGGGGCAGGAGAGTAAATTATGAACTTGGAGACAAATGTAGCAAACTACTGGCCGGGAAACTGAAGGAAAAAGGTCTTTCAACGTATATCCCACAAATTAAGGGGAGAGAGGGACAACTAAAGCGGAAGCCAAAAGAAATAGCGGAGGAGTTTGGCAAATATTATTCCACTTTGTATAATCTAGTACAAATACCAACCGCTACATCTAAAATGGAGGAATACCTTTCCTCAGTAAACTTACCGAGGCTTCCATCACCGGCTCGAGCCAGTTTAGAATCCCCCATTACAATGGAGGAACTGAACATAATATTAAAAACTGTAAAGACAGGGAAGGCCCCGGGACCGGATGGCTATACAATAAAATATTATAAAGAATTTGCCAATTTGCTGAGCAGTCAGATAATAAAGGTCTTTAACGCGGTCGGCCTGGGCGCTGCATTTCCGCCGGACACATTGCTAGCCCATATTACGGTAATTCCAAAAGAAGGGAAAGACCCGGCGGAGTGCAGCAGCTACAGGCCGATCTCATTGTTGAACACCGATCTAAAATTATTTACGAAGATACTGGCAGCCCGGCTACAGACATGGCTTCCGGAATTGGTAGATATGGACCAGGTGGGATTTGTCCCCACTCGTGAAGCAAGGGATAACACAATAAAAGCTCTCAACCTGGTCCATTTTGCCAATGAGGGGGGCATCCCTTGCGTGTTCCTGAATACAGACGCCGAGAAGGCATTTGACAGAGTAAACTGGTGCTTTCTTTTCTCCGTACTGCGACACGTGGGGCTGGGTGAGCGTATGATTAGATGGATTGGGAGTGCATATACGGCCCCACGTGCCGCAGTAAGAGTGAATGGAATATTTTCAAACCCCTTTAAAATCACGAATGGAACGCGACAGGGATGCCCCCTTTCACCCCTATTGTTTGCATTGTCCCTGGAACCCTTACTAAATAGAGTATGTCAAAACCTGGACATACAGGGAATACAAATAGGAGAGCAGATGCATAAGGTCTCCGCCTACGCAGATGATCTGTTGTTTTCTATATCTAACCCACATATTTCACTTCCCAACCTTATGAAAGAGATTGATAGATATGGCGAAATATCGAATCTGAAAATAAATCAGACTAAATCTGAAGCGATGAATGTGGCAATGACATCGCAGATGAGTAAGACTATACAACAAAATTTTGGGTTTAAATGGAAGAACGCGTTAAAGTACTTGGGTACCCGGATTCCAGTAAATTTAAAGGAAACTTTTAAAAAAAAATTCCCTCCACTTTTTAACTCTATTAGATCGCTGCTTGAGAAATGGCAACCTGGGTTACACTCATGGTTCGGACGAATTTGTATATTTAAAATGAGCATCCTGCCAAAAATGATGTATTTGTTCCAGGCCCTTCCAATAAATATACCAGCGGCGTTCCTTCAGCAAATGAATACCCTAATGATGAAATTTATATGGTCAGGCAAACGACCAAGAATAAAAAGAGAGTTGATGAGGATGCCCAAGTGCTCTGGCGGGATGGCAGTGCCAGATATTGCCAAGTACTACCAAGTGGCTCATTTGACAAGAGTGGTAGATTGGTGTAGACATGGGCAGTATAAGCGATGGGTGGATATGGAACAACAGATCAGTAAGACCCCCTTACCAAGAGCCCCCTGGTGCTATAGGGTACTACCAAGCAGAGTGAAGAAACATCCCACAATTGGTACAACGCTGCGAATTGCGGCTAAGGTATGCCAGAATTCAAAATTTTCAACAAGTCAGTCGCCCCTATTCCCTGTAATAGGAAACCCAGGTTTTACACCAGGACTAGAGGAAGATGTATTTAATAAATTAAAAGGGAAGGGTGTTGTACAGGCCTCACATTTTTTGCAAACAGAAACTTGGCCATCTATTGAGGACCTAATGAGACCAGGGGGAAACTTTGAACTAAGTTTTTGGCAGGCACTTCAAGTAAATCACTACCTGAGATCGCTGGGACAGCCATCCAATTTCCGGAGACAGTTAACAAAATTTGAGACATATTTTGAGGAGGAGGAACCAACATCGCGAGTGGTTTCTAAGATGTACAGAATGCTGATATCCCCTCAGGGGGATTATGTGATGCCGGGAATCAGGAGATGGGAAAGAGACCTGGGAAGGACCTTTTTTGCCAACACAGAGAAAACATATCATACATTTGGCATTGAATTCTTCTGTTTGTACGCGAACACAGGAATCTAATTACAAACTCTTAACCCAGTGGTACTATACCCCAGTAAAGCTGCATACATTCTCCACAGAAAACTCAGAGCTCTGCTGGAGATGTGGATTGGAGCAGGGAACTATGCTGCATATATTTTGGTCATGTGCAAAAGTAAGACAATATTGGTTAGAAGTCCAGAGAATTTCTCAAAAATGTACGGAATTCCAAATACCAGATGACCCGGCCTTTTTCCTGCTCCATTGTTCACATATCCCGGTGCGGATATATAAAAAATCAGTTTTATGTCACATGATAAACGCTGCTAAAAGCGGAATAACCTTACAGTGGAGAGATACTAGAACACCCTCAACTATGAGATGGCTCAATAGAGTACGAGAGATAGGAGCAATGGAAGATCTAGTCCTTTCAGCCCAAAATAAAAGAGAACAGTATGTGGAAACCTGGACAGGATGGAATATATTTATGTATTCCGAGGAGGGGAAGAAAATGCTGGAGGAGGAGAGTGAGGAGTACTAGCGGAGGGAGAGAGTATAAAGAAAGGCGTAATAGGAAAGGAGGGAAGTACCTCCGTCTCTTGAATGAGGGGTTTGTTTGGAGGGGTTTTTTTTTTTTGGTAGGGAACGGGAGGGGAAGGTACAAAAGGACAAGGGTACAGAGAGGAACTAGGTGAAGGAAATATGTACGTTAATTTAGAGAGTGGGATCGGAGGGTTCATGACGTTTGACTCACCAGTAGAATGCGAGGAGGAAGGAGAGACACGGAGAGGTCCTCCTGAGGGTTTACTCCCCTAGTGGCATTTTGTTTAGTCATTAGATGGTGGATATATATCTATTGTTTACTGTTAATTTGTTAATTGAACCTCTATGTTATGTTGATTCCTCTTTGAGACCTTGGATATAAAATAAAAAAAAATAATATGAAAAAAAAAAAAAGAAATTGCACTTTGAAGTGCAGTCGCTATAAATCTGAGTGTTAGATCTGAAATCAGGAAAAGCTCTGCTGATTTTATTATCCAATCATGTGCAAGCTAAAATGATTTTTATTTTCCTTGCATGTTCCCCTTGGATCTACAGCGACTGCACTTCCAAGTGCACTTTCAATGCAATTTAAAGTGCTCTTTGCACTGGTAGTGCAAAGTGGATTTGCCTTTAGTAAATAACCCCCACTGTGAAGCTAAGCCATGGGCATGTGTACCAACCAGCTGATATGTTAATTTAGGTGGTCGGGGACCGCTCTGTTTATTATCCTTTTAGTACACTTCCACTATTGAGCACAATCTGGTCATGCTCATTGTTCTCCATGGCATGCATATCAGGACTTGGCTTTAAACTATATCCAAGGGTGGCTGATAATTTGTCACACTGTGCTGACTTTTTAAATGTAAACCAGGCAAATATTTTGTTGTGGGTATTGTCGGTGTCTACAGATGTTTATACTGTTTAACCACTTTAGCCCCGGACCATATTGCTGCTCAAAGACCAGAGCACTTTTTGCGATTCGGCATTGCGTTGCTTTAACTGACAATTGCGCGGTCGTGCGACGTGGCTCCCAAACAAAATTGGCGTCCTTTTTTTCCCACAAATACAACTTTCTTTTGGTGGTATTTGATCATCTCTGCGATTTTTATTTTTTGCGCTATAAACAAAAATAGAGCGACAATTTAAAAAAATTGCAATATTTTTTTACTTTTTGCTGTAATAAATATCCCCCAAAAATATATAAAAAAGCATTTTTTTCCTCAGTTTAGGCCGATACGTATTCTACATATTTTTCGTGAAAAAAAAAATATCGCAATTAGTGTTTATTGATTGGTTTGCGCAAAAGTTATAGCGTTTACAAAATAGGGGCTAGTTTTATGGCATTTTTATTATTTTTTTTTTTTTTTACTTGGCGGACACTTCTGACACATTTTTGGGGCCATTGGCATTTTTATAGCGATCAATGCTATAAAAATGCATTGGATTACTATAAAAATGCCATTGGCAGTGAAGGGGTTAACACTAGGGGGCAGGGAAGGGGTTAAGTGTGTTCCTGGTGTGTTCTAACTGTATGGGGGGGTGGACTCACTAGGGGAAATCACTGATCTTCTGGTCATACATTGTATGACCAGAAGATCAGCGTTTCCCCCGCTGACAGGAACGAGAGGTATGTGTTTACACACATACCTCCCGTTCCCCGCCGGGCACGTGCGCGGGACTCTGGGGCGAGCGGGCCACCGGCGGCGCGCACGCGCCCCCTAGTGGCCGCAGAAGTCCCGACGTAGAGCTACAGGCTCTCGCCCAGGGGAGCCGACCTGCCGCCGTATAACTGCGGCGGCTGGTCGGCAAGCAGTTAAATATTGATGGTATTGGTATGCAATATGAGTTCTATCTTTTTTTGGTCACGAAAAAAAAAATTTCCTATGTTTTGTCAGTAATTTTTTTTCGGGAGGTTGGCAACCCTGACGGTAGACACGAGTGCCTGAAGCTGACAATCTCCTGCAATGACACATCCTAAAGCCGCTTTACTGGTCCGGGGATCAGAAATCCCCTAGAGCTTTCTCTCCTAAAAGGTACAGATAGGAGGCATTCTGATTGGTCTACACCGCCACATGGGCGGCACCAACCAATCAGAACCTGAGTAGCCTGTCCAGTCAGTGCTGGAGAAGAGGAGAAAAAGCTGTGGGGACTTCAGATCCCCCGGAGAACGGTAAAGCAGCTATATTATGTACATCAGGATGGGGTGCGATGGGGAGGGGGTCCAGTGCAAGTTCACCTCACAGATTTTCTGTAAAGATGAACTTACACTTAAAAGGTACATTCAAAAACTGGCACAAAAACACTGTTCTAAAATGAAACAAACTTAATAAATTTTCATAAAATGAAATACAAATTTGAAAATCAAGATTTAGGACGGGTCGCTCTATTCAGTTGTTTAGAATGGTTAGAGTTGATAACCACTTTTGAATTTTCAGGTTTGATTTTGCATTTAACCTATACTTCCCAAAAAACTGCTTTTGAAGACTACCGCGCAAATACAAGTGTGCCATAAAATATTAAAACAGTCATTTGATTCTCTAGGGCAGTGTTTCCCAACTCCAGTCCTCAAGGCACACCAACAGGTCATGTTTTCAGGATTTCCCTCAATTGAAACAGCTGTGGTAATTACTAAGGCAGTGAAACTGATCGAATCACCTGTGTAAAATGGAATGGAAATCCTGAAAACATGACCTGTTGGTGTGACTTGAGACTGGAGTTGGGAAACACTGCTCTAGGGTGTTTGCCAATATATATACATATACACAATATATATATACACACACATATACATACACACATATATGGGGGTTCCAACTAATTTTCTGGCAAAAATTACTGATTTAAACTTGTAAGCAACAAATGTCAGAAAAAGGTTTAAGCTTTATTTACATCTTGGCATATCGGACGATATTCGTGGTAAAATTGAGCAAACAGAATCATGGGACCCCTATCACCCAAAAGAAGTTGTTGTAATTCTTTTGGGCAATAGGCATCCCACAATTCTGTTTGCGCAATTTAACCGCGATGGTCACCCAACGAATCGCGGCAAATACGAGCCGTGTTTAGGGTGCTATTGAAAGTGACAGGGAACGCACTGGTGTCCCACGATTTGCTGCAATTTCAAATTGCAGGCAGAATCGCGGTGATTCTGCCTGTGATTTGGAACACAGATGTGAATAGAGCCTTAGTCCTTGTGGTTAAACTGACCTCATTTACAGACCCAAGTTCATTAATTTGATCTAAAAGAACCAATACATATTGTTCAACCTATCCCAGCGCTGGGCAATGTTGTGATAAACTTGGCAGGCTGCCTTTTTTTTGACAGCTGCCAACTGTGAGCAGAGAACAGCTCTGCACTGAATTGTGGAAATTCCGGATAAAGATTGCGAGGGTGTTGAATCGAGACTGCAATTTTTTTTAACAATTAATCGTGCAGCTCTAGTGTGTACTGAATTGAAACCAGAAGGGAGGTGGCAGCTTGGTGTTTTGACAATATTGTAATCTTGTTCATATATGCGAGTACATACCCAACAAAAAAAATGTAATATATTATATATACACACATACACATTTATATATATATACACACACACACACACACACACTCATAAGTTTACATACCCTGGCAGAATTTCTTGGTCAATTCTCAGAGAATATAAATTAAATATAATTATATATATATTATACACACACACACACACACACTTAATATATCACATACACACACACACTTGTGTTTATAAGTATACGTACTTATCAACTGTGTTTACTTGTTTTAAATCATAATCCCAACAGAAACCAAATGACCCTGATCAAAAGTTCACATAAATGTCCCCTTCAATGACAGCTTGACGTCTTTTGCGGTATTTGTGGATGAGGCTCTTTATCTTTTCAGATAGTAAAGCTGCCCATTCCTCTTGGCAAAAATTATTGCATTTTTATAAAAAAAAAATTACTACTAATGGCGGCGATCAATGATTTGTTTCGTGACTGCGACATTATGGCGGACACTTCGGACAATTTTGACACATTTTTGGGACCATTGTCAGGGGTGTGGCTGTAGATGTGACATCGATTGTGTGTCCCTATAAATCGATGACGCCGCCACAGTGAAGAATGGGGAAGCCGTGTTTACACACGGCTCTCCCCGTTCTTCAGCTCCGGGGACCGATCGTGGGACTCCAGCGGTGATCGTACCTGTACGTGCATGTGCCCAGACGTGCCATTCTGCTGACGTAAATGTGCAGGAGGCGGTCCTTAAGTGGTTAAGGACCACATATCCTCTACAGTAAACCATTATACAGTTACTAGAGTCACCTTTGAAATAGTTGTATATTGTAAACCATATGTCTTAAGACTAAAGCATTCCATAGATCATTTTACTTTCTTTCCTGCCACCATGGGTTGCAGAAAAGAAAAACACTAGATTCCCGACTGTTGATGGGGGAATCCCTCCCGCAGCGCTATTGGGTTCTGCTGGCAGGGAGCTTTCCCTGCCAGGAGAACTCAATAATTACTGTTAGCTACTATATATACTAGGTTGTACTGAAGTCAAATGATGGGTAGCCCATAGATAGATGGAAACCCGGTTAGTCCCTGCTGAACTGGTTGAAATTCGATCCATTTATGTCCGGCCTAACAGTAGCATCTAATCTCCTATAGGCAGCAGTTCATCCCATACATTTCAGAATTACTTCTGCCCTGTGTTGTAACAATTAAGGAATTTGCATTTTCCTCCCTGAAGACAGATGTCTAACTGGGGGAAGGGTGGAGTTAAAGAAATGTGGGGGCTAGACGAGATTGGAAAGTGCCCTCATTACCTATGAAGAATTACTATGAAGATATTCGTTGATCGATATTATGTGATACAATGGCAGGAAACCTCCAGCTGAAGCAAAGTTGCTGTTGGCCTATAATTGGACACTGTGACAGGCCATTTAGTTGACCAGTCATATGTGCACTCCTAGTAAGAAAAAAAAAATGGTCTATTCAAACCTGCACAGAGCAAGAAATATATGCACTCTGACTGACACTAGAAAGTCTGCCAGGGTATATTAGCTGGCCTGTTAACCAGCCAGTGACTTACCTGACATAAAACCAAAAGAAACCAATATTTCCAGGATGTACATTCTAACTCCTAGAAGCTATGCAAATAACAGAGTTGCTCAAGTGTGGAGGGAAGGAGGGCAGAGAAGTTGGCCTCAAGCAGGGGCTTCCCCCCGGAATGTCTTGTTTTTAGATGTACCTAGAGAGTCTTACTCCTGCAGATACCCTATACCCAGTAGGTAATGATTCATGACAGAGTTGTGTCCTCCAAGGAACGAAAGAGAAACACATATTTTAAACTTTTGTTTGTACAAAAGGCTTTTTTTCTATTGCAATACTTATTGCTTCTGACTGCACAATGCCAGACAAAAGCATTGACTGGACAAAACCAAGTTAAATGGGATAGTCAGGAATAATATCACTTACCCTGTAATTATTATCTCCGGATAACTCTGTGCACCAACGCCCCAGTTACCGCCATTGATAGGCCATTCCTGTAATAATAAAAAAAAAAAACTCAACATCTACCAGTCATTGTGTGTGAACATAATAGAAGTTGAACAAATTGCCAATTTTTTTGCATACCTTTTTACTGTAACCCTGTCGTTTTTGCCGGGCCCCAACAAAATAAAGTGCAGGGATAAGGTCTGAGGGGCAGTCTGCAAAGTACTCACAGCACGTTACAGGTGACTCATGTATGCTCAGTGGATAAGGGTTTTCAAATATAGGATATCTGTAGAAAAAAAAAAGTGGCTTTTATTATACACTTGCATATTCCAATCACAAATCTGGGCAATTCAAACTGAGTGACTAAAAATGTACAAATAGCTCCAAAGTTACAGGCAGCTGAATTTATATGCGGATATGAACTTTTCCTGTAAAAGCAGAGTTTGGCCCGGTTCCTTCCCATTGGTCCTTTAGTGATGGGTGAATTCACTGACCAGTAGGAAGGATCAATATACAGTGAGGGTTCACTTCATCCTATACTTGTATTTGTTTTTGACAGATCCTGGTGAATTGATTCACCAGCGTTTTAGCTCTTTTGGACTCTGGTGCCTAGACATTTAAACATGAATTTTCAAGGTCCACCAGCCAGTTAGCTCTCAGAATAGTAATTTAACAATAGAGGAAGGAGGAGCGAGGCTCTTTGCTGCAGCATAAGAGCAATACTCAGACAGGCAGAGCCACAATCACTGGCATAGATAGAATGTGTATCGATTGGAGTCCACCAGAGATGCTAGCAAGTATTCAGACCTCCAAAATCCTATGTGAGATATTCATTTTTTTTTTATTTAAAAAGCACTGTGTAAAAAAAATTATTAGCATTTTCCATCACAATGTATACATAGGTATGCGATTGTGAATAACAAAATCTTACCCATTTTGTGCGAGATCTATAACTACTAAATCTTGTTCTAGAAGTACAACAACAGCATATGGTTCCTGGAAATCTGTAAAGCAAATAAATAAAACACATTTAGATCTACAGATATAACCTTTTCAGTGTTACAAAATACCATGCTATTCTCAAGAGTGCCCTTTGTGACCAGATTGCTGGGACAATGGAATAAATTATACAAAGTAGTATTACTCTACATAGATTAAAGTAGAATTAAAAGGCAAAAAAAAATTGTATATTTAGTCCGTCATTAGCATTAAGAGGGGAGGAAGAGGAGAGCGCCCGGCCAGATCACACATTTAAATTGCTGTCTGTTCGGTGTCACATATATTCCCGCCTCCTCACCGACTATTTTAATAGCAATTAGGGGTTGGCTAGTAGCTCAGGACTTTTTATATATATATATATATATATATATATATATATACACACACACACACGCACAATATTTCCAAAGGTATTGGGACACCTGCCTTTACATGCACATGAACTTTAATGGCATCCCTTGTACACACAAGCAGATTTTCGGATGACTGTTTATTCGTTTTTTGTTGCATGATAGCCTCATGTTGAAAGGACTCACCATACGAAAATTCTTGTAAGAACAAATACAACTTCAGAAGTGACGTTTCATTTTAGCATGTGTAGCCTTGCTCTTACAATTATTTTTAGACAAAAAACGTACTAAATTAAACGAAAATCGGTCATTGAGTTCACTTATGATAAAATTTTTATAGTCTGCACATCCAGCTTTTGTCGGACGAAAAATCTGAATTGGCTGTCAAAAGCACCGTACCAACGATCTGAAAATCGGAAGATCGTTTGTCTAATTAAATTTTACTTACGAATTTTGTATCGTGTGTACGGACAGGCCTCTAGGGTTCAATATTCAGTTGTCCCACCCTTTGCAGCTATAACAGCTTCAACTCTTCTGGGAGGGCTGTCCACAAGGTTTAGGAGTGTGTCTATGGGAATGTTTGACCATTCTTTCAGAAACGCATTTGTAAGGTCAAGCACTGACCCCACAGAAACATGCAAAAAAATAAACACCGGAAGGGGCAAATACTTTTTCACAGCACTGTATATCTATACCTATCCCTTTGAAGCCAAGCAGTTTTGCCAGGATGAGCTGCTCCCATGATCCCAGTATTTAATTTTTGATGACTGACTTTCCAGTAAAGTGAACTGATCACTTTAAAGGGTTACTAAAGGATTTTTTTTTCTTTAAAATAACAAAAATGTTATACTTGCCTCCACTGTGCAGTTCGTTTTGCACAGAGTGGCCCCGATCCATGTCTTCTGGGGTTCCTCGGCGGCCGTCTCTGGTCCTCCCCGCAATTACTCACCACAGTCATTGTGGTCAGTAATTACGGGCGCGCTATAGCTGCTCACTGTATCACTCGGCCTTGCCCCTTGGCGCGCTGCATCAGTGGATGTGATTGACAGCAGGGGCCGGCAGAATCAGATGTTTTTTCACCTTAATGCATAGATAATGCATAGATTGCATTAAGGTGAAAAAAACAATTTCCTTTACAACTCCTTTAACAGGGCTCAGAGGGACCCCCAAATAAACTAGCAAAGTGTGTCAAGAGATGTTCACAGGGAGATGCGGCTCAGCTTGGGTGCCCCCATAGCAAGCTGCTTGATGTAGGGGGCACTCAACAGGAGGAAGCGGCCAGGAATACCAAAGAGGGAAAAGAGGTTCTGGGCTGCTATATGCAAAACCACTGCACAGAGCAGGTAAGTAAACAAGACGTTAGTATCACTTTAACCATGAAGCCTCTTGTATAGTAGTCTTTCTGAGCTGAATCATTACATTACAAAACTCCATTTAACAACCATTACCAAATTAGTGTAAACAGAATATAATTATATATTCATATTAATTTTTTGTTAATAGACACTTGAATTTAACTTGAAAAGTGTTTTTTTTTTTTTTTTGTAAATAAACATGTTATAATTATTATTTGATGCCCTGCAGGTTTTGTAAGTTTGCCCACTTACAAAGAAATGCAGGGTCTTTCATTTTTTATCATTGGTGTATTCTAGATCAGGGGTCTCCAAACTTTTCAAACAAAGGGCCAATTTATTGTCCTTTAGACTTTAGGAGGGCCGGATTGTGGCCAGCAGGGGCAGAAAATGTTGGCATCAGTGAGAAGAAATATGGCCTCAGGATTGGTGGTCAATAGGAGGAGTAGTGCCCCTATTAGTAGGAGGAATAGTATCCCATAATTGGGATCAGTGGAAAAAAAAAGTGCCCCATTGTTGGTGTTAGTGGGAGGAAAAGTGCCCCACATCAGTGGAAGGAATAGTGCCCTAAGGGCCGGATAGAAGCTATTAAAGGGCCACATTTGGCCCTCGGGCCGCAGTTTGGAGACCCATGTTCTAGATCATAGAGAGAGTCTATCAACCAAAAATCCAGAAAAAACACATGATACAAATGTTATAAATTGAGTTGCAGTTCAGTAAGCAATATAAGTATTTGATCCCCATGCAAAACATGACTTCATACAGGGGTCAGCAACTTTTTTCCCACTTAAAGAAATCCACCCTTAGATTTTTAGGCTGGACTTCTAATGGAGTGCAATTTGTTTTGTACTCTTTTGATCCATTTTCAGTGGAGAGCAGTCTAATGTCAGCTCTCTGCTGACGTCCCTGCAATCAGTCGAGGCAGCGCGTCATCCCGACATAGGAAGTCTGGATTTGCCTGGACTGATGGCAGTCTCAGCCTCTCAGCGAGCCGATGAGACGGCCGCTACCCGCCACTCTACAGCTTGGCGCTCCAATGAACATGGAGGAGCAGAGCAGGAGAGAAGAGATGCTGACTGATGGGCAGCAGCTCTCCGCTCGGGGAGAGCTACTGTGGTGTTCGATGGCTTGGTTCTCAGTGCAGAGATGTTGGTGGACAGATGCAACATCGGTTTGATGCAGCATCCACCTACGTAAGTATGAATATGCAAAAAAACAACAAAAAAATCTAAATCTAATCTAAATCTCTAAGGTTTCTTGGCTGTCAATTGGCAATTCGAAGTTTCAGCTTCCTCTATAAAATTTATATAGGCTTAAAGCAGACCTTCAGTCATTTTTTCAACTTTCCATCTATTAAATCTTCTGCCTTTGTTGTTTTAACTTTGGATAGTACTTCTGCCAGTAAATACCCAATAAAGCCCACTTCCTGTTTGTCTGGTAAAAAGCCTAGGATTATGACATCATGCACAGCTCTCTCTCCAACTCTGAGAGTTTACCAGGAAGGTGGAGGGGGGTCATACGAGGGCCAATGAGAGCTGCAGGTGTGCCTCTGTGTAAATCCAGTAAGTGAACAGGCAGCAGCTTCAGCCGTCCACAGTTAAAATGGTTGCAGCTAGACTCAGTGGAGGGAGCTTTCTACAGCATATTTGGCAAGTACAGAATCACAGTATATATAAAATAATAATATGCAAAGTGGTTGGAGGGATGCTTCAGAATGGCAAATATGTTTATTACAAATTAAGTGCGCCGACTGCAGTTCCTCCAAGGTCTGGAGACTGGCTGAGCCGCTCCTAATGTGCTTCTTCTTGAGCCACTCCTTTGCTGCCCTAGCGGTATGTTTTGGGTCATTGTCATGCTGGAGGACCTATTCACATCACATCTTCAGTGTTCTGGTTGAGGGAAAAAGGTTCATATACAACATTTTACAATACATGACCCCTCAATGTGACAAAGTCGGCCTGTACATTTAGCAGAGCAATAGCCCCAAAGCATAATGTTTCCACCTCTGTGCTTGACTGTAGGGATGGTGTCCTTATAGTCATGGTCAGCACTTTTCTTCCTCTAAACACAAGTCGAGTTAAAGTGGGGTTCCAACCACAATTAGCATTTTTTAAATGTATGTCCTTTCATCATGAGTTTTCATAATATAAATCTGGTCACTTACTATTTTACAATCCGCTACCCCTCTGCATAGTTATTCAAAAAAGTTTATAAAACTATGTCCACACCATTGTCATTTTGCTTGTGGGCATTGTGAAACCCACAAGCACTTACTTCCTGGAAGACTTGGATGGGGAGTGATAATTGGGTAGAGCCCTGCATCCTGGGAAATGATGACACACATTTCCCAGGAGCATTAGAGGGGGGTGATTTTAGAATCCTAGGTGATCCTAGGTGATTCCAAAGGCAGATTTCGTAGGACCGCATAGCAACAGGCATTTCCAGAGGAGTGAAACATTTTTTTTTTTTTTTTTTAAGTCTAATGAGCACAATAATAAAAAAAAAGATTTGGGATGGAAACTCCACTTGTCTAAAAGCTCAATTTTGGTCTCATCCGACCACAGCACTTTCTCCAAATCCTTCTCTGAATCATTTAGCTGTTCATTGGCAATTTTCAGACGGGCCTATACATGTGCTTTCTTGAGGGGGACCTGGTGGGCGCTGCAGGATTTTAACTCATGGCGACGTATTTTGTTACCAATGGTTTGTTTGGTGACCGACTGTCCCAACTGCCTTGAGATCATTCACAAGCTCCCCCCTGTGTAGTTTCTCTCATGATCACCCTTACCCCACAAGGTAAAATATTCCAGACCGAAGGCGATATTTCTTTGTAAGTGGCAAACAGGGGATCATATTTATTTTTCCCACTGTGCTCATCTGCTTTATGTAATAGTTTTGCACAGAGCAGCCCCAATTCTTGTCTGGGGTCCCCCACCACATTCCTGGCTCATCATCTTTGTGGTGTGCCACCATAGGAAGCAGCTTTTTATTGTAACATACCTGTGGGCTTGATCGTGAACCACGCTGCCTGTGTCCATAAACTTCACAGCAGCAGGAGCCAATGGCTCCCACTGTTAATAATCTTCCCTGGGAAGAGGGAGAAAGTGGAGAGACGTTCATATGGATCGAGTTCGGGGTTCAAGTTAAGTATAAGGGGACGTTTTTTTTTATCCTCTTCAGAGAATGCAATAAAGGGAAAAAAAAACTTCTGTCTTTAGAACCACTTTACAATCTTTTTAAACTGTGTAATGAGAATGTCTGTCTAAACAATACATTCAGTTTATAGTTAATCAAGCAGGCCACTTGAACTACATAGTTCTAATTCCTACAGCAAATTGTTCTGCTGTAGTACAATTTTATTCTTTTTTTTTTTTTTAATCATTCAGCCTTTAGAACGGCGTCAGACCTGTGGCCGCATATAAAGTATTAAAAAAAAATCAGCAATTACTTGTGTGAACAGTAGATGTCTCTCTTGTACTATGCCTACAATATGTTTTACCAACATTTATACAGCCCATTATAAACACTTAGCTGTATTAATATTCAGTGCAGTGCCAGCACAAAAAACATATTAAGTTTGTTTGGTTAATATCAGACATTAGCACATTTTAAGACAGCAAGTACTAAATTAATGGGCAGAACCCCATTTGGGCCTTCTTTTCAGTTTTTAACACACTATGAATGACCTTAAACATAATCTAAATGCAAGGTCAGGCAGAAAATCCGTGGATTTTGCACCTACCCTGCAATACAGGTCAATCGGGTTGGTGCAAATCCCAGCAGGAAAACACAGCTAAACGGCTACTCTCCCAGGATGGGACAAAAATGTAATCTATGAAAATACTGATAGCTGTTGCCAGCTTACAGATGTCATACCCAACAAAGCATCCACCTGTGATAGACAACCTTTACAAATGATGAAAGCACCAGCTTTCTTTCCCATCCTCGAATGCATTTACAGCCGTTTATCAATTACAGTATTGAAAGTTTCAAAACCACAGGAGGCGACTAGCCTTTTCAAAAGCTTGCACCTTACAATACCCCTCTTTGCATGTGTGCCAAGGTGGTATATCCTAATCTGCTTGCCTAGGTCTTATTTCAGAGATGGTAAAATGTAGTTTGAAGGACCAAGTTGTCATGTTTATGCCAGTTGATGGCATCAGGCCTTCTTATTGGGTTGTAATAAAAAAAGAGATTTTTAATACAGCTTACCTGTAAAATCTTTTTCTTGGAGTACATCACGGGACACAGAGCAGCATATTCATTACTATACGGGTTATATGGAGTACCTTCAGGTGATGGACACTGGCAATCTCAAACAGGAAGTCCCCTCCCTATATAACCCCCTCCCATAGAGGAAGTACCTCAGTTTTGTAGCAAGCAGTATGCCTCCCAAAAATGTTCCCCAAAAGAGGGGTGGGAGTTCTGTGTCCCGTGATGTACTCCAAGAAAAAGATTTTACAGGTAAGCTGTATTAAAAATCTCTTTTTCTTTCTCGTACATCACGGGACACAGAGCAGCATGTTCATTACTATACGGGATGTCCGAAAGCAGTGCTTTAATGAGGGGAGGGAGATATCTTCCAAAAAAGGATTTAATTTAGAGGTATACTCAAATAATAATAAATCCAACTTAGTCAAGAACTGTAAATCTGAAATCTAAATCAAGGGAGCCCCCTCAGATCCTGAGGAGCTTGAATCGCGGCCTGCAGTACTGCCTGCCCAAAGGCTGTATCCGCATTCCTTCTTACGTCCAATTGATAAAAATTTTGTAAACGTGTGGACTGACGACCACGTTGCTGCCTTGCATATTTGAGCCATAGAGATCTGATGATGTGCTGCCCAGGAGGTGCCCATGGCCCTGGTAGAATGGGCCTTTACCGACAAAGGAGGAGGCAACCTCTTCAAACCGCAGGCCTGAATGATTAATTGTTTAATCCATCTTGCGATGGTGGATCTAGCAGCTGCCTGACCCATCTTGGGCCCCTCCGGTAAAACGAACACCACATCTGTTTTCCGAACCTTCTCTGTAGCTTTAAGATAGGCCTTTATGGCCCTGACAATATCCAACGTATGCAGCAATCCCTCCTTTCTAGAGGTGGGTTTTGGAAAGAAGGATGGAAGTACCACATCCTGGTTCAGGGGGAAACTGGATATAACCTTTGGTAGAAAGGAAGGATGAGGACGGAAAACCGCCCTATCCTTATGTAAAATGAGATATGGTTCCTTACAAAATAAGGCTGCCAATTCCGATACTCTCCTGGCCGAAACTATGGCGATCAGAAATACTGACTTTCTAGTCAGTAAAACCAAAGGTACCTCAGCCAACGGCTCAAAGGGTTGTTTCTGTAGAGTTGACAGAACAAGATTTAAGTCCCATGGACAAAGTGGTGATTTGACCGGAGGATTAACACGTAAGACTCCCTGTATGAAGGTCTTAACCAGCGAGTGGGCGGCCAGCGGCCTCTGAAACCACACTGATAAGGCTGAAATCTGTCCCTAGATCGTGCTTAATGCCAGGCCTTTATCCACTCCTAGCTGGAGAAAACTTAATACTCTATCAATGGTATACTTGCGGGAAAACCATCTCTTAGACTCACACCAGCCTACGTAGGCCCTCCAAACCCTGTAACAAATTACCCTGGAGGCCGGCTTTCTAGCCTTAATGAGGGTAGGGATTACCTGCCTAGACAGACCTCTACCGCTGAGAATCAGGGATTCAGCCGCCAGGCCGTCAAATTTAGACGCCGTAATGCAGGGTGGAGGATCGGGCCTTGTGAGAGTAGGTCTGGCCATAGAGGTAGAGTCCAAGGGTCTCCCGCTGCCAATTTCAGGACTAGTGAGTACCATGCCCTCCGGTACCAAGCTGGGGCTACCAGGATAACCGGCCTGTACTATGATCCTGCGCAACAGGCGGGGTAGTAACTGCAGCGGGGGAAATGCATATAGAAGTTATGATTGATGCCAAGGGCAAACCAACGCATCGGTTCCGCAGGCCATAGGGTCCCTCGTTCGAGACATGAACCTGTCTAGCTTCTTGTTGAATCCTGATGCCATGACGTCCACGTCTGGCACTCCCCACTTCTGGCAGATTGTCTGAAAGACCTATGGATGCAGAGACCACTCCCCCGGCGACAAGGTTTGGCGACTTAGGAAGTCCGCCTGCAGGTTGTCCACCCCGGGAATGAATATCGCCGATATGCAGGGTACATAAACCTCTGCCCACCGAAAAACCAAGCTCATCTCTCTCTGAGTGGTTAGACTCTTGGTTCCCCCTTGGTGGTTCTCATATATGCCACCGCTGTGGCATTGTCTGAATGAATTCTCACCGAGGACCCCTGTAATCTGGATGTCTATGCCAGGAGGGCTAGCCGAGCCGCTCTGATCTCCCAGACATTGATGGGCAGCTGCCTCTCTGCCTCTGCCCAAGTTCCTTGGCGAGTGAACCCGTTCAAGACCGCTCTCCAGCCTTCCAGACCACTGGGCAGAAAGACTCCCCTTCAGAAGGTTCTGAGGGTTTAACCACCAGCATAGACTCTGCCGGACCTTTAATGACGGCGTCAAAGGAAACTCCAAGGCCTTTGCTCCCTTGCTCCAAGCTGCTAGAATTGCTGTCTGTAGGACGCGAGTGTGGAAGCGTGCGGTATCGCCTCGAACATGGCCATTCGTTTGCCTAGTAATCGCATACATAGGCGAATAGTTGGTTCTCTTTTGCTTAGAACAAACTGAATCAATTTTTTGATAGCCTCGACCCTTACCAGGGGCAGGAACACCTTTTGCTGTTCTGTGTCTAATCTCATGCCGAGATATTCCAACTGCTTTGTAGGTTGAAATGCTGATTTTTCCCCGGTTTAGGACCCAGCCGAACCTCTCGAGGTACTGAACCATGAGGGCTACTGCGCATTCCAGCCAAGGAAGCAAGTGATCTATGATTAAGAGGTCGTCCAGGTATGCTAGGACCGAGACCCCTTGGATCCTTAGATTGACTAGAATTGGAGCTAGGACCTTCGTGAATACCCGGGGGCCGTAGCCAGCCCGAAGGGGAGCACCACGAATTGGAAGTGACGCTGCATCACTGCGAAGCGTAAAAAATCTTTGATGTGGCTGAAAGATTGGTACATGAAGGTAACCATCCTTTATGTCTATAGAAGCCAGAAAGTCGTCCTTCTGGAGTGTGGCGGCTGCTGACCGAACGGATTCCATCCGGAAAGAGCGAACCCTTAGGTAAGCATTTAAACCTTTTAGGTCCAAAATTGGTCTGACATCGCCGATGGGCTTTGGTATGACAAACAGATTGGAATAGAAACCTAGCCCCTGTTCTTGGGCTGGTACCTCTACCATTATGCCCTGGTAAAGCAGACGATCCAATGCCGCCCGCATTGAGGCCTTCCTTGTGGAGGAAACTTTAGAAAATTCTAATCTGTAGCCTGTGGCCACAGATGACCGGACCCCCTCTGTCGGGGATCGATACCATGGCCTCTTGCCCCCAGAGGCCTGTCCTTGCGATCCATTGTTAAAAGTTTGATCGCGCAGGAGGCCCGATACTGCCTGGAATTTGAGGGCCCCGGAACAGGGGGGAGCTGCCTTTTAACCGCAGGACCCCGGAACTTCTTTTGACTGGTAAAAGGGTACTTTTGCCACTTAAAATAGTCTGAATGTATTTATCCAGATCTTTCCATGGAAGGGAAAACCTGCCAGTAGTCTTTTGCATGGGGCTCGGCCGCCCAGTTCTTCAACCATAAGAGCCTTCTCATATGCACTAAAAATAGTGACAAACGAGACGCCTGCTGGATGGAGTCTTTTATAGCCTCTACCGCAAAGCACAGAGCTCTGGGAATATCCAATAACTCCTCTGCCTATTGGGCAGGGATGTCTTTAAGCATCTGTTTTGTCTGGTCCTTTAACGCCTGACAAACTCCAATTGCAGCCACTGCTGGTTGTACCACTGCTCCTGCCGTAGCAAAGGATGCTTGAAAAAGTGTCTCTAAACGTTTATCGACCGGGACCTTAAACATTTGTATGTTTTCCCCCGGGCCAGTTAATGATTTATTCACACATGAGATGGCTGCGTCCACAGTTGGGAGCGCCCATTTCTTAGAAAATTTTCTCTTCCATAGGGTAAATAACAGAAAACCTTCCAGGCGGTCTCCCATCCAGGCACTAACCAGGCCCGACCCTGCTTAGCCTCCGAGATCAGACGAGATCGGGCGCTTTCAGGGTGATGTGGCCGTAGGCTTTAGGCGGCAGAAAAAATCCTGTCCGGTCGTCCCAATCCTGGAAAAACCAATTCCTCTAACAGAGGATGGACCGGAAAAGCTGCGTTGCTTAAAGGCGCTTTAAAAGAACCCAAAGAGGATACCGCAGGAACCTGAGGCTCTGGAAATGGCAAATTAAATGCCAAGTGGACCATGTCTGTCAAAGACTGGACCCACAGACTCTCCGTTTGGGAGGCTGAAAACGATTCCTCAGTGGTAGATCCTTCTTCTAGGTTCTGGTCCAACCGATCCTCCTGAAATTCTAATTCCTCCGGAGAGAGAATCTCAGCATCCGAGGATACACCTTTTGGCGATGGGGATCTAGTCCGCTTCTTGCCAGAAATAGAGCCAGCGATCATAGCTGTTAACTTTTTTCTCTAGCCCCCCTAGGGTGACGGCTAGCATCTCCTCTGTGATAACACAGGGTTGGGCCTATCTGGGCCAGCCTCAGCACCAGACCCCCTTAATGGCTTATCCAAGGTGACCCCTATAGGAATAACCTGTGGGGAAAGTATTGGCATATCATCAGAACCAGAGGAGGAACCCCTTTGTCTTTGCCCTTTTTTTTTTTCTTTTGCGTTTTGATCCTGAACCTTTGGAAGCCATAATACAAAACCGAGGGACTCCGCCTACAACAACAGACTGTTATAGCCAGGAGTACAAAAAAAATAAGGTTTAGGGGACAATAGGATCACTAATGCCCAAAAACGGTGGAGCTCAGTATGTTTTCCTTTATAATATTATTGTTTTTCACAACATACAGCCCCACCCAACATGTTTGTCAGCATTCAACCTGTTGCTAAGGGGATTTTTGGCTTAACAAAAAGCATTGGAACTGACTCCAGCATGTACTACCCCTTTCTCGCCACCGGGAGTCACTGTGCTGCCAGCTCTGCGTCCTCTCTCTTCCAGCTCAGCTTTGAACTGAGCTAAGATCGCGCCTGCTGTGTATAACAGCAATTGAAGGCACGCCCACTCTACACTGCAGTCACGCTCCCCGCCCCCCCCCCTTCCCGAACGGCGCAAACATTTTTCTATATGCATGCGCGCGACTGTCGGGGGAGGAGACGCACTCTGGAGCCCAGGAATGCAGGCTGGAGGACGCATCAGGCGGCAGATTTGAATCCCGGCTAGGTAAGGCTTAAAACAGGCCCCTAAGGAGTTCCTTTAGCCTAGAGACAGATCTCTTCCTTTTTTTTTTAAAAAGACCTTCAACCAGCGAGCAGCAGGTAGCTAGCAAACATACATAGATAGGTAGGGGGATCAAGTGATGGGGGGGGACATTTTAGGCCATCCTGTCCATCAGACATAGTGACCATGGTGCCAATGCAGAGCATACTCAGGCTACCCCCCTTAAGATCTCCCCTGGAGAGCCTGCTGTCGAACCAAGTCCCGCAGGCTCCCCTCTTACCTGCTCCATGCCGCAGGACGTTTGCATAGCAAAATGGTCCAATCTTCTCCCATCTCCGTGGGTAGCGTAGTAGACCTTCAGGCACTGGGGTCCTGGAAGGAACCGACTGTCCTGGACCTATACAGCACCCTGGCAAACAGGATCTTTTGGTTTAGAAAAAACTCCAAGTCCTGGGCCCAGGGTCCAGCCCTCTAGAGAGGAGCATTATAGGCAAAACCCCATGGTTTGGGGCCCGGGTACTGTCCACTTTGGCACTGAGGCTCCTTGGACAGATCCGGTTAGCCCGCCTTAATCCCAAGGATGTGGAGGCAAAGCTATTCCGTGACCAACACCTAAGACACTGGCGAAAAAACTAAGGTACTTCCTCTTTGGGAGGGGGTTATATAGGGAGGGGACTTTCTGTTTGAGATTGCCAGTGTCCATCACCTGAAGGTACTCCATATAACCCGTATAGTAATGAATATGCTGCTCTGTGTCCCGTGATGTACGAGAAAGAAACTTATGTAGCACCCTACCCTAGACATACAAAATGTAATGATTGACCCTGCTATACTCAGGAACAGCAATTTTCTAGGTCTGGCCAGGTATTTTTAAGCTTGGTGGCTGATTTCTCCTGTCTTCCCCTGGAAGAAGCTCTCCTAGATCGAAAAGATGAGTCAGCCACTAAAAGGTATGTATAATTTATCTGATCTCAGTCAGTCCCTGGTAGGGGGCACCCAAAAGGTGGCTGGGGAGAAGATAAATGTTTGGGGGGGGGGGGGTGTTCGGCAGTGGTATTCTCTGGGGCTGCTGCTCTTGGGAGGATGTTTTAAAGATCTGCTTCTAGGCCTTAGCATGTGCTTAGCTAAGGACCTAAAAGGACTTGGATCGAAAGACTTCTAAAGATATTTGCTGGAGGGAATCACCTGTGGAAGCTGGACTTGAGGACTCTCCCACTGAGGAGGTGAATGACAGCTCTTCCTTGTCATTGAGTAAGTAGAACTCCAGGTGTGTATGTTATTTGGGATTAATACTAGATATTACTGCTAGGGACTGGGACTGCCCACAGTCTCAGATTACTGGCTACCCCCTCTGCCTCCTGTAAAAGCTGCTGATGGAGGATTTGTGAATGGAAGTCTAAAGCACATACCATGGAAATTGCTGACTTTCAAAATATTAAAACATGCAAACCTATTTATTAAAAGTGACATTCCTGGATGAATCTAATAACTGTATCTACCCCCTTTCTAACACTTATACTAACTACCCTGTAGATTGGGCATCACTAAATGGCAGACCGCAGTCCGGATCTAGACCTGAGGCAGCTTCATTTAGGAGCTGCTTCTTTTTCCTGGGCCCCGCTACTGGCATTATCAAAGCAGAGCTGAAGGCAGGATTGTAATTGACAAAAGTCAGAAGGCACAGCAGCATTGGATGGAGGGAAAAAGGGAGGTGAAATGGAAGAATCATGGAGGCCACTTAAAGAGTTCTCGAAATGTGAGCAAGAACATATGAATTCACCCATGTATTAGAGTTGCAAGAAGTGCATATGATGAGAGAGCTGGTGAATAGTTGAGCCATGTCTGCCAGACAAACAATTTTTCATTAAAAAGGGTCCCTTGAATTCAAGATTTGACCTCCTCGTATTTCCATGCATGGGCGACAGTTTGTTTAATAAACTATGAAGAGGTGTGCTATAAGAGCATGGCTGTGTGGAGGAATATCACTAACCGATTTATAGCAGAGAGGTTCCCAAGGATCCTTCTGAATATTACTCTAACACCACAGGAGTAGTTTTACTCCTGCAAATGACCCGATTCTTTATCTGATACCTGGGTGGCCAGGGGTGATCAGTGCAGTGGTGGGGGGAGTTACAAGCACCGATCTCCCTGTATAGATTTCAATAAAGCAGCTGACAGCCGCTTCTTCGGCTCCCCTACGACTTTTAGCTTCTTTATTGAAATCTATACAGGGAGATTGGTGCTTGTAACTCCCCCCACCGCCACACTTATCACCACTGATGGCCCCCCTCTGTGCTCCTCCTCCAGTTCCTCCCCCCGTTCCTGACATGTCAGGATGGAGAGAGGAGGAAAAAGCCAGAAAAATCTGTAATTTACAGGCTTCTTCCTTTTCTGAATAAACATTCAATGATCACTGATTCTGTCCATTCATAACTGAGCATCGTAAACTACGTTTACGATTCTTCAGTTCATGAATGAACAAAAGCCTCTGTCTCCTGTCCATTCATCTTCAGTGCAGTCAAGGCTGCAGAGAAAGGGACAGGGGAATATCTGTCCTCAATCCTTTTCTCTGTCTCAAGGGGAGATGTCAGTTTAGACAAAATTTTACACTGTTATACAAGCTGTACACTCTCTACATTACATTGTAGCAATGTGTCATGTCTGCAGTGTTGTCACAAGATATAATAAAATAGTAACAAAAAAGTGAGGGGTGTACTCACTTTTGTGAGATACTGAAACAAGAGGAAAAACAAACACACACACACACACACACACACACACACACACACACACACACACACACACATCACAAACCTGCCAGTTTGAGGCAACAGGTGCACAACAACTTATACCCATTTCCATCATGGTGAGTCATAGCATCATAGGGATAAATAACCAAAACTGCTATACGTTGTGCTTGAGGAGCATAACATAGCACTTTTGGATAATTAGTAGATGTAATAGTGCACTATATAGTACAGCCGTAACTTCAAAAAGCTGACTTGCCTCCTGTAGCAGAAAATTACCTTTTTCTTGTTTTGATCCAAAAAAAAGAAAAACAAAAAAAAAAAAAAACATAAATAGGAAATACCCGCAGCTGAAGGAGCCAACTGAAAAAGACATAACACTCAACACTGGCATCAGATGAAGCCTGAACATCCACCTACTAAAGCTTGCAGAATGTATGAAAAGAAAACCAGATGGCTGCCTTGCAGATACGGGAAATGGTAGACTGATACCAGAGAGCCCAAAAAGCACTAACCTAACTAATGTAGTGTGCCTAGAAAGACTAAGGCCCCGTAGCCACACGAGGAGATATATCCGATGAAAACGGTCCGACAGACCGATTTCATCGGATATGTCTCCTGGAGATTTTGGTCTGATGTGTGTACACACGATCAAACCAAAATCCCCGCAGACAGACAGTGCGGTGACGTTGACGCCGCCACGTCACCGAACCTGGAAGTAAAATACTTCCACGCATGTGTCGAATCCATTCGGCGCATGCGGGGGATTTATGTCCGCTGGTCAGGCGTACTAACCAGCGGACATGTCAGACAGACGGGTTTCCAGCAGACAAGTTTTAAAGCATGCTTTAAAACTTTTGTCTGCTGGAAACCTGTCTGCTAGCCCGTACACGATTGAATCTGTCCGCTGAAACTGGTCTGCGGACCAGTTTCAGCAGATATATATTCGATCGTGTGTATGCGGGCCTAAAAGTTTCGAGTTTTAAGCATCCACTTTTTATAAAGCATTGTAATAGCAATGCAAATAGTTGTTTTTGACAAATATGATTTTATATTTTGACCATATGATAGCACTTTAAATCATGGTCTGACAGCCATCAAATAGTAGAATTAGCATCTGATTCACCCTTATCAAGGCCCATCAGGAATGATGGAGAGTCAGATTTTTCTGAAGAAGCAGTGGCTATGAGAAACTACAGAGCCCAAACTACATTAAGGCCATCTTACCACCTTAGGTAGGAAGAAGTTCTGGGTCTCATCTTGTCCTTGGGCAAGACCAGAAAGGATTCTTTAGAGGTCAATACCTCAAAGCTCAGATACTTGCCTCACAAACTATGGCACCAGAAAACCCTGCCTTGTGGGCGAGTGGATAAGCCCTCATTCAGACGAGTCGGACTCCATCGCTACGGAGTCCACCAGCTGAGTGGGAAATCTCTCTGCTGAGCTGGCGAATGACAGGTCCCTCTCTGCTCACTGAGCAGGGAGGGGTTTGTCAAGCGCTGCTGTCTCCTATGGAGAGATCTGATGAAAACGCACAGCTATGACTAAAAAAAGTAAAAATAAATAAATAAATAAAACAAGAATGTGACAAAGCCAATGGAGACACATTAAGCCTATAAGTGGACATTTGGGAGGGGGCAGCAAAAAAAAAAACACATGGTAACTCTCAACTACCAAATATTTTGTATATATCTCACCTGCAATATAAATTATAGTGCAGTATTCTTAAACCATCCTTTTTATTTATGGAAGATGTCATTTTATTTTTTTTCATTTTTTTTTAACATAGCAGTTTTCAAAGTTTAATAACTATATAAATTGATCCAGTCTCTTGTAAGAGATAGCCACCCTGTAAAAATAAGCCAATTCTGTAGTTACTTTTGAGGTGGCACATATCTTGAAATTGTTGTGGATTCACTACTTCCCTTGCTTCATGTATTCCACGCTTCAGGATTTGGAAATACCTGCTCATTTGCAACACATGCAGTGGTTGCTCCTGCCAGCTCGTGCCTCCAGGACATACAAGCCACTGGGAGGACTGGTGGTGGTGACAAAATCACTTTAACCACTTCAGCCCCAGAAGGTTTTACCCCCTTCCTGCCCAGGCTAAATTTCAGCTTCCAGCACTGCGTTGCTTTAACTGACAATTGCGCGGTCGTGCGCCGTGGCTCCTAAACAAAATTAGCGTCCTTTTTTTCCCACAAATAGAGCTTTCTTTTGGTGCTATTTGATCACCTCTACGGTTTTTATTTTTTGCGCTATAGACAAAAATAGAGCGACAATTTTGAAAAAAAAATTCAATATTTATTTTTTGCTGTAATAAATATTCCCCAAAATATATATATGTAAACATTTTTTTTTCCTCAGTTTAGGCCGATACGTATTCTTCTACCTATTTTTGGTAAAAAAAAAAAATGCAATAAGCGTTTATCGATTGGTTTGCGCAAAATTTATAGCGTTTACAAAATAGGGGATAGTTTTATGGCATTTTAATTATTATCATTTTTTTTACTAATAATGGCGGTGATCTGCGATTTTTTTATTGGGACTGCGACATTATATCGGCCACATCGGACACTTTTGTGACATTTTTGGGACCATTCACATTCATACATACAGTGAACAGTGCTATAAATATGCACTGATAACTGTATAAATGTGACTGGCAGGGAAGGGGTTGACCACTAGGGGGAGGGAAAGGGGTTAAATGTGTAGCCTAGTTTGTGTGCTAACTGTAGGGGGAGGGGGTGACTTGGGGAGGTGACCGATTGTGTCCCTATGTACAAGGGACACAGATCGATCTCCTCTCTCCCTGACAGGACGTGGAGCTCTGTGTTTACACACAGAGCTCCACGTTCCTGCTCAGTTACTGGGCAATCACGGGTGCCCGGTGGCCATCGGGCACGCGCACTGTGTTCCCAGTAACGCGCCAGGCGCGCGCCCCCTAGCGGCTTTAAATGACAGGACGTCATATGACGTCCTGTCAGAACAATAGTGCATTCCGTCTGCCGTCATTTGATGGCGGGCGGGTGTTCAATGATTAAAAAGCCAAGATTTACATGGGGTGTACTTTACAGTACTACTTTATGAAAATCAGAGCAAAGGATTAACACCATGGTGTTTCCCATAGATTTCTCTAACCAGCATGTCAATTTTATAGATAAAGGAGCTGAGTGCTTGCCCGTAATCTATGTAGGTTGCTAGTGTCAGCAGGCTATTGCTTGTACCACAACTTCCCCTTTCCCCATATAAATGAATGAGAATGCAAAAACAGCTTGACCCAGGATAATACAGTAAAAAGTAGGTCAAATGCAAGTCAGAAAGCGTTCGAGTGCACCCATCAATGAGCAGTGAAAAAGGTTCACCATACAATCTTTTTACAATAAACTATGTAATACGAGGACATACCTAAACTATCCAATCAGTCAATATCCAACAAGGCAAGACAAAATGCACCATTAAAAAAAAAAAAGCTGCATTACTATTTTTTCTTAATAAACAGACTTACCATTAGAATAGGGAGTTTCGCAAAGTGTAAGAAAATCCACAATTTGATAATCCATTTCTAAGACAGCTGTACTTTTTCCATGCATGACAGTTAGACAGGGTCTTCTTCCAACTGTGTCAGTTACTGGGCAATCGCGGATGCCCGGCAGCGATCGTTGCCGCCGGGCACACGCATCCTGATCCCAGCGCGCGCCCCCTAGCGGCTTTAAAAGACAGGACAACATATGACGTCCTGTCAGAACAATGGAGTCTTCCGCCCGCCGTCATTTGACGGCGGGCGGTGGACAAGTGGTTAAGGGTCTACTCATGCCTATTCATTTTAATGCACAATAAATAATGTGCAAAGATTAACTATTTCTAAAAGGTGGCACATGAAAAGGCATGTGGGAGACTCCCAAAATGTATGGAGGAAAGTGCTCTGGCCTGATGAGACTAAAATGTTACTTTGTGTTCCTCTGATGCCCTGACTAGCATGTTGTCCCCTTCGACGTGATTGTCACCACATTTCCTTCTGCTCTGCGGCCAGTTAGACTCGCGCGCTCCTGGGTCTCTCCCCCCACGCCTACTCTATTTTCCCTTTTCCCACCTGTCTCGTCAGCGGCCCACGCCCCTCTTTTCCCATGCTCCCCCTCTCCTCCACCCTGACCTGTCTCCCCTTCTCTCCCTTCCATCCTTTCCGTCCTCTCCCTCCCCTTCTTTCCCCCTGCATCTCCCTGTTTTCGCCCCCTATCCCCTCATCTTCTCGATGTCTTTCTTTCTAATTTTAATTTGTCTCCAGTTCTGTCTGTCCTTACCTTTCCTTTTCTTCTGGTTTTTCTTTTATTGTGTTTTTGTTTTTATATTATTGGTTACGGTTACAGTTCTACCAAGAGGAGGAGCCCCGAACGTTTGCACATGCTTTTAGTTTGCAGTTCCAGTTGTGGGGGCTCATTTTGATATGTTGTGGGGGAGAGTTCTGCTGTGGGCAATAGCCATCGGGCTGACTCCCCCCCCCCCCCCCTCGATTATACTTCTAAGAGTGTGTAGTCTGCTCCGCCTCTTGTTAATCGTCTTTTTTTTATGTTTTGTATTATGTAAATACCAATAAATATATTTTCAACTCTAAAATGTTACTTTGTGGCCATCAAAGAAAATGCTATGTCTGGTGCAAACCCAACATCACATCACTCCAAGAACACCATCCCCACAGTGAAACATGGTGGTGGCAGCATCATGCTGTGAGGATGTTTTTCAGTAGTTGGGACTGGGAAACTGGTCAGAGTTGAGAGAAAGATGGATGATGCTAAATACAGGGATATTCTTGAGCAAAATCTGTACCACTGTGTGATTTGAGGCTAGGACGGAGGTTCACCGGACAATAAACCCATACACACTGCTAATCACTTGAGTGGTTTAAGGGGAAACATGTAAATGTGTTGGAATGGCCTAGTCAAAGCCCAGACCTCAATCCAACAGAAAATCTGTTGTCAGACTTAAAGATTGCTGTTCACAAGTGCAAACCATCCAACGTGAAGGAGCTGGAGCAGTTTTGCAAGGAGGAATGTGCAAAAATCCCAGTGGTAAAATGCGGCAAGCTCATAGAGACTTATGCAAAGCAACTTGGAGCTGTGATAGCCGCAAAAGGTGGCTCTAAAAAGTATTGCCTTTAGGGGGGTGAATAGTTATGCACATTTCTGTCATTTTGGCCTATTTCTTGTTTGTTTCACAATAATAATAAAAAAAAAAAAATCTTCAAAGTTGTGGGCATGTTCTGTAAATTAAATGATGCAAATCTTTAAACAATCCATGTTGATTCCAGGTTGTGAGGCAACAAAACATGAAAAATACCAAGATGGGGGGGGGTTTAATACTTTTGCAAGGCACTGTAAGAGGTCATAAAACCTTTCCCCCTTTATTCAGGATTAGTACCATCCGTTCTTTTCAACTCTTCCTCTCTCCGCCTCCTGAGGTGGAGGCACGCAGAACTCAGCGTTTAACCGCTTCCCGACCAGCCGCCGCAGTTATACTGCGGCAGGTTGGTTTTCCTACGTGACCCATCGTAGCTGTATGACGGCTCTTTAAGATGCCACTGGAGCCGATACGAGTGCTCGTTACAGAACGAGAATGGGGATGTGTGTAAACACACTAATCCTGGTTTTCTCAGGGGCGAAAAGACGGATCATGTGTTCATATGAATTATGAACACCGATCTCTCTCTTCCCCTAGTCCGTTCCATCCCCCTACAGTTAGAACACACACAATAGGGAACACAGTTAACCCCGATCATCCTCTTCTGGGGTCCCACAGCGGCTCTCTTGGCTCCTCCCCGCAATAGCTAACCCCCTTGGGAAGCTCGCTCCCGAGAGTTACGTTGCGAGTGTGCTCCCATCTCATACACTCTGTGTCCATAGACACAGAGTGTTTGTTTCGATCCCACCCCCCGGCGGCCGCGTCATTGGATTTAATTGACAGCAGCAGGAGCCAATGGCTGCGCTGCTATCAATCTATCCAATCAATGCCGAGACTTTGTGGAGAAGAGGATGTTGGGGACGAGCCAAGCAGGTGAAGAGGGCTCAGGTAAGTAAACCAGGGGTCTGAGGGGCCCCTTATTGCCAGGTGTTTTTTCACCTTAATACATTAGATGCATTAGGGTGAAAAAACATGAACCTTTACAACCCCTTTAAAGTGATTATAAACGACCAACTTGTAAAACTCAGTTTAAAATTGAAATGAAAGATAAAACGTGTGCATAGCTATGCTATTAAAAAAAAACTTTTTATATGATCACATTTCCTCAGTTTTCAGATGCAGAAGAGCTGAGGGAGGAAAAGCAACTTTTCAATCAATGGCTATGCAGGGGGGTGCATGTGTCAGAACAGGTCTTATCATTGGAGAAGAGCACACAAGCTCCCAGCATAGCTAGAGAACTGACCATGACATGTTCTCCTGCTTAGTGTGGTCATAGAAAAGGGGGACGTGGCAGAAACACCAGGGATTTCACACAAAAGAAGCAATACAAAGAACAGCATAATTTTCATACAAGTATATGGTACAGCAGGCACATATTAGGAATATGAAATGCTAGCATAAAGTAAAATTAGGTATTTTGTCTTATAGTCTGGTCTCGTTTTTTCCATGGATCATAAGCCTGTGCTATTCTATTTTTATTCACTGCGGGACAAAGTTTAGAGGTCTTCCATGGCACTGCAACCATCTGCATAGCTGCAGTAGTAATCTGCAAAAGTAGTCAGTTCCACAGTATTTATCTACTGTATAGGCAAATCTGAATCAAGATCTAATAGTTTGCCTATTCAAATAAGTTTAACCACTTGCCTACTGTGCACCTACACCCCCTTCCTGCCCAGATGAAATTTTAGCTTCTGGCACTGCGTCGCTTTAACTAACAATTGCACGGTCGTGCGACGTGGCTCCCAAACAAAATTGACGTCTTTTTTTTCCCACAAATAGAGCTTTCTTTTGGTGGTATTTGATCACCCGTGCGGTTTTTATTTTTTGGGCTACAAACAAAAAAGACCGTTAATTTTGAAAAAAAAAAAAACAATATTTTTTGCTTTTTGCTATAATAAATATCCCATAAAAAAAAAAAAAAAAAATGTATCTCAGTTTAGGCCGATACGTGTTCTACATATTTTTGGTAAAAAAAAAAAAAAAAAAAAAAATCGCAACAGTATAGTGACTGGTTTGCGCAAAAGTTATATTGCCTGCAAAATAGGGGACATAATGATTTTTTTTTACTAGGAATGGCGGCGATCTTCCGATTTTTTTTCGGGACTACGACATTATAGCGGACACATCGGACACTTTTGACACATTTTTGGGACCATTCACATTTATACAGTGAACAATGCTATAAATGTGCATTGATTACTGTATAAATGTGACTGGCAGGGAAGGGGTTAACCACTAGGGGGCGTGGAAGGGGTTAAATGTGTGTCCCAAGTAGTGTTCTAACTGTAGGGGGGGGGGGGGGTGACCGATTGTGTCCCTATGTACAAGGGACACAGATCGTTCTCCTCTCTCCTTGACAGGACGTAGAGCTCTGTGTTTACACACAGAGCTCCACGTCCCTGCTCATTTACTGGGCAATCACGGGTGCCCGGCGGCAACCGGGCGCGCGCACTGTGTTCCCAGTAATGCGCCAGGCGTGCGCCCCCTAGCGGCTTTAAATGACAGGACGTCATATGACGTCCTGTCAGAACAATAGTGCATTCCGTCCCCCGTCAGTTGACGGCGGGCGGGTGTTAAGTGGTTAAAAAGCCAAGATTTACATGGGGTGTACTTTACAGTACTACTTTATGAAAATCAGAGCAAAGGAATAACACCATGGTGTTTCCCATAGAAACTAGTCAGATGTCTCTAACCAGCATGTCAATTTTATAGATAAAGGAGCTGAGTGCTTGCCCGTAATCTATGTAGGTTGCTAGTGTCAGCAGGCTATTGCTTGTACCACAACTTCCCCTTTCCCCATATAAATGAATGAGAATGCAAAAAGAGCTTGACCCAGGATAATGCAGTAAAAAGTAGGTCAAATGCAGGTCAGAAAGAGTTCGAGTGCACCCATCAATGAGCAGTGAAAAAGGTTCACCATACATGTTCCAATCTGACCATACAATCTTTTTTACAATAAACTATGTAATACGAGGACATACCTAAACTATCCAATCAGTCAATATCCAACAAGGCAAGACAAAATGCACCATTTAAAAAAAAAAAAAAAAAAAAAATCTGCATTTCTATTTTTTCTTAATAAACAGACTTACCATTAGAATAGGGAGTTTCGCAAAGTGTGAGAAAATCCACAATTCGATAATCCATTTCTAAGACAGCTGTACTTTTTCCATGCATGACAGTTAGACAGGGTCTTCTTCCAACTGTGTCATAGGACAGGCCACCTGATAGTATAATAAAGGGTTCCCTGAAAAAAGTCAGATATAATGGTTAAAACAATTAGTGCAAATGCATACAATTGTATACTCTCTCTCTATATGTTTTCTAGATGTTAAAGACAAACTAACTATACCCCATTTTGAATGTAGAAACATTGTAATTGCATGCGATTATGCTTGCCTTGCGCTTCCCATTGGAGAGCCTTTAGTTTCTTTAAACTGAAATAAGGCATGGAGCAGGCTTTACATTTAAAGCGGTTGTATACCCGCATATACATTTTTTTTTTTTTTACACCTGCAAGGCAAAAGCCATAATGAGCTAATATGCACCACATACTAGCTCATTATGAAATACTTACCTCAGAATGAGGTGAAGAGAACTTACCTGGTCCACGCCGAGCGAGATGTCATCTTGACTCGGCGTGTCTTCCAGGTATCGCCGCTCCAGCGCTGTCATTGCATTGAGACTTCAAACCGGCAAGGCCCTTTAGCCGAGGATCCCCCCCTGTGCATGTGCCGCTGCAATCCGCGGCGCATTGCGAGGGGAATATCTCCTAAACCGTACAGGTTTAGGAGATATTCTCTATACCTACAGGTAAGCCTTATTATAGGCTTACCTGTAGGTAAAAGTGGTAGAATAGAGTATACTACCACTTTAAAAGAAAATGCATCCTCCTGGATAGGATAAATAATGGAATATCTTTGGGCACCTGTTCATCCTGGGACATACAGTAAAAACGCAGGGCTTTACCTGAGCAGTGGGATGCAAGTTGTTGCCCCCCCCCCCCATTTCCATTTATTAAAATGCCAAGATATTCCAATCATTTCTTCACACTACAGCTTGTCTGTGGTATGTAAAAAATGCACAGTAAACATTTTTCTAAACTGCTCAAGACCAGGAGGCTCAGTTTTATAGAGAATGGGCCACATACATTTCTTGCTATGTGCCGTTGCAGCAATTTGTGTTTATCCAATGAAGGACAATGCCAGTCATTGGCACCCAGTGTGAATGAGCCCTGAAGAACATCAAAAAACAAACAAGAGATGAAGCCCAAATTCCTATTAACATTGTATTGCTGATTTTTCATCACTTCCTTCCTAGATAGATAGTAAGGTAGAACCTCAACTCAGGAACAAGTATTCCTGCTGTTGCCTATGACATACACCGATATAATAAAGATTATGGGATCATGCAGAGAACATTTCCCTTAACAAGATTTCTTAGAAATGACCATTGTTAATTATACAGCATATTGCTTTAGAAACCTCTAAAAAGGAAACCTAAAAAAAAATTGAGAAAAGAAAATGACAAACCTATGAACCAAAGAACACCATCAGCAAATTATATTTTATGTTTCTAAAGAAATTCTAATATAATAAAATCTTAGAAATATTTCTATTCAATACAGTATGTTTCAATAGAAAAACAATGAACATCTTCCCTGAGAGCTACCGTAATATATATTAGCAAATGAAACTTAGCAAGTACTTTGTGGCCAACAGACTAAGTACTATGCTAAATAAAGAAATAATGCACACATCAACTTTAAGCTTTAAAGTCATTTAACATCCTGCCAAGATTAGGGAACATAATCTGCATTAAACTAAAGAACCTTAAAACCCATTTACTACTTCAACCTGCAGTGTTAAGGTGTGAATTGGAGACGCCAAAAGGAACACATCACATTTTCTGTAAAGCAAAAACCTTAACCAAAAAGGGAAAATTATCCAGTTTGTCCCTTAATATCACAAGGCCTCTAACTAGTTATGTCTATATGCAATATTACTTATACAGTATACCAAGTTAAATAGTTGGCAAAGTTGAATAAAGGAGATGCCTAATAAAGTGCGATAGTGTAAAAATATTTGCACTGAGGCTGATGGCTTAGGTCTAGAAAGAGATGCGTCCATGCTCTTTCTAGACCTAAGCCATCAGCCTCAGTGCCGGGACGTTGGGCACCCTAACCAGTAAGGAGCCACTCGGCACTGTGTCTTTTATGTTATTTTAATAAACGATATCATGCTATGGCGGCATTTTTCAGTTTTTTGCCGTGTGATGCTCTAATTAATTGAACCAAGGGACTCCAGACTATCAATCGTCCGTGGAGATATTAAGCTCAACTTGACCTCTTTTCTAACGAGAAAGGTCAACGTTTTGTGGTAAGGAGCCATCTTTTACACACATTCCTGGTGTTTCTTAGTCGGTGAAGGTGGAAATTCTCTTTGATCACTTGCATGTCAGAGTGCAATATACAAAGACTTTTTGAACAATTAAATTTTTTCACAGTTTATGGACATTCTCTTTTTTTTCTTGCTTTTTGCACATGTAAAATTATACATTAATATTGTTAACTCTAATATTTTTACACTATCACACTTTATCAGCCATCTCCTTTCATATAGATGCTGTTACTGCACAAGTTTATGTCAAATTGTGTTTGTTTGTTTAATAGCGCCCCCTGCTGTTTCCATATATCCATTCTTAATCTGAATTTTGGGGTGCAGCTTAACTATATATATATATATATATATATATATATATATATCAGCTAGGGCTGCGCATCTTCACCGGTCACACGATTCGATGCGATTACGATTATCAAGTCCACGATTCGATTCGATTCCGCGATGCATCACGATGCATCAAGATTACTGCGCACGGTTTTTATCTGTTCTTAAAAAAACTCTCTGCATGTAGCAAACTGTAAACACAGCAGACAACTTAAACAGGAGCTCCAGACTGACCCCCAAATACTACGAGATGGACAGAGACTGCAGACAATGATACTAGAGAGGATAAGAGACTGCGGACATGATACTAGAGAGGGTCAGAGACTGCGGACATGATACTAGAGAGGGTCAGAGACTGCGGACATGATACTAGAGAGGGTCAGAGACTGCGGACATGATACTAGAGAGGGTCAGAGACTGCGGACATGATACTAGAGAGGGTCAGAGACTGCGGACATGATACTAAAGAGGGTCATAGACTGCGGACATGATACTAGAGAGGGTCATAGACTGCGGACATGATACTAGAGAGGGTCATAGACTGCGGACATGATACTAGAGAGGGTCAGAGACTGCAGACATGATACTAGAGAGGGTCAGAGACTGCGGACATTGTCGTTTGGCAGGACTTTATGGGGACAATGTATGCCATGCTTATTGTCTTAGTGATTGATTCACATCACAACTTCATTGATACCTTTTTTTTTGTACGATTTTTAGTTTTGCTCATTACTACCACACGTGCAATGCATGGCTGCATGTGTGTGGCAGTGATGAGCAAAAGCAAAAATCATACAAAAAAAATAAAAAAAAGGGTATCAATTTCAAATCAATGAAGTTGTGATGTTAATCAATCACTAAGACAATAAGACATACATAAACTAGTGTGCCATCAATTGCTGCCAGTGTGCCGTCAATTGCTGCCAGTGTGCCAATGCCATCAATTGCTGCCAGTGTGCCAATGTCATCAATTGCTGCCAGTGTGCCAATGCCAATAATTGCTGCCAGTGTGCCATCAATTGCTGCCAGTGTGCCATCAATTGCTGCCAGTGTGCCATCAATTGCTGCCAGTGTGCCAATGCCATCAATTGCTGCCAGTGTGCCAATGCCATCAATTGCTGCCAGTGTGCCAATGCCATCAATTGCTGCCAGTGTGCCGTCAATTGCTGCCAGTGTGCCAATGCCATCAATTGCTGCCAGTGTGCCAATGTCATCAATTGCTGCCAGTGTGCCAATGCCAATAATTGCTGCCAGTGTGCCATCAATTGCTGCCAGTGTGCCATCAATTGCTGCCAGTGTGCCAATGCCATCAATTGCTGCCAGTGTGCCAATGCCATCAATTGCTGCCAGTGTGCCAATGCCAATAATTGCTGCCAGTGTGCCATCAATTGCTGCCAGTGTGCCAATGCCAATAATTGCTGCCAGTGTGCCATCAATTGCTGCCAGTGTGCCATCAATTGCTGCCAGTGTGCCAATTGCTGCCAGTGTGCCAATGCCATCAATTGCTGCCAGTGTGCCAATGCCATCAATTGCTGCCAGTGTGCCAATGCCATCAATTGCTGCCAGTGTGCCAATGCCATCAATTGCTGCCAGTGTGCCAATGCCAATAATTGCTGCCAGTGTGCCAATGCCAATAATTGCTGCCAGTGTGCCATCAATTGCTGCCAGTGTGCCACAAATTGCTGCCCATTCTAACTGTGCCCATCAATTTCTGCCAGTGTGCATGCCCCGAGTACCTGATGATGATGAATCTGACTCATGTCACTGCTGCCTTTAGTACTCGGCTGTCTCGGTTCTCCCACAGCAGCGTGAGTTAAGCCAAGGAGGAAGGCTCTGGGGAGTCGGGAGCGGGACCGGGGACACTCGCTGAACGTGTCCCTCACATGGCGATGGGCGACTGGGAATGCCGTCAGCGGGGGGGGGCGGGAAACGAGGCGCGGCGTCTTCGGCTGCATCAGCAGTGGGGGGTGGGAAAAGAGGCGCGGCGTCTACGGCTGCATCAGCAGTGGGGGGTGGGAAAAGAGGCGCCAAAACTTCGGCTCCACTCGGCTCTGCGCGGCTGCTCGGCGGGCGGCAATGACGTCATCAGTATGCATCGATTATTTAAAGGGACAGCATCGGCGCAGAATCGCCGGAGGAATAATCGTGATGCATCGATTAAACGATTAATTTCAGCAGCCCTAATATCAGCACTATATATCTTTTCCTAATGTTAATTTTTCACTTATTATATTTGGCGTGAGATCCTTATCCTACAAGGTTGAATAAAGACAATTGTCCATCAAATTCAAACGGTGTTGGTGTGTGTCGCACAGAAAATTATTTCTCATATCCCTGTATATTGTTTTTGCCAAGCTGCAGGTCCAAGAATCTTTTAAAGTTATCCATACTTCCTGCCGAACCACCGATTGTGGAAGAGGGCTCCACATCCTTTCCACCCAGAAAGTTTAAGGTTAAAACGCTTCTCTTCCAGTCTCATTGTATGCCCCCGTGTACTCTTACACTCCCTGGAACTGAAAAATTTCATACTTACTCTGGGATCACCATTGAGATATTTGTATATTGCCATCATATTTCCTCTTTAAGTTAAACTAAAGCTTTAAATATAAAAATAAACAAACATATCATACTTACCTCCACTGTGAAGCGCATTTTGCACAGAGTGGCCCCGATCCTCGTCTTCTGGGGTCCTGTCTTGGCTCCTTCCCACTCTGGGAAACGCTCTCCCAAGGGGGTTACCTTGCCGGCCCCAGCCCTTGCGTCATTAGAGTTGATTGAAAGCAGCACAAACCAATGAAGAGGCAAGAAGACAGAGTAAAGGAAGAGCACGTTCGTGACGCAGGACTTTCCAGGGCTCAGGTAAGAAAAACGGGGGGGGGGGGGGCAGATGTTTTTTCCACCATAATGCATAGGATGAAACCTTTACAGCCCCCTTTAAAGGATCACTAAAGGATTTTTTTTTTTTTAGCTAAATAGCTTCCTTTACCTTACTGCAGTACTGGTTTCATGTCCTATTGTTCATTTTTGCTTTGAAGTTGCTGTAATCCTGCTCTGTTCTCCACACTTCCTGCTTGTCTGTTTCCTTATAACCACAGTGCTGGGAGCTTTCTCACAGTGGTCTAAGCTGTCATTACTGTGTGTCTAAAACTTCCCAGAACCAATCAGATTCATTTTAAAAACATAACACTGCCCTGGATTTGTTTGTTTTTGTTCTGTGTGTCTATTTCTACTTTACAGAAACATGAAGCCAGTTCAAAAGTGAAACTAACCTGCAGGCACATTATATGATTGATTTTTATCTATTTTTAATCATTTTGAAAAGGAATCAGTTAACTTTCATGGTTCTATACCCTGTAAACAGTCATTTCAGCAAAAATTGTTTTTTCCTTTAGTGACCCTTTAACCACTTGATCACTGGGCACTTAAACCCCCTTCCTAACCAGACCAATTTTCAGCTTTCGGTGCTCTCACAATTTGAATGACAATTAGTCATACAACATCGTACCCATTTGAAATTTTTGTCCTTTTTTTCACACAAATAGAGCTTTCTTTTGGTGGTATTTGATCACCTCTGGGTTTTTTATTTTTTGCGCTATAAAAGAAAAACGACTGAAAATTCTGTAAAAAAAACAAAACTTGTTATTGTCATATTAGCAGGTTATTTCTCACACACAGCATATGCATACCACAAATTACACCCCAAAACACATTCTGCTATTCCTCCCGAGTATGGTGATACCCCATGTGTGAGACTTTTACACAGCGGGGCCACATACAGAGGCCCAACATGCAGGGAACGCCACCAGGCGTTCTGGAACACCCAGACCAATTCTGACATTTCTCTCCTACATGGAAAAATCATCATTTATTTGCTAGAAAATTACATAGAACCCCAAAACATTATATATGCTTTTTTAGCAAAGACCCTAGAGAATACAATGGCGGCCGTTACAACTTTTTATCTCGCACGGTATTTTCGCAGAAATTTATTGAACGCGTGTTTTTAAAAAAACTGTTTTGTGCTTAAAACAAAACAAAACAGTAAAGTTAGCCCAATTTTTTTTCATAATGTGAAAGATGAAGTTACGCCGACTAAATAGATACCCAACATGTCACACTTCAAAATTGCGCACACTCGTGGAATGGCGCCAAACTTCGCTACTTAAAAATCCCCATAGGCGGTATTGCAGAGTATCGCGCGGGGTATTGCAGAGTATTGGGGTATTGCAAAGTATCATGCAGGGTATTGGGGTATTGTCGAGTACTGGGGTATTGCCGAGTACTGGGGTATTGCCGAGTACTGGGGTTTTGCCGAGTACTGGGGTTTTGCCGAGTACTGGGGTATTGCCGAGTATTGGGGTATTGCCGAGTATTGGGGTATTGCCGAGTATTGGGGTATTGCCGAGTATTGGGGTATTGCCGAGTATTGGGGTATTGCCGAGTACTGGGGTATTGTTGAGTACTGGGGTATTGTTGGGTATTGTTGGGTACTGGGGGATTGTTGGGTACTGGGGGATTGCTGGGTACTGGGGGGATTGCTGGGTACTGGGGGGATTGCTGGGTACTGGGGGGATTGCTGGGTACTGGGGGGATTGCAGAGCTGGGATGTTTTGAGGGATGGCTGGATCTGTGACTGCATTTGTCACAGATCCAGCCACAGCTCAGCTGCTGACACCCCGCTCCCCCCCTCTCCTCGCACACTGTACAGAGAGGAGAGGGAGGAACCGGCATCATCAAATGACGCCGGTTTGTTTACAAGTGATCGCGCCGTCATTTGACGGCGCGATCACGTGGTAAACGGCCGCGATCAGCGGCAATTTACCGTGATCCGTGATGCGCCGGGTCTTCTAGACCCGGCGAGCACGGACACTTTCGCGAGCGCGTCCCAGGGGACGCGCAATCGCGAAAGTGAAGGACGACGTCCCAGGGACGTCGTCCCAAGATAACCCCGCCGCGCCGTAGCAGTAAAATGCTTATGGCGCGGTGGGAAAGAGGTTAAGTGCCTTCTCCAGCGAGAATGAATTTAGCTTGTAGTCGTTCCTCATAATTTAGGTCCTCCAGTCCCCATATTAATTTAGTTTCCCTTCTCTGGTCTCTCTCCAGCACAGTCTGAGAATTGGTGACCAGATCTGGACGAAAAATATACCAGAGTTTTATAAAGTGGAAGGATTATTGATTTATCCCTAGAGCAAATTCCCTTTTTAACACATGCTGGTATTCTGCCAGCTATTAATTGTATATTGAAGGGAAGGTTTTAAAATGTTTTTGTCGGTCGGGGCATGGTGAAATGGAGGAGAATCAAGTTGCACAATGCCAAAGCTTTTGCGGAAAGCATGAGTGAATTTTTCTGTTAGAAACATGTTGCATGAAGATCTTGCTTCAATATAGTAGCAACCTGGGGGAGAAAAATCATCCACAGATGCCTCAGTGTCCTTTTCATTCCCTTCTGTGTCTGCCTCACCTATTACAGGCATATCTAGATCTAGTCTGGCAGTGAAACGGGAATAGGGAAACTAACATTGACTTTTTGAGCCCTGGACAAAAAATGGCTGTGATAAAGTTATTTGTTCAAAGAAATGTGACAGATGCTGAAAATTATGCTTCTTTAAAACGTAGGCTGCTTGCTGCATACCTGAAATACAGCTTGAGTCTGATGCAGATACTGGTGTTAGATTCAGTTCCTGCTCTGAGAAGTAGAGTGCCATGTTGCACTAGCCTTCAGCAGAGAATGTCTACCTGTAATTTTGCCACTGCACAACTATTTCTAAAAGTAAGGTTTCAGCGGAAATCAGCATATTACTACTGTATCCTGCCATATGGTCAATAAAGATTTAATGCAAAAAATGTTACTATGTAGCCAGCTCCATTTTGGGTAGATTAGGACTGTTGTGAAGTATTTTATTTAAAAGGTGTGCAACTCATGGCAGGACAGGTTTTGGCGAACCTAATTTTTTTTTTTTTTAAACTGCACCACAAAGCACAGAAAGTTCACATCGATGCTTTTTGGTGCACTAAAACATGCGCATTGAGGTGCCATTTAAAATGAATGTACCATCTACTCATTCTCACATTTTGCAGAAATGCCCACTCATTCTCCTCTACTGGCATTCAAAGCCGTAATATTGAATGTGATCCTTGTGTATTGTTTCATTCTACAACCGAACCAACAGGCTGTTATAGGCGGTCCATAACCCCTCACCAATTGAATTCTGCAAACACTCTTATCCTTACTTTGTGGGGTCAAACCTCTGCTCTTTCGATCGCACAATGGCTTTTTTAAATTTAATCAGATATGTCCCATATCATATTGCTAAGGGGGTTTACAGCTTGTGACTCCAAAATATGAGCCTGTTGGTTTGAGTTTAAGTCTTCTGCAGCCTAAATGGCCATTATTTCAGGCTATTCTATACCTACATCATTAGATTAATAGTTTATGTTCCTAGATTATATTGTACTTCATCATCTTTCAGCAGGGAACTCATGGATGCATGCTATCATCCCCCCCCCCTCCTCTTACTCCTGTGCTTCTTTCACATTATATGCTTCTCTCCATCTTTTTTTTCTTTCAGAAATTAAAATTGAATGCTAATCATTCACTCTGGGTTATGCGCTTTGGATGCTTGTGTACTGTATGGATATTGGACCTTTGTTTGGATTTTAAAACTGAATTTGTATACTGTGAGCAACATTTTGTCCTAAACTTTGCCTATTTAGAGTGTTGCATTTTTACTTTGTACTCTTTGTTAAACGTGCAACAATAACGTACACATGCACTAATGTGCATTGCAGTAAACCACAATAGTGTGAATCCATCCACCATTGCAAAGGAATAGTAAACGTTGAAAAAAAAAAAAGTTGTCAACTTTAACACATGGATACATGGATAAAGGCTGTGGACAACCCAAAATCAATCATAAGCATTACCTGGCTGAGATGATTCAGTAAACTCATATTGTCAAAAGGGTTTGATTTAAGAGATGGGCATTGGACCTAGATTTTAAGCACATAATACTGTATAATCTCTATGACCACCTTTCTCTATATTCAGGTTTTATTACAACAAGACCACCATATGCAAATCTTAGATCTTAGCATTCAACAAGTTCTCATTTTACAATAAAAGGCAACTGGATCATCCTTCAGCATTCACGTTTTGGACACTGCTTAACCACTTAAGGACCGCCTCCTGCTTATTTACATCGGCAGAATGGCACAGCTGGGCACATGCACGTATAGGTATGTCCTGTGGTAGTGCCCAGCCGTGGGTCGGGGGCGCTACCACTATTTTACCAAAAATAGGTAGAAGAATACTTATCGGCCTAAACTGAGGAAAAAAAAAAATATTTTTTTTATATATTTTTGGGGGATATTATAGCAAAAAATAAAAAAAAGATGATTTTTTTTTTCAAAATTGTCGCTCTATTTTTGTTTATAGCGCAAAAAATAAAAACCGCAGAGGTGATCAAATACCACTAAAAGAAAGCTCCATTTGTGGGAAAAAAAGGACACCAATTTTGTTTGGGAGCCACATCGCACGACCGCGCAATTGTCTGTTAAAGCGATGCACTGCCGAATCGCAAAACCTGGCCGGGTCCTTTAGCTGCCTAAAGGTCCGGGTCTTAAGTGGTTAACCACTTAAGACCCAGACCAAAATGCTGCTAAAGGACCTTGCCCCTTTTTGCGATTCGGCACTGCGTTGTTTTAACTGACAATTGCGCGGTCGTGCAACGTGGCTCCCAAAAAAAATGGGCGTCCTTTTTTCCCCACAAATAGAGCTTTCTTTTGGTGGTATTTGATCACCTCTGCGGTTTTTATTTTTTGCGCTATAAACAAAAATAGTGACAATTTTGAAAAAAATGCAATATTTTTTACTTTTTGCTATAATAAATATCCCCCCCTATATATATATATATATATATATATATATATATATATATATATATATATATTTTCCTCAGTTTAGGCCGATACATATTCTTCTACCTATTTTTTGGTAAAAAAAAAAATCGCAATAAGCGTTTATCGGTTGGTTTTCGCAAAATGTATAGCGTTTACAAAATAAGGGATAGTTTTATTGCATTTTTGTTAATTTTTTTTTTTACTACTAATAGCGGCGATCAGCGATTTTTTTTCGTGACTGCGACATTTTGGCGGACACTTTGGACAATGTTGACACATTTTTGGGACAATTGTCATTTTCACAGCAAAAAATGCATTTAAATTGCATTGTTTACTGTGAAAATGACAGTTGCAGTTTGGGAGTTAACCAAAAGGGGGCGCTGTAGGATTTGTGTGTTCCCTGCGTGTGTTTACAACTGTAGGGGGGTGTGGCTGTAGGTGTGACGTCATCGATCACGTCCCCCTATAACAGGGATGACGTCATCGATGCTGCGGCCACAGTGAAGCACGGGGAAGCCGTGTTTACACACGGCTCTCCCCGTTCTTCAGCTCTGGGGACCGATCGCCGCACTCCAGCGGCGATCGGGTCCGCGAGTCCTGCAGTCCCGGAGCTTCGGACCGGTTCACGGGAGCGCACGCCCGTGATCCACGGCTGGGTACTAGAAACCAACGTGTATATATACACGTTGATGTGCCCAGCCGTGCCATTCTGCTGACGTAAATGTTCAGTAGGCGGTCATTAAGTGGTTAACCACTTAAGGACCGCCTACTGCACATTTACGTCGGCAGAATGGCACGGCTGGGCACATCAACGTATATATACGTTGATTTTAGTACCCAGCCGTAGGTCGCGGGCGCGCGCCCGCGACCCGGTCCAAAGCTCCAGGATCGGGACCGCGGGATTCGTATAAGTGATAAGTGATTGGGCTATACAGCCACCTTGATCACTTAAATGACAGCCAGCCGGGAGCCAGCTGAACAAAAAAAATAATTACGTTCATGGCTGCTACTGCAGTCATGGAGCTTGTTTTAACCTTCACTCTCTGGATATAACACATCCAAATAGTGAAGTAGTTAGGACAAGCATTTTTTCTTCTGTCTTTGTTGCTGTTCGAGAGATTTTCACTCACTTCTTGTCCTGGGGACAACTACTTAATAGACAGGAAGTTTACTGTTCTGGCAGCAAAAGGTTTTGGCTATAGATGCATCTTAATCTTTTCCATTGCAACGGTCCAGAATCAGATACCAGTAGCTTTAGCAGTTGAGAGGCTCCCACCGAGTCACATGGGCGGGCTCTAGAGGAGCAGACATGCCTGCCTAGAGCTCCGCTACTCGGGGAAGAAAGCCGTGGATAACCCGGTATTTGATCTGGTCAAACCATCCCATAAACGGACCACAAGCTGTAGGAAGGTGAGGGGGACATTTGGGTGAAAGAATGGTGCTAGGAGGTGCCAGAAACAAATCCTCCAAGCAGCCCTCAGCTGAGCAAAGGCACCACTAAGACAGCACCGCTCGCCTCAGAACAGCTCCCCTCAGGGAAACAGAGAAAGCAAACGGCAGCTAAAACTGCCAAAACAACTAATCTTATGGCATCTCTGTCCAATATTACCTCAGATAGTGAGGGAGAGGACTCAAATGTGTCACCACAGTTGGATAAAGGTGACAAGGAAATCCCCTCAGGATTGCTCAAACAATTTGAAAAGATGCTTCACAGAGCACTTCGACATCTGAACAAATCACCTCAAGTCTCACAAGAGAAATAAGGGAGATAGGGAACCGCACAGATGCCCTGGAAACCAAGGTAGATGAAATAGAAATCTTTACTCAGGAATGCATGTCTGATATAGATACCCTCAAGGAAGAAAACTTAACCCTGCAAAATAGACTGGAGGATTTTGAGAATCAGGCAAAAAGGTCAAACCTGAGATTTAGGGGCATACCAGAGTCTGTGAGACTCACGCAGGCGCAGTAGGAAATGGGCAGTGAAGCCGTACGGCTTTACTGCCTGTTTCCCATAGTGTGAATGGCGGCGCAGGACCCGGAGCGATCGTGGGACCGGCATCGGGGGGCCCATCAGCGCGGGCAAGTAGGACAAGGTAAGTGTCCTTATTTAAAGTCAGCAGCTACACTGTTAGTAGCTGCTGACTTTAAAAAAAAAAAATTGTGGCTGGAGCTCCGCTTTAAGTTTGGCCTGAGGGCTTTAGATCGGTCAAGAGAAAACCAGTAGCAGGCTGCTTTTTCTAGCACTATTTAAAAGGTTCATGCATATTTGGTCCTTCAGATACCATTAGAAATTGAATACAAGAGCATCTTCACATACCAAAACATATACAGGTGCATATATATTTTTTTTTATGTAATACAAAAGTTAATTTCAGTAATTCAGTTCAAAAAGTGAAACTCTTTTAAATTTGAGGATTATGGCTTACAGCTAGTGTGAAAACCCAAATTTCGGCATCTCACAAAAACCTAATAGTACATAAGACCAATTAAAAAAAATGATTTTTAACACAGAAGTGTTGGCTTACTGAAAATTATGTCCATGTACAGTATAGTATGCACACAATACTTGGTCGGGCTCCTTTTGCATAAATTACTGCATCAATGCGGCGTGGCATGGAGGTGATCAGCCCGTGGCACTGCTGAGGTGTTCTGAAAACCCAGGTTGCTTGGATAGTGACCTTCAGCTCATCTGCAATTGTTGGGTCTGGTGTCTCATTTTTCTCTTGACAAGACCCCACATATTCTCTATGGGGTTAGGGTCAGGGGAGTTTGCTGGCCAATCAAGCACAATGATCATTAAACCAGGTATTGGGACATTTGGCAGTGTCAGGTCCTGCTGGAAAATTTAATCGGTATCTCCATAAAGTTGGTCAGCAGAGGGAAGCATGAAGTGCTCTAGAATTTTCTTGCAGAGGGCTGTGCTGACAGTGGACCAACATCAGCAGAGGACATCATCACCAACTCTGGAAATTTCACACTGGACCTCATGCAACTTGGATTCCGTGTCTCTCTACTCTTCCTCCAGACTCTGGGACCTCAATTTCCAAATTAAATTAAAAATTTACTTTCATCTGAAAATAGAACTTTGGACCACTGTGCAACAGAATAGTCCTTTTCCTCCTTAGCCCAGGTAAGACACTTCTGACGTTGTCTCTGGTCAGGAAGGGCTTGACACAAGAAATGCGGCAATTGTAGCCCATGTCCTTGATATGTCTGTGTGTGGCTCGTGAAGCACTGACACCAGCCGTAGTTGCCTCCCTGGGAATCTCACTCAAATTCTTCAATAGCCTTTGCTTCACAATCCACTCAAGGCTGTGGTTATCCCTGTTGCTTGTGTACCTTTTTTCTACCACACGTTTTCCTTCCAACATGTGCTGTATCCAAGCATTATTATGCTTGGATACAGCACTCTGAACAGCCAGCTTCTTAAGCAATGACGTTTTGGTGACTTACCCTCCTTGTGGAGTGTGTCAATGACTATCTTCTGGACAACTGTCAAGTCAGCTGTCTTACCTATCATTGTGTAAACTACAGATATAGACCATTTAAAAGGTTCAGTAAATCTTTACAGGTGTTTTGAGCTAATTAGAGTGCAACACCATGAGTCTATAATATTGAACATTTTCACAATATTCATAATTCTATTTTATGAGATAGACTTTTGTGTTTTCACTAGCTGTAAGCCATAATTATCAGAATTATAAGAAAGAAATGCTTGAAATATATCACTGAGTAATTAAACTATATACAATGAATTTCACTTTTTGAATAAAATTACTAAATTTAACTTTTTGATATTTGTTGAGATGCACCTGTACTCAAATGCCCCGTACACACGATCAGTTTAACCGATGAGAACGCTCTGATGGACCGTTTTCATCGGTCCAAACCGATCTTGTGTGGGCGCCATCAGTTATTTAACCAATTAAAAAAAGCCAACTTGTTTTAAATTTTAACCGATGGATACCTAATCGATAGCAAAAAAAACCTGATAGTTTGTAGGCACGACCATCGGTTAAAAATCCACGCATGCTCAGAATCAAGTTGACGCATGCTTGGAAGCATTGAACTTTTTTTCAGCACGTCGTCGTGTTTTACGTCACCGCGTTCTGACACGACCGTTTTTTTTAACCAATGGTGTGTAGGCGCGTTAACATGGTGTGTTAACTGATGAAAACGGTCCATCAGACCGGTCTCATCAGATGGACCGATCGTGTGTACACGGCATAAGACTAGCAGAAGGTCTAACTTTATGGTCCTGCCAGCAGCAGAGAAAAACAGGTTTTACATGAAAGCTGTGAAACTTTGGTTAAAGATAGTATACGTGCCCCTTTACCTTCTCAAACCACCACTGTGCACAGGAAAAATAAATGCACATAAATATATACTCCAAATATATATATATGCCTAAAGCTGCTACTTGAAAGGTATGATATATATGCAAAAACTTAAATGAAAAATTTGTAGCGCTGTGTTCATAAATCATATAAACATATCTAAAAAACATGTAAATAAAATAAACTAAATCACCACACAAAAAAGTGTCAACAAATTATTAAACCTGAGAAAAAAAATGTAGAAAATATATACTGCAAATTATATATTATCTCTAAACAAGTGTTCATAAGTGGTCATCCAAAACCCACACCTAAAGTGTGGAAAGAATAAAACAAATCATGTTAAATTGTAGTGTTTTTCCAAGTGTTTCAAACTTAAACATGCAATCTTCTCAAAACAACTTGATATAATGCTTCCACCACACCACTTGTGTTTCTGTGACTCCGCCCCCTTAAGGATTTGCACTCCCCACAAAAATGCGCCTTGCATTCTCATGCTTGGCATTAAAGCTTAGTGAAAACCTCCCAAGGTCTCCTAGGCAATTCCAACAGTGTTCAGTAACCCAGTGCTCTCCACATGCAAGAATAAATAAGTGCTTGCAATAGTGAATTACTGTAAACCCAGTTATTAAAACAGCACACACAAAATCTCCAAATATTGCACTCACATCCTTCCAAGAAAAACAAGGCACTTCAAACAAAAACCTTTTTCAGAAGCAAGAGACTAGCAGCGGTGCCTGCGATATATAGCAGTCACGGCAAAACCTACTGATCTCACCCTCGCTTGCTTGTCTCTCTGCTCCTAGAATGATTTCACACACGGCGATCAGTAAATTCAGACGCTAAACACCACAGTTAATTGCCGTGTAGCTCAGCCCAGACATGTTTCATCAAACTGATTTCTTCAATGGGATTGGCTACACGGCATAGCTGCATTCCCTTTATACCCCGCCCGCCAATAAGTGAGTACTTATTGAGACTGCACCTGCGCACGCTCCTTGTCTCCCTGTCCGCAATACATCGGGTCTGACCCCGTCTGCTGTGATCATACAAGTATTGACACTGTATTAATTATATTAAACAGGTACATTTACGTGCAAAATTAAAAAAGAATTAAAAAAGAACATAATCCAAATAAGTAAATGACTGGTGGTTAGAATAATTAGCATATATAGGCCAATGTATACCGAATAGTCCAATATAGGCCCTACAATATTAAATGACATTTAAAACTCATCAAATGCTTCCATATACAATAATGTAGCACAATTAAAAATATATTTTAAAATAAAATAAATTTAAAACAATAGGGGCATCAGTAGTAAGAGACACTTCCACAACTACATTAAATAGTTATATATTACAAAGGACTATATATCCTATACCCATAAGCTATACGGATGGGGAACCCCACCCAATACAAAAGTGGATGTGACTAGTTATGTAGTTCATTATATATTACTAATGAAGCAGTTCAAATCAAGTTCGATGTTTAACCCTCTCGTGTGGAGACTCTTAAAGAGAAAGATCCATTTTGTCCCCCTTTGAGACAGCTCCCTAACTAGATTTGAACCCCTCCATGATGGCAAAGTACTATCAATACCACAAAATTGCAAAAGTGAAAGGTCCTGGTTATGTTTCTCCCTAAAGTGTAATGATACACTATAATATCTAAACCAGTGGTCATCAACCCTGTCCTCAGGGCCCACTAACAGGCCAGGTTTGCAAGATAACTGAAATACATCACAGGTGATATAATTTGCTGCTCAGTGATTGCAGTATTCTAGTTTGCATCTCCCCAAGGTAATACATAAAACCTGGCCTGTTGGTGAGCCCTGAGGACAAGGTTGATGACCACTGATCTAAACCCTTTCCTGATATTCGCCAAATGTTCGGCTATCCGGATTTTTAAGTGGCGTTTTGTTCTTCCCACATAGTGAAGCCCACATAGGCACCATAAAAGGTACACCACGTAGGACGAATTGCATGATCAATTTCAAATGTTTCATGATCTATATTTTTTATGCTAGTGGTGCCTCTACTGCTCACTTTCACTGCTCTTTCACTGCTCTGCAGCAGATACATTTGCAACAAGAAAAGAAACCTTTAAAGTCTATTCCCGAGATGCCTTTAACTGGTGGATCCAGAATCTTTTGTACTACCCGATCCTCAAAATTTGGGGCCTTCCTATAAATGAATCTCTGCCTTTCCGGTAACAATCTCACACAGGTGTCTGTCCCTGCATAGAATGTGCCAATATTTGCTGAATATATCCTCAATCTCCTTATATTGATAATGTTAATTGGAGATAAAACCCAACATATGTTGGTAATTTTTTACTCCATCTTCCTTCTTCAAGCATTGTTCTCTCAGAATTTTTGCTACTTCAGTAATAATGTTATTAATTTTCTCCTCTTTATATCCCTTCTGTAAAAAATTATTTCCAGGTATATTGGTGTGAGTGGAATAGTCAGTTAATGAGGTGCAATTCCAACAGACTCTTGGCATCTGTCCCTTGGGTATATTTTTAAATCCAAGCCGGATGGTGTCCACTCCCAATTGACAAATAGCTATATCTATCCGTCGGCTTAAAGTATACCATGGTGCCAATTGTGGCTTCAGATTTCATGATACTCAGATCCAATAAGTTTACCTTCTCATCACTGATGACATATACAATACAATATTGTTAGGCCTCGTACACACGATCAAATCTGTCTGCTGGAAACGGTCTGCTAGACCGTTTCAGCAGACAGATTTGATCGTGTGTACGGGCGAGCCGACGGATTTGGCCACCCGACAGATTTCAAAGCATGCTTTAAAATCTGTCGGCTGGGAACCCGTCCGCCCGACATGTCTGCTGGTTAGTATGCTAACCAGCAGACATGTCTTCTCGCACACGCGCCGAATGATTTTGACGCATGCGCGGAAGTGTTTTACTTCCTGGTGCGGTGACGTGGCGGCGTCAACGTCACCGCCACGTCACCGACACGTCAGCGCGCTGTCTGCTGGCGGGGATTTTGGTTTGCTCGTGTGTACACGCGAGCAAACCAAAATCCAAGCAGACAGATTTGTTCAAATCGGTCGGTCCGACCGATTTGAACAAATGGATTGCCTCGTGTGTACGAGGCCTTAGTGTTGCAATTTAAATGTTTCAAAAACTCCAACACAGACTCCATGGATCCCTCCCATATGAATAGGAGGTGATCAATGAATCTCCGCTAAAGTTTCAACTCCGGTCTCCTTTTGTTGAAAACATGGTTGTCCTCCCATTCCGCCATAAACAGGTTGGCGAGGCTGGGAGCAAATTTCACTCACATTGCCACGCCGACCTGCTGGTAGAAAACTGATCCTGATACCAGAAATAATTGTGTGCCATACAGAAGTTTAGCACCTTCCCCAAAAAACATTTCTGTGTGTACGGTATGTCTTCACGTTTACTCAATGCCCAGTTGAGTGCTAACAAGGCACCATTGTGCTGTATAATGGTGTACAAAGAACAGACATCCACGGTTACTAAGTAGGTTGTAGTAGCTGCATTCAGCTTAACCTCATCCAGAAGCCGCAGAAGACCAGTTGTATCCTTAAAGGAACACTAAAAGGTTCATTTTTTATTAGATCAATTGATTGCTGTAAGCTAGAGCATTTAAATATCACTTACCTCGTTTTTCCTTTTGACTTCCAAAATACAGAAATCCAGGTTTGAAAATGCCATTTCCTGTCTCTCCTCTTCTTGCTTTCCACCAGAACCTGCATGGTGGAAAGCAGAATATGCTCACCCCCTCCCTAGGACTACAGCCCTGCATGAAGATGCTCTCTTAATCCTCATAGGCATGGAGGCTAAGCCTAATAGGAACTGTAGATCCCATTAGGCCGTGATGTAGCAAGAATGAACGCGCACCCCAAACCAGGAAGTCAGTGAGAATAACGTTTCAGAAGTGACGGAGGTGAATAAAACAGCTCGATTTCAACAGGTATCAAACTAGTTATACTGCAAAACATTACTTTTTACTTTATCAGCTACTGTCAGACTTTAATTTAAGAGGAAAATATTTTTGTCTTTACAACCCCTTTAAGGTAGGCTCTAGTTGTTTCAACATTTGGTTGGAAAAACCTGTCAAGGTATTCCCCACGCGTTGCAGTGACCGACCCAATATCATTCACGATATCTCTGCATTCTTATGAATTTTGGGCAATGTATAGATTACCGGTATTCTGCATGAGGATGGGTTAAGGTATTTACCCTCCTTTACATTCAGGGCATTATTTCTAAAACCCCATTCCACCAACAAATTTAGCTGGTCCTTATAAGATTCAGTCGGATGGTAATTTTCTATATGTTTCCTGATCACTTAAAAGTTCCATCAATTGATTATGATAAAAGGATTTCTCCAATATCACAACCCCCCCTTTATCCACTGGTCGTATTATAATCCCCTTTCTATCTTCCAGGGATTTTATTCCATCTTTGATGTACTCTGGATTAATACGCTTTTTCAGGGGGAGTTCCTCAATATCTTTGAGTACCATGTTTTTAATTACTTCAACAAAATGATTGTTAGCATTTTGAGGATTGAAAACTGATCTATTAAGTAGGCCACTATCTATATTAGTTGAATTGCTAACTATTTGCTTGGATGTATCACTTGGATGAGCCAAAAATTGTTTTTTTCATGTTTAATGTGTGAATAAATTTGTGTGGGTCAATGTACATATCAAATTTGTTGAGCTGTTTCCTAGGTGCACATTTTAAACCCAAATTCAAAATATTATTTTCATTGGGATTTAACTCAATATTACTCAAATTGTAAATCCCAATATTAAATTGCCCCTCCTCCTTTTTTGGGGATTGAACTCGTTTTCCTGCCCTGCACCCTCTCCCTCTCTTCGGAATGGTACTGCCTCCCTGTATGGGTAACAGAGCTTTTTTTCCTCAGAAAATAGGTGCAGGAACTCAACCACGAACCGTTCAGATTTCACAAACAGTAGAAGGGTCTTAAAGGGGCATTAAATACCAGAATTGCATTACATACAGAGTGCAGAGTTCAGGGGGTTACACACAGAGTGCAGAGCTGTCACTTGTAAACACAGAAACCGGACTTCTGTGTTTACAAGTGATTGTGGTGAGGAGGCATCAAAGGGTCTGAGCTAAAGGTGGTGGAACTGAGTTCCCCCAAGTTCCCCCTGAAAAAAAGCCCTGATGGGTAATATAGTTCCTCCATCCCCCTCTGTTGTTCCCAGGGTGGGGGTATCCACGTGGAGTCACCCCCCCCCCATTGATCTAAAAAAGACTTGGGTTGCCCATCATTTACATTATATCCTAAGGCTTGATACCTATTCTGAATGGGAGTGTGATATCTTGGATCAACATACTGATTATACGGCTGTTGGTTCCATTGCTAATAATCAGGTGTGGGTAAGGAGCGCAGTCTCCACCCCTATTTAACTGTGGATACCTGGGAGTTGATAAAAATTACCATTATACTGACTTCCACCATGTTGGGTACCCCCCTGTTTATTAGTCCTGGGGTTCTGACCAACATTCGCTTTCGGGGTCTTTTTCCCTTTTATATTTTGAGTCTTATCACCTCCAACTTGAGCTGTTTTTGAAGGTGCCATTTCTACTGGAGATTATTTTTCATTATTAACCTCCCCATCAGCAACATTGGTCACATTAACATTTTGCCAGACATATATTGTTACTCTTAAAATCATTAGAATCCCTATTATATTTCTTGACTTTCTTTTTTCTGCATATTAATATCCTTAACCTGATTAGTTCACTGACAGATAACAGTTGACTTTGCAGAGCACTGATATTTTCATTCAATTTATCCAACTTAATGCGTTTTCCTTTTAAAACGAAATCCTGAAGCTCCTTCCCTACCCCATTAAAAAATTCTAACCACTCGTCCACATACTTAGATTCTGTGAGACCATCCTGGGGTGACACCTCTCATCTGAGACTTCTAAAGATAAGACCCTTTTCTTTATAGTGTTCAAATGTAAAGATGTCCCACCAGGTCTTAAAGGGTCACTAAAGGAAACTTTTTTTTTAGCTAAATAGCTTCCTTTACCTTAATGCAGTGCTGTTTTCATGTCCTCATTGTTCGTTTTTTGCTTTGATGTTGCTGTAATTCCTCTCTGTTCTGAACACTTCCTGGTTGACTGTTCTGATAACCACAGTACTGGGAGATTTCTCACTGTGGTCACTAATCAAGGAGGTGTGTGTAAAACCCCTCAGCACCAATCCAGTTTCATTTTACAAACCATCACTGCCCTCTATTGGCTCTCTGGCTCTGTACATCAGAGAGACAGGAAACGACAGCAAAAACAAAACTGAAAGTGCAGGCACATTATATGATTGATTTTGTATTTATTTTTAATCATTTTTAAAAGGAATCAGTTAACTATTATGTCACTATACCCTGTAAAGTCATTTCAGCAAAAAAATCCTTTACAACTACTTTAACTTGTTTTTCCAGGAGAGTCTCAAGTGTTTTTAATATCCCCATTACATCTTCCTCACATTCTGTCATTTTCTGATTAGAGGAAAAAATACATTCTGGGCCCATCTGACTATTGGTTAAAACATTGATGGCTTCCATAGCTGCACGTGGTTAACTAATTAAAACTGTGAAACTCTGGTTAAAGATAGTATACGCGCCCCTTTACCTTCTGAAACCACCACTGCACATGGGAAAAATAAATGCACACACACATACATATACATACATATATATACCTGAAGCTGCTACTTGAAAGGTATGATATATATGCAAACATTTTATTGAAAAATTTGTAGCACTGTGTTCATAAATCATATAAACATATCTAAAACATGTAAATAATTTAAACTAAATCACCACCGTGTAGCCAATCCCATTGAAGAACATGTCTGGGCTGAGCTACACGGCAATCAATTGTGTTTAGCGTCTGAATTTACAGATCACCGTGTGTGAAATCGTTCTAGGAGCAGAGAGACAAGCAAGCGAGGGTAAGATCAGTAGGTTTAGCTCTGGGTTTGCGGTGACCTGCTATATATCGCATGCACCGCTACTAGTCTCTTGCTTCTGAAAAAAGGATTTTGTTTGAAGTGCCTTGTTTTTCTTGGAAGGATTGAGTGCAATATTTGGAGATTTTGTGTGTGCTGTTTTAATAAATGGTTTTACAGTACTTCACTATTGCAAGCACTTATTTATTCTTACATGTGGAGAACACTGGGTTACTGAACACTGTTGGAATTGCCTAGGAGACCTTGGGAGGTTTTCACTAAGTTTTAATGCCAAGCATGAGAATGCAAGGCACATTCTTGTGGTGAGTGCAAATCCTTAAGGGGGCGGAGTCACAGAAACACAAGTGGTGTGGTGGAAGCATTATATCAAGTTGTTTTGAGAAGATTGCATGTTTAAGTTTGAGACACTTGGAAAAACACTACAATTTATGGACTTTTTTTATGGATTTTTTTTTATTCTTTCCACACTTTAGGTGTGGGTTTTGGATGACCTCTTATGAACACTTGTTTAGAGATAATATATAATTTGCAGTATATATTTTCTAATTTTTTTTTCCTCATGTTTAATAATTTTTTTGACACCTTTTCATGTGGTGATTTAGTTTATATTATTTACATGTTTTAGACATGTTTATATGATTTATGAACACAGCACTACACATTTTGACTACATAAAAATAACCCCCCAAACACAAAAGTGCCTGCAAAGGGTAAAATACAGCCAACAATGCCCAGAAATATGAAGCCCACAAAACCACCACTTAAATGGAAATGTAGAAACCATAGACTACACAAAAGACAGCATGGTGAAAAGATGCCGACTACAAACTTACATACATATTGCTGGTGGTACAGGCACTTATCACCAGGGGTGCTGCCCCAGTGGAACTAAGCTGGAAAGAAAAGTAGAAGAAAGCTCATAAAATTGTTTCCGACCTCTCACATCCCCTTCCCCAGAAGTCTTGGCTAGAAGAAGCCTTAGCAGCCTCGGCACACATCACTCAAGCTATGTTCACAGCCCTGGACTTTCCGCACACCAGTTTAGGGAACTCTGACTGGACTATACCCATAAAGGAGGTTTCATTACTGCCAGAATCTAGCTACACCAGCCCAGGCCATAGTGGCTAGTGTGACAACTGTGCAAGATTAAACCTCTCTATCCTATCTCACACCAGAATGACTGTCCGCAGCCCATTTGATCTGTATGATATATTCTTATGGCCACCACACTATATACTTTGGTGTACATTGCACAGTACATTCACTTCACTATATATTACAGGCTGTGGATTCACATCGCTCCATATGCTGCCCTGTACACTGCATGCGTAAACAATTAAAATCTATATGATGTACTGATCATTGTGCAGTCTAGACAGTCTCATGCCATACAGCACTGTATGTTACATGCTGTGGACCACCACTCATTACACTGCACTGTAAATTGCATATCCATAGACTGCCAGAATCTGTGTCATGCTGTACATTATACACTCTATATGGGGGGTCAGCAACCCGTCGATCACGAGAGAGCAATGGGTAGATCTCGCGTCTGCAGCACCAACCCCATTGTCAAAACAATTCCTGATTCCTGAGCAGAGCAGATACACAAACAGCCAACTCTGTAGCACGGCTTCACTGACTCCTGTAATCCTCCCCTCACATCCATCCTTCCCATTTTCTACATCTCACACAGGCACTCTGTACAGATGTGAGGGGAGGGGATGGAAAGCAGTATGTTTGAACAAGCAGGTAAGGAATGGATAGTTAGGGGAGGGCAAACAGTAGTGAGCCTTGCACGCCTGACCCGCGATGCCGAGCTGTACACGCCTGACCCGCGATGCCGAGCTGTACACGCCTGACCCGCGATGCCGAGCTGTACACGCCTGACCCGCGATGCCGAGCTGTACACGCCTGACCCGCGATGCCGAGCTGTACACGCCTGACCCGCGATGCCGAGCTGTACACGCCTGACCCGCGATGCCGAGCTGTACACGCCTGACCCACGATGCCGAGCTGTACACGCCTGACCCACGATGCCGAGCTGTACACGCCTGACCCGCGATGCCGAGCTGTACACGCCTGACCCGTAATGCCGGGCTGTACACGCCTGACCCGTAATGCCGGGCTGTACACGCCTGACCCGTAATTGCTGGGCTGTATACGCCTGACCTGTAATTGCTGGGCTGTACAAGCCTGACCTGTAATTGCTGGGCTGTACACGCCTGACCTGTAATTGCTGGGCTGTACACGCCTGACCTGTAATGCTGTGCTGTACACGCCTGACCTGTAATGCTGTGCTGTACATGCGTGACCTGTAATGGCGAGTTGTATACCCCTATCTTGTTATGCTGAGATGTATACCCCTGTCCTGTAATGCCGAGCAACAGTATCTAACAAAAGTGAGTACACGCCTAACATTTTTGTAAATATTTTATCTTTTCATGTGACAACACAAAGTAGATAGTGTACAGCTTGTATAACAGTGTAAATTTGCTGTACCCTCAAAATAATTCAACACAGCCTTTAATGTCTAAACCGCTGGTAATAAGCGAAAAGTGTCAATATTTTGCGTGACCACCATTTTTCAGCACCACCTTAACCCTCTTGGGCATGGAGTTCACCAGAGCTTCACAAGTTGCCACTGGAGTCCACTCCATGACAACATCACGGAGCTAGGTGAATGTTCAAGACCTTGCACTTTTTCACTTTCCCCACAGATGCTCAATATGGTTTAAGTCTAGAGACATGCTTGGCTAGTCAATCACCTTTACCCTCAGGCTCTTTCGCAATGCAGTGGTCATCTTGGAGGCGTGTTTGGTGTCATTATATTGCTTCTCTGAAGGGAGGGGGATCATGCTCTGCTTCAGTATGTCACAGTACATGTTGGCATTCATGGTTTTCTCACTGAACTGTAGCTTCCCAGCGCCGCCAGCACTTATGCATCCCCAGACCACAACACTCCCACCACCATGCTTGATTGAAGGCAAGACACACTTGTATTCGTACGCCTCACCTGGATGCCTCCACACATGCTTGACACCATCTGAACTAAATAAGTTTATCTTGGTCTCATGACACCACAAGACATGGTTCCAGTAATCCATGTCATTAGTTTGCTTGTCTTCAGCAAACTGTTATTGCACGCTTTCTTGTGCATCATCTTTAGAAGAGGCTTCCTTCTGAGACGACAGCCACGCAGATACATTTGATGCAGTGTGTGGCGTATGATCAGAGCACTGACAGGCTGACCCCCCACCCCTTCAACCTCTGCAGAAATGCTGGCATCACTCATACGTATATTTCCCAGACAACCTTTGGATATGACGCTAAGCATGTGCACTCTTTTTTTTTTGGTCAACCATAATGATAGTCTTGACCACCGTGCTGCAGCTCAGATTCAGGGTTTTGGCAATCTTCTTATAGCCTAGGCCATCTTTATGTAGACCAACAATTATTATTATTTTTAGATCTTCAGAGAGTTCTTTGTCATGAGGTGACAGGTTGAACTTCCAGTGACCAGTATAAGAGAGAGTGATAACACCAAATTTAACACACCTGCTCCCCATTCACACCTGAGACTCTGTAACACTAACAAGTCACATGACATCGGGGAGGGACAATGGCTAATTGGGCCCAATTCGGACATTTACACTTACGGGTGTACTCACTTTTGTTGTCATCGGTTTAGACATTAATGGCTGTGTGTTGAGTTATTTTGAGGGGAGATTAAATTTACACTGTTATATTAGCTATAACATTATTTACATTGTAGTAAAGTGTAATTTCTACAGTATTGTCACATGAAAAGATAATAAAATATTTACAAAAATGTGTGAGTGTGTACTCACTTTTGTGAGATACTGTATATACTCCTGACCTGTAATGATGATGAAGAAAAGAGGGAAGGACGGCCGCACTCCAAGGATTTTCAAACGAAAAAAGTTGTCTTTATTGTAAATCCAAAAACATGTACAGTCACAGCAATCACAGAAAACAGGACAGCCGACGCGTTTCGCACTCGATCAGTGCTTAGTCATGGCTCCTGACCTGTAATGGTGGGAGGTGGGATATGTACTCCTGATCTGTGAACTTAAGTTACTCCTGACCTGGATAAGTTCATATTTTTACATTGACATTTGTATTATATTTTTCTAAGGGCTGGTTCCAGAATGTGGTGCAGGAAGCATGTATTCCAATTCTTGTTTCCCGCACTGCCAGTGAGCACACTGTCTTTGCGATCTGCATGCAGTTGCCAGTGTATTGGCAACAGCACCTCAAATGCAGGGGAGTTTATGAGCACCATATTGCATGGTTTCCGCAGTATCATTTTGTTTATTGCAGTGTTCTTTTAAAACTAATTCATGCATTACTTTTAATTGAAAATTCCAGTATGATTTGCAGCCCATTCAAATGAATACAAGCGTCAGGCACACTTTAGCTAGTATCAGTAACACGGTTTAATCTGCTTAGGCTGCTTATTTAGGGAAAATATAGTAGGATTTGAAATAGCTGATGGAGTGCATTATAAGGGTACCACTATATATGCACATGATTTGGGAATGGAGTGGTTTACTTCAAGTGCCTTTAAATCTGATTAAAATAAAAAAAGCAAACAGTGAACAAATCTACTGTATATGACCTCAGTTGTCGTTATCTAGTACAAATACATGTAACAGTTGCAAAGCCATTAACCCAAATTTACTATGCGGTTGTATTGATCGCCATGACCGATTCAGATTGCATAATCATAAGCAAACAGATAGAATTTCATTCCTGAAGCCAGATAAAAAGAAAGAAAGTAGGATTATACAGCATCTGATCAATAGCCGATTTTAAGAAACCCAAAACATTTTAAAACAGCAAAATCTCAAACTCCTGTATCACAATATCAGATTACGTTTATTGCCTTCTACGGTTTGGAATTACATGGGCTTCCCTAGCTTGTATTACAGCAATGTTATCTTTCATATTCACAATACAATTCTTAACCACTTAACCCCCGGACCATATTGCTGCTCAAAGACAGTACTTTTTGCGATTCGGCACTGCGTCGCTTTAACTGACAATTGCGCGGTCGTGCGGCGTGGCTCCCAAAAAAAATTGGCGTCCTTTATTTCCCACAAATAGAGCTTTCTTTTGGTGGTATTTGATCACCTCTGCGGATTTTAGTTTTTGCGCTATAAACAAAAATAGGGCTACAATTTTGAAAAAAAAATGAATATTTTTTTACTTTTTGCTGTAATAAATATCCCCCAAAAATATAAAAGAAAACTAATTTTTTCGTCAGTTTAGGCCAAAACGTATTCTACATATTTTTCGTAAAAGAAAAATCGCAATAAACACTTATTGATTGGTTTGCGCAAAAGTTATAGCGTTTACAAAATAGGGGGTAGTTTTATGGCATTTTTATTAATATTTTTTTTTACTAGTAATGGTGGCGATCGGTGATTTATTTTCAGTACTGCGACATTATGGCGGACACTTCGGACACTTGACACATTTTTGGGACCATTGGCATTTTTATAGTGATCAGTGCTATAAAAATGCATTGTAATTACTGTAAAAATGCCAATGGCAGTGAAGGGGTTAACACTAGGGGGCGGGGAAGGGGTTAAGTATGTTCCCTGGGTGTGTTCTAACTGTCGGGGGGGTGGCCTTACTAGGCGAAATGGCTGATTGCTGTTCATACATTGCAAGAACAGACGGTCAGGCATTTCTCCCCTGACAGGACCGGGAGCTGTGTGTTTACACACACAGCTCCCGGTCCTGGCTCTGTAACGAGCAATCGTGGGTGCCCGGGAGTCAGGGATGAGCGGGGGGCACGCACGCGTCCTAGTGGCCTCTTTGAGAGCCGACGTAGAGCTACGGGCTCTCGCGCAGGGGAGCCGACCTGCCGCCGTAGAACTGCGGCAGCTGGTCGGAAGGTAAAGTGGTTGTAAATGCTTACATAGTAACATAGTAGATGAGGTTAAAAAAAGACACATCATGTCCAACCTACATATACCCCCTGGGAAGCTACTGGTAAGCCTTAATATAGGCTTACATGTAGCATAAAGTTATAAAAATGGGTTTACAACCACTTTAAAATTACATGTTGTATGCTTTTACTTACACTGTCTCTTGTGAGGTGGGAATATCTCATAGCCAGACAAATCCTGTGAATGGCTCATAGCCATGGATAACAAGGCAAGCACACCCCATGCCCTCCATCTTTGACTCTGGTTTGCATAACTTCTGGCATTGATATCAGATGTTTCAGAAATGTAGCCAAGTTTGTAAGGGTAATTACTGGCTCGTTACGTCACTTAGTATTTAATATGATTAAAAATCAAAATCAGACTTTCAAGATTTGGGTTAACGTTATGCAGAACTGATATTTCATCAGCGATTAAATCAGTACTAGCTTTCATTGTTTCTTCTTATGATAGACGGTGAGCGCAAATGTTGCAAAATCAGATGGTGCATAATTAAGAACATGCTAATTTTTTGTCATTTATTTGCAAGTTCAACTGCATACTCATACATGATTCTGAATAACCCTCAAATACTTAATTTTCAGACTAAGTGGAGCTAAAGACTACTGACAAAAAAATAACACATCGTGGTTATGATTACAGTTTTGTTTATTTCATTTTTAAAGTGGCTGTAAAGAAGTTTAGTGCAGGTGCTTAACATCATATCCAGTGGTTGACATTGGGAAATAGATGTATAAGTGCTGCCAGCATTGCTGCAGAGGTTGAAGGGGTGGGGGGTCAACCTGTCAGTGCTTAGACCATACACTGCATCAAATTGGTATGCATGGCTGACTCAAAAGGAAGTCTCTTCTAAAGATGATGCACAAGAAAACCAGCAAACAGTTTGCTGAAGACAAGCAGACTAAGGACATGGATTACTGGAACCATGTCCTTTGGTGTCATGAGACCAAGATAAACTTATTTGGTTCAGATGGTATCAAGTGTGCGTGGGGGCAACCAGGTGAGGAGTATAAAGACAAGTGTGTCTTGTCTACAGTCAAGCATGGTGGCTGGAGTGTCATGGTCTGGGGTTGCATGAGTGCTGCTGGCACTGGTGAGCTACAGTTCAACGAAGGAACCCATGAATGCCAACATGTACTGTGACATGCTGAAACAGAGCATGATCCCCTCCCTTTGGAGGCTGGGCCGCAGGGCAGTATTCCAACATAACGACTCCTGCTTTGCTTAACAACCTGAGGGTAAAGGTGATGGACTGGCCAAGCATGTCTCCAGACCTGAACCATATTGAGCATCTGTGTGGCATCCTGAAATGGAAAGTTGAGGAGCACAAGGTCTCTTACATCCACCAGCTCCATGATGTTGCCATAGAGGAGTGGAAAAGGACTCCAGTGGTAACCTGTGAAGCTCTGGTGAACTCCTTGTAACAAAGGGTTAAGGCAATGCTGGAAAATAATAGTGGTCATGCAAAATATCGACACTTTGGGCCCAATTTGGAAATTTTCACTTATCGGTGTACTCACTTTTGTTGCCAGAGGTTTATACATTAATAGCTGTGTGTTGAGTTACTTTGAGGGGACAGAAAACGTACATTGTTATACAAGCTGTACACTCACTACTTTACTTTGTAGCAAAGTGTAATTTCTTAAGTTGTGTCGCATGAAAAATTATAATAAAATATACTAAAATGTGAGGGTGTACTTACTTTTGAGACTGTATGCCTTTATGACATTGACATCTAAATTGGTAATTGAAGAATTGATCAGGGATTAATCCTAAATAATTTTGACAGAAAGTACTAAAAATGACCAGTACTCACAAACTTGGTGACCTCACTTGTATTGAAGTTAATGTGAAAAAAAAAAAAAAAATGTAATGTAAAAAAAAAAAAAACACAAATTTAATATACTGCAGCTTACCAGTCTCTTTGATGTGGTGGCTGCATTTGTTTTTTTAAATGTTATTTTCCCTATATTTTCACCTGCTGATCCGGTCAGTAGATATTACTTTTTATCTTCTTTTCAGCCCAAGCTGTGCAGCAAAACTGACAAAAAGTGTTGCGGCAAACCATTTGACACAGGGGTGCTTTCAATGGTTAGCTTTTATACATGTAAAATCTTTATCCCAAAATGAGAAAGTCATCATGACCTGTGAGTTCCATATCTTGAGTAGAGTTCAGGACAGAGGCTGGATATTCCTAGACCATGGGTTATGAGTTGCTACCTTGAGGTGTATGGATGCTGGCAAAAAGCTTTTGTCAGCACCACTTAAGGACCGCCTCCTGCACATTTACGTCGGCAGAATGGCACGACTGGGCACATGCACGTACAGGTACGTCTTGTGCTAGTGCCCAGCCATGGGTCACGGGCGCGCTCCCGTGACTCGGTCCGAAGCTCTGTGACTGGGACCCGCGGACCCGATCGCCGCTGGAGTCCCGCGATCAGTCCCCGGAGCTGAAGAACGGGGAGAGTCGTGTGTAAACACGGCTTCCCCGTTCTTCACTGTGGCGGCGTCATCGATCATGTGATCCCTTTTTAAAGGGATACACAATCAATGACGTCACACCTACAGCCACACCCCCTACAGTTGTAAACACATATTAGGTCACACATAACCCTTTCAGCGCCCCCTTGTGGTTAACTCCCAAACTGCAATTGTCATTTTCAGAATGAACAATGCATTTTAAATGCATTTTTTGCTGTGAAAATGACAATGGTCCCAAAAATGTGTAAAAATTATCCTAAGTGTCCGCCATAATGTCGCAGTCACGGAAAAAAATCGCTAATCGCCGCCATTAGAAGTACAAAAAAAAATAGTTAATAAAAATGCAATAAAACTATCCCCTATTTTGTAAACGCTTCAAATTGTGTGCAAACCAACCGATAAACGCTTATAGCGATTTTTTTTTACCAAAAATAGGTAGAAGAATACGTATCGGCCTAAACTGAGGAAAATAAAGACCTGGTCGGGTCCTTTAGCAGCCTAAAGGTCCGGGTCTTAAGTGGTTAAGAACATTTAAAAAACAAATGAATGAAGGAACATCTTTTATAAACACAGTAAGATGTTTAAGACTGAGGCAGCAGTGTCCAATACAAGAAACACTCCACCTTTTTAGTGAATTTTCTCTGCCTGTTCTGGAGCAGGTAGTTCCACTTTTGACTTGAGCAGAGAAGGTAGGGGTGGGGAAGCAGCCAGGCCTTTTTTGTGTGGTCTGGACAGGAATGGCTGCAGTAAATGTTTTATCAGATAAATTCTAACAGTTGCAAAAACAATCGACCTTGGTCTTGTGGCAAAATAGCAGAAGTGGTGCTTAAGTACCTTATAAGGGCTATGGGCAGAAGTAGTGGTAATATAGCAAACTGTAGTGTGATGTAAAACCTTGTCATCTACCCGAGACTGAGCTCTGGATGGTGGAATATTTACCACCAAGTTTGAAAAGTAAAATTCACTTTGTAAGTGAAGACACACACACACACACACACATTACCAGTTTCCCGATCTTTTAATAAATAATAATCAGGAGACACCCAAAAGATGAATTTCAGGTATGAATACTTTACAGTAACATTGATCCAGCTTGGACCAATGTAACTAAGTATATAACAAAATGCAGCGCTATAATTAAAAAGGTAATTCATTAGTCTCAAAAACGAAAAAGGTCCATCGATGTATAGAAAATGTGGGGGGGGGGGGGTGTCCCGATTAGAATCTTGCTGTCCCAGTGTGACTTTCACCATCAAGAGGAGAAAGAAGATCCCCGGAAAAATGCGACCTGGAGCATGGGGTTTGCTGAGCCCTTAACTTGGTATATACTAAAATACTGGATCAAAAGGTGTCCATTTATCAGACAATCTTGATCATATATTTGGCAGATCCTAGTCTATTTTGTTGGATGCTATAAGCAGGTTTGGACATGTTTCTGGTTTACGGGAAATTGAGAGAAATCTCTTTTCCATACCATCCTTCTGTCCCCTTAAGGTTGATAGCTTCCAGTATATCTAGGGGTGGTTGTGCAGCAGCCTATCCACAAAGACCTCCAGAATGAGTTTAATCTGTTGACAATTAAACTCAAAAACAATATTAGAGTCTGGAATAATCATCCTCTAAAGGGTAGGATAAATATATTTAAAATAGTTTCAATGTTCTAAGTAATTTCCCAGTGTATTTACCCAAGCAATGTTTTCAGGAGATTGATTCTATTCCTATGTCCTTTATTTGGGGAGACAAGGCTGCAAGGATAGCTAAAGACAACCTGCAGTTGCCAGTCCAAGAGGGGGGCTTTGCAATGTCCAATTTCGAAATATTTATTGCATCTCAGTTTTATCCAGAAAAAAAAAAAACAATGCAGGGCAGCGACTCCACTGAATATATTTATTCGTTGGATTAGGTGATGTAGAGGACCCATCTATACTGGTGGTGCTGATAAAAAGAGGCAACAATCAGCTTGTCCAGACAGAGAACCAACCTTTCGAGTCTAGAGTCTTAGAAACTGGATACTTTGGTTGGATACAGATATTCTTGCCTGCCTTTATAATGGCTGCAGCCAAAAACAGTAGAAAGATGATCTTGATGAATTGTTTAAAAGCTCCTACAACTATTCTGTAGATCGTGTAATAACTTTAAAATGAAATGAAAAATACATAAGTTGTTTTTGTATTGCCAAAATACCAATCAATTAAAATATGTATAAAAGTACACTTAGGGGGGAAATATATTAATATTCACACACAAGATTCACAAAGATTTCACCCAAGATTAATAGTTTACCAACAAGATTCAATTGGAAAAATAATATGAATTTTGGATGAAAAGCTGTGTGACACTGTATAAAGAGCTTAAAAAACAAACACACCTCAGAGCAGGGGGTCATCAACCGCCGCACCTGTCAGATGTAAGGCTGCACTACGTCCTGTATCCCTTCAGCTACTGCACATGTGCTCCCTCAGTGAAGCAATCAGGGAAACCAAGCCAAGCTTGAGCCAAAGTCTTACCTGAAAGTTGGCAACAACTAACAGTGCCAAACCCCAGGGGATACAGGAATCCATGGACGGGACAGTGCATATTCCCCAGGACCACACACTGAAATATGGGATTTCATTGGCGGAACAGTGCCAATCCCCAGGGACACACAGGCGGGATGGGGGTGGAGTACTGGTCTCCTCTGGTCATACACTGCACAGAGAAAACTGTGTAACGTAGTAACAAGCAGTGGCAAGTGACATGCTGCATTTGGTGGCAAGTGACATGCTGCATTTGGTGGCAGGTGACATGCTGCATTTGGTGGCAGGTGACATGCTGCATTTGGTGGCAGGTGACATGCTGCATTTGGTGGCAGGTGACATGCTGCATTTGGTGGCAGGTGACATGCTGCATTATAGTGAGTTAAACGATGTAATAATATAAATAATGTGCTTCAATCATTGCTCACCAGCCATTCCCCAACAATGCTGTAATTAATCCTCATTATGCATCAACCAGACGACAACAGCCCACATCCCCGAGGTCATGGCAAAATTTCCTTTCGTAAAACTGGTCCCCAGTGGAAAAAAGGTTGGGGACCGCTGCCTTTGAGTAAAAATAATAATACAGGATTTATATAGCGCCAACAGTTTGCGCAGCGCTTTACAACAAGGGATGGAACAAAGGGTAGTAGATGTGGGGGTGATCAGATGAACAAAATTAAAATACAGTTGTTACGTGTGGGTAGGATAGGCTTCTCTGAAGAGGAGGGTTTTCAGGTATCCTCTAAAAGCTAATAGAGAAGGAGATAGACGGACAGTTTGGGGTAAGGAGTTCATAGGCTTGGAGAGGCTCTGGAAAAGTCCTGGAGATGAGCATGGGAGGAGGTGATGAGAGAGCTATAGAGCAGGAGGTCTTGAGAAGAACGAAAAAAACAATTAGGTTGGTATTTAGAGACTAGAGTATAAAAATACTGTTGCAATAAAACTGCTTAAGCCGGCACAAACATTCTGAATCGGTCATACAATGCAACTTGTAGAAGCTAAAATTACTTGGGGTGATTTAATGACCTAATAGCCGACGAGAAAAGAACAAATCAAAGTGAAATAAAAACCAAAGTACATGACAGAGGTTATTAAAAACTACAGCAAAACAATATAAAGTGAGTTAATTATAAAGAAATGGCAGCAGATTATCCAAGGTCCTATAAATAGACTCCATTAGCACACAAGGTTAAGACTTAGTGGAATAGCACCCAATCATGGCACACACCTCAGAAAGCACCAAGAATGTCTTTACAAGGACTACATTCAAATCAGAAGAATTGACAATTAGCTGCTTTCCTTTCCAGTTGCCAAACAGAAGGACATTATATTAACTATGATGTGCTACTTCAGTTTATTAGCTCCTAAAGCATTTACATGTATGTGAACATTCTTATGGCCCATACACACGATCCGAATATCGGCCGACGGATCGTACGACTTTTTTCGCTTAATCGCGAGTAAAATAAAATAGGTTATTTAACTCACAAAAATTATCGTACGATAGAAAAAAATGATCGGAAGTGATGTCATGTGTTGTAATGTATTTGTATTGTATTGTCGGACGACGGCTGTACTGACTAAACGAAAATCGTACGATCTGACATCGTACGAGGAAAATTTTCGAGCTTGTCCGATCGAATAATATCGGATGAACGGTCGTGATCGGCTGTCGAAAGTAGTGTACACACGATCCGAAAATCGTACGATCCATCATCGGACGATCGTTTTCGTCCGATATTCGGATCGTGTGTATGGGCCATAAATCCTACCATTTACCAGCGTCAAAAATAGACAATTTAAGATATGCTCTATAATGTAGAAAAGTTGTTCCATCTGCAGGATAACTACTCCGTGCTAAAAGTGGGCCTGGACTCAAAAATATTGGATATATAGTACTTTGCAAACAGACAGGTGTAAAGAAAGGCTGCGGGAATGCTTTTAAAAATATACAATTTACAAAATACAAAGTGAGAGAACAGAAGAAAAATCTAAATCAAATCAATATTTGCTGTGACTGCCCATTGGCTTTAAACCAGCATCAATTCTAAAGCCTGGTACACACAATCGGATTTTCCGGACAAATCGCATGACTTATGCTGCGTACACACGATCATTTTTTGGCATGAAAAAAACGTTTTTCAAAAACTTCATTTAACCACTTAAGCCCCGGACCAAAATGCAGCTAAAGGACCAGGCCCCTTTTTGCAAATTGGCACTGCGTCGCTTTAACTGACAATTGCGCGGTCGTGCGACCTGGCTCCCAAGCAAAATTGGCATCCTTTTTTTTCACACAAATAGAGCTTTCTTTTGGTGGTATTTGATCACCTCTGCAGTTTTTATTTTTAGCGCTATAAACAAAAATAGAGCGACAGTTTTGAAAAAAATGCAATGTTTTTTACTTTTTGCTATAATAAATATCCCCCAAAAATCAAAAATATATAAAAAATATTTTTTTTCCTCAGTTTAGGCCGATACGCACTCTTCTACCTATTTTTGGACAAAAAAAAACGCAATAAGCGTTTATCGGTTGGTTTGCGCAAAATGTATAGCGTTTACAAAATAGGGGATAGTTCTATTGCATTTTTATTATTTATTTTTTACTACCAATGGCGGCGATCAGCGTTTTTTTTCGTGACCGCGACATTATGGCACAGTCACGACATTATGGCGGACACTTCGGACAATTTTGACACATTTTTGACGTATATGTGCAGGAGGCGGTCCTTAAGTGGTTAAAATGATCGTGTGTGGGCTACACATCATTTTTCATGTTCATGTTCTAAAAAATTACAAAAAAAAATTAAAAATTGAACATGCTGCATTTTTTAACGTTGTTTTAACCACTTCAGCCCCGGACCATATTGCTGTCCAAAGACCAGAGCACTTTTTGAGATTCGGCGCTGCGTCGCTTTAACTGACAATTGCGCGGTCGTGCGACGTGGCTCCCAAACAAAATTGGCGTCCTTTTTTTCCCACAAATAGAGCTTTCTTTTGGTGGTATTTGATCATCTCTGCGGTTTTTATTTTTTGCGCTATAAACAAAAACAGAGCGACTATTTTGAAAAAAATGCAATATTTTTTACATTTTTCTATAATAAATATCCCCAAAAATATATTAAAAAAAAATATTTTTCCCTCAGTTTAGGCCGATACGTATTCTTCTACATATTTTTCGTAAAAAAAAATCGCAATTAGCGTTTATTGATTGGTTTGCGCAAAAGTTATAGCGTTTACAAAATAGGGGGTAGTTTTATGGCATTTTTATTATTATTTTTTTTTTACTAGTAATGGCGGCGATCAGCGTTTTTTTTCGGTACTGCGATATTATGGCGGGCACTTCGGACACTTTTGACACATTTTTGGAACCATTGGCATTTTTTTAGCGATCAATGCTATAAAAATGCATTGGATTACTATAAAAATGCCATTGGCAGTGAAGGGGTTAACACTAGGGGGCAGGGAAGGGGTTAAGTGTGTTCCTAGTGTGTTCTAACTGTATGGGGGGGGGTGGCCTCACTAGGGGAATCACTGATCTTCTGTTCATACATTGTATGAACAGAAAATCAGCGTTTCCCCTGCTGACAGGAACGAGCGCTGTGTGTTTTCACACACAGCTCCCGTTCCCCGCTCTGTAACGAGCGATCGCGTGTGCCCGGCGGCGATCGCGCCCGCCGGGCACACGCACGGGACTCGGGGGCGAGCGGGGGGCGCGCGCGCGCGGGCCGCCGGCGGCGCGCACGCGCCCCCTAGTGGCCGCGAAAGGCGCGACGTAGAGCTACGGGCTCTCGCGCACCCGTGCCGACCTGCCGCCGTATTACTGCGGCGGCTGGTCGGCAAGCGGTTAAACAATGTCGTTTTTCGGGTTGTAAAACATTATCGCGTGTTGGCAAAAACAAAGTTTTAAACCCGCGCATGCTCAGAAGCAAGTTATGAGACGGGAGTGCTCGTTCTGGTAAAACTACTGTTCGGAATCGAGTAAGCATATTCATCACACTATAACAGACAAAAAAGCCCAAATCGTCTTTTACTAACAAGGAATCAGCTAAAGCAGCCCAAAGGCGAAAAGAACTTCCCCTTTAGAGTGCCGTTGTACGTGTTGTACGTCACCGCGCTTTGTTTATCATTTGGGCTACGTCATTTTTAATGATGAAGTTGGAAAAACTGCGTTTTTTGGACATGCTGAAAAACAACGTTTTTGATCGTGTGTACGCGGCATTATACGAAGGGCGTTGGCCATGAACTTAACTTATCAAAGCATTGTCGGCCAAACACGAAACTACGTGTTTTTTTTTCAGCTCTTTAGTGCCACCCTTTGGGCAACTTCTGCTAATGTGTTATGGTTAGCGTTGCTTCCGAGCATGCGTGTTTGTAATAGGGAGTTTTGTCCGAAGGACTGGTGTACACACAATCAGATAATCCGACAACAAACATTTGTTGGCAGAAAATTTTAAAGCATCCTATCCAACATTTGTTGGTGGAAAATCTGACAACAATTGTGCGATGGATCATACAAACGGTCAGATTTTCCAACAGCCTGTCATAACACAATTCCTGTCAGAAAAATACAATCGTGTGTACAGGGCTAACACTTGCACAAAGTTAGGAATTTTGTAGGGTTAGAGTCAGGTGTATGATTAGCCAATTATACCAAGCAGGTGCTAATTATCATCAATTTCATATGTAGGTGGAAACAGTCATTAACCACTTCCGGCCCAATGCATAGTCAAATGACGGCCACAGGAAGCCTCTGTCCCTCCGGGCGGCTGTCCTGACGTCCTAGGATTCCTGCAATGTAGAGACAGCGCGCGTCGTTGCATTACTGATGCTGAGTGTAATGGCTGTGTGTTACATTATTTTGAGGGGACAACAAATTTGCACTGCTATACAAGCTGTGCACTCACTACTTTAGATTGTAGCAAAATATATATTATACATACATACACACACAGTTGTGCTCATAAGTTTACATACCCTGGTAGAAATTATGATTTCTTGACCATTTTTCTGAGAATATGAGTGATAAACTTTCCTTTCACTCATGGTTAGCGTTTGGCTGAAGTTATTATCACTTTGTAAATCAAATCACAACAAACTACCCAAATGACCCTAATCAAAAGTTTACATACCCCATTTCTTAATACAGTGTTTGCCCCCTTTAACATAAATGACAGCTTGAAGTCTTTTGTGGTATTTGTAGATGAGTTTTTTATTATTATTCTGAGATGGTAAAGCTGCCTATTCCTCTTGGCAAAAAGCCTCCAGTTCCTGTAAATTCGTGAACTGTCTTCCATGAACTGCACGTTTGAGATCTCCCCAGAGTGGCTCAATGATATTGAGGTCAGGAGACAGATGGCCACTGCAGAACCTTTACTTTATTCTGCTGTAGCCAAAGACAGGTTGACTTGGCCTTGTGTTTTGGATCATTGTCATGTTGGAATGCCCAAGTACGTCCCATGCACAGGTTCCTGGCTGATGAATGCAAATGTTCCTCCAGTATTTTTTGATAACATATTGCATTGATCTTGCCATCAAATTTGAACAAATTGTCTGTGCCTTTGAATTTAACACATCCCAAAACATTAGTGATCCACCCGTTTCAAAGTAGGAATGGTGCACCCTTAATCATAGGCCTTGTTGACTCCTCTTCAAATAAAGCATTTATGGTTGTGGCCAAAAAGGTAAATGTTGGTCTCATCACTCCAAATAACTTTGTGCCAGAAGGTTTGAGGCATGTCTCTGTGCTGTATTGTATACAGGATATTTTGTGGCATTTGCATACTAATGGCTTTCTTCTGATGACCCGACCATGCAGCCCATCTTTCTTCAAGTGCCTCCTTATTGTGCATCTTGAAAACAGCCACGCCACATGTTTTCAGAGAGTTCTGTATTTCACCTGAAGTTATTTGTGGGTTTTTCTTTGCATCCCAAACTATGTTCCTGATAGTTGTGACTGAAATTTTAGTTGGTCTATCTGACTGTGGTTTGGTCAACAGAAACCCTAATTTTCCACTTCTTGATTAGAGTTTGAACACTGTTGATTGGCATTCTCAATTCCTTGGATATCTTATTACATCCATTTCCTGTTTTATACAGTTCAACTACCTTTTTGCGCAGATCCGTTAACAATTTTTTTGCTTTCCCTATGACTCAGAATCCAGAAACATCAGTGCAGCACTGGATGAAAGATGCAAGGGTCTGTCAGGAGTCCAGAAACTCAGACCTTTTATACATACACGCACACACTCTAATTACAAGCAAACAGATCACAGGTGAGGATGGTTACCTTTAATAGTCATTCCCTTTATGCCAACTTGTGTGCATGTTATCAGGGCAAAATCACAGGGTATGCAAGCTTTTTATCAGGGTAATTTGGGCAGCTTCTGTTGTGATTATGATTGAAAAAGAGTAAACACAGATGACTGATGATATTTGGCTTCAGCCAAACACTAACCATGAATGAAAAACATTACATTATAATAGAAGAATATAAGAAACACTTGGAAAATATATCAGATCTCAAAAGGAAAAAATATCATGCTAGATATCTATACGGTTATGGACTGGGTAATGTGTTCCGAACAAAAAAGATGCCCCATCGTTTGGTAAAAACAAAAAAATTAAACCTACATGGCTGAATTCAAAGACACCGCAAAGAACAAAGTGAATTTTTGTAGCAGCAGGCTAATCCATTTAGCTGAAATTTCATTGCAGCAACTCAAATGGCACTTAGTAGTTTGTATAGCCCCCACGTGCACTTGTATGCTTGCCTGACAACGTCGGGGCGTACTGCTAATGAGACGAAAGATGGTGTCCTGGGGTATTTCCTCTCAGTTCTGGACCAGGGCATCACTGAGCTCCTGAACAGACTGAGGTGCAACCTGGCAGTGTCGAATGGACTGAAACATAATGTCCCAAAGGTGTTCTACTGGATTTAGGTCAGGTGAGCATCATACCCTAGCCACAAGAAGGAGCTGTGAGCTCCAAGCATGTAGCCTTTCATTCCACAGAGACAGTCCTGTACCCTTCCTCCTGCTGGCGACATAATTTCCTCTTCCGGTTCAAGCTGGACAACATGGAGCTGACTACCACCTGGTTTTCCTGAATGTACAGCTATTCAGCACAACAAGACACCAGAACCTTTCACAGCTACCTGGATCATGCGAGGAGCCTGTGGGATGCAGTAGAACTGCCAGGACTACTTACTTATGAGCATGACTCCCACTTATATATTGTAATTGTTTTTAATCTTGTGCAATAAATGTTACTGTTTTAATACTACAGTAAGAGCGGCACCTCCCCCCCCCCATTTCTTTTATACTCTAGCCACATGAGGCTAGTAATTTCTGTGCACCAGGAGAAACGCAGGACCCACTGCACCATCTAGTAGCAGTCAGGGTGCCATTGTCTAGCCGGTAGAGTTATGTGTGTCCCTCCATGGATATGCCTCCCCAGACCATCACTGACCCACCACCAAACCGGTCATGCTGAGCGATGTTACAGGCAGCATAATGTTCTCCATGGTTTCTCCAGATCCCTTCATGCCTGTCCTGTGTTCAGGATGAACCGGTTTTCATCTGTGAAAAGCACAGGATGCCAATGGCAGACCTGCCAATTTTGGTGTTCAATGGCAAATGCCAATTAAGCTCCATGATGCTGGGCAGTAAGCACATGGCCCACTAGAGTATCTCAGGCCACCCTCATGAAGTTGGTTTCTGATCGTATGATGTAAGAAACATTCACACCAGTGGCCTGCTGGAGGAAATTGTGTTGAGCCTTTGCAGTTCTCATCCTGTTCCTCTTTGCACAAAATCACAGATACAGGTCCTGCTCATGGGTTAAGGTCCTTCTATGTCCCTGTTCAGCTCTCCTAGAGTAACTGCTTGTCTCCTGGAATTTCCTCAATGCTCTTGACACTGCTGGGGAGCCAGAAAACCTTCTGGCAATGGCATGTATTGATGTGTCATCCTGGAGGCGTTGGGCTGCCCGTGCAACCTCTATAGGGTGCAGGTATTGCCTTATGCAACCAGTAGTGACACTGATCCTAGCCAAATGCAAAACTAGAGAAAACAGTCAGAAAAGATGAGCAGAGAAAATAAAATGTCAGTGGCTTCCACCTGTAAAACCATTCCTGTTTTGGAGGTGGTCTCAGTGTTGTCCATTTAGTGCACCTGTTCATTTAATTAACAGCAAAGCAGCTGAAACTGACAACCCCTATGCTACTTAACTGACCAGTGTGTGTGTGTGTGTGTATTTTTTTCCCCTTTTTTCTACTTTGTGGTTTATTTTTGTTATCTGGTTGTTTTGTCTCACCTATGATTACTTATTACCTGTGGGAAAAAATTACTGCGCAGGTCTTTGAAAATAAAAAAATAAAAATAAAAAAATTGTTGTGACAAAATAAATTGTGTTGTGCTGCTGCTGCAAAAAAATGTGCGATACACATAAAATACTATAACTCTAAAGATATGCTGCGCTGCAAAAAAATGTAAATAGGTGAATCTATATACTTATGTGAACACCAAGTTCCTTCATGGATGATAAAAACTTAAAATGAACCACTAGTGAGGTGAAACAGAAAAGTCCAAGCAAAATCACAATCAAATCTGTGAAGCAAGAGTCCATCTGTGTCCTATAAACACCCGAAAAGTGTTAGAAGAAGAATCTTCGAGTGAAGTCAATCAAAGGCACCTCCACCTCTATAAAAAATGCCTGCTTACCAGCTCCAACTTCAAAACTGCATTTGTTATTATACTGTGCTGCTCCTAATAGTCCTCAGCCGTCCACCTCCTCATACAGATGATCCAGAATCGATCAATGCCACATCCGAGGGTATGGAGAGAAGGAAACTCATAGAGTAGTATTGTAGGCAATCGCGTTTATTAGAATAAAAAATAAAACTCACATGATTCTTTGTAAAATAAGCGTGTTAGGTAAAAGCCGGCCGGCTCAATACTTTCGCTCGTCCTTCCGGATTGTCGGTAAGCGGTGACGTCAGCACGCCGCTCTTCCCTACGTCGTTTCGTCACAGATGACGTCTTCCAGGGGTACGAGCGGCGCGCTGATCCACCGCTAATTATACATTCTGCGCGTCATTCGGAACGCCCAGTTCTGACATCCGGGAGTCCTTGGCACTAATCCTCCATCTTGAAAGAGGGATCCTTGCCCCTACTATTCTTAGATTACGGCTTCACTGGCATTAAATGTAAACAAATCTAAAACACAAGGCTTTAAGAAAGCGGGGACTTTGTGATAAATTAAGTATAGACAATAAAAATTAAATTCTAAAGTTAAAATGAGAGCAACATGGTTCAATCGCTGTCAGTGCTCGGTATCATAGCGTATCAACTGGGTGAATATTAAAAATGACATACACATGATGAGAAGCCATTTAGTTGATAGCTGCAAACATCTCTTTATTAATATGAACAGCCTCCAATATCAATGTGATAGGGGACTATACATATGCTTCCGCAACTGAATAAAAAAATATATATAAATAATCTTAAAATATATTTTGTCTACCAGTAAGCTGATTCAATCTGAATGAAAAAAACTTACTTGGAAGCTTGTGGCAGCAAGCTGGGAAAAGGAACAGAATATTTCTAGAATAGATAAGTTAGGAAAAATATGCTAATGGGACCAATAAATAACAGTCCCTGTATGTCCCTTTGATTTCTAAAAAGGAGGCCAAATTTAATGGTAGTAGTGCTATTGAAATCTACCTACCACATTCAGATGTTTAAAACATCAAAGGGGTTATATGTGTACAGTATGAGTCCCGGATCTCAGAACTGGTTCACACTGATATTAACAACCTTATAACAATATATACTTATGGTCTGATTCAAACATAATGTGAAATAAATGTCCTAACTGTTATCTATGAACGCATTTACGTCTACATCAACATTCATTCCATACGGGGTATAGGTTCGTACTTTATGAATCCAGGCCATTTCTAGCCTGGACAGTTCCCTTACAAGTGATCCACCTCTCCAATGGGCATCAAATTTATCAATGCCAAAGAAGAGGGTCCCCTCTGGGTTGCGGTTATGATGTAAATCATAATGAAGTGACACAGAGTGCTGAGAGAAACCTGACCTGATATTTGTCAGGTGTTCTCCCAGTCTTACTTGCATCTGCCTCTTAGTCCGGCCTATATACTGTAGTCCACATGGGCACTGTAATAAAGGGATTTTTAAATACAGCTTACCTGTAAAATCCTTTTCTTGGAGTACATCACGGGACACAGAGCGGCATATTCATTACTATGTGGGTTATATGGAGTACCTTCAGGTGTGGACACTGGCAATCTCAAACAGGAAGTCCCCTCCCTATATAACCCCCTCCCCTAGAGGGAGTCCCTCAGTTTTGTAGCAAGCAGTATGCCTCCCAAAAATGTTCCCCAAAAGAGGGGTGGGAGCTCTGTGTCCCGTGATGTACTCCAAGAAAAGGATTTTACAGGTAAGCTGTATTTAAAAATCCCTTTTTCTTTCTCGTACATCACGGGACACAGAGCGGCATATTCATTACTATGTGGGATGTCCGAAAGCAATGCTTTAATGAGGGGAGGGAGACATCTTCTCAAAAGAGATTTAATTTAGAGGTATACTCAAATAATAATAATAAATCCAACTTAGTCAAGAAGAAAAACTTTTTTTTTTTTACAACCAAGGGTGCCCCTGATCCCGAGGATCTTAAACCGCAGCCTGTAGTACTGCCTGCCCAAAGGCTGAATCCGCATTCCTTCTCACGTCTAGTTGATAAAACCTTGTAAACGTGTGGACTGATGACCACGTCGCCGCCTTGCATATCTGAGCCATAGAGATCTGATGGTGTGCTGCCCAGGAGGCGCCCATGGCCCTGGTAGAATGGGCCTTTACCGACAAAGGAGGAGGCAACCTCTTCAACCCGTAGGCTTAAATGATTAATTGTCTAATCCATCTCGAGATGGTGGATTTTGCAGCTGCCTGCCCCTTCTTGGGGCCATCTGGTAAAACGAACAACACATCTGTTTTCCGGATCTTTTCTGTAGCTTTAAGATAGGCCTTCATGGCCCGGACAATATCCAAGGTATGCAGCAACCCCTCCTTTCTAGATGTGGGTTTTGGAAAGAAGGATGGAAGTACCAAATCCTGGTTCAAGTGAAAATTGGATATAACCTTTGGTAGAAAGGAAGGATGGGGCCGGAGAACTGCCCTGTCCTTATGCAGAACGAGATATGGTTCCTTACACGATAAGGCTGCTAATTCTGACACTCTCCTGGCCGAAACTATGGCGACCAAGAAAACCAACTTTCTTGTCAGTAAGACTAAAGGAATCTCAGCCAACGGCTCAAAGGGTTGTTTCTGTAGAGTGGACAGGACAAGATTTAAGTCCCATGGACAAATTGGTGACTTGACAGGAGGATTAATACGCAAGACCCCCTGTAAGAAGGTCTTTACCAGCGAGTGGGTGGCCAGCGGCCTCTGAAACCACACTGACAGAGCTGAGATCTGTCCCTTGATTGTGCTTAGTGCCAGGCCTTTATCCACTCCTAGCTGGAGAAAACTTAACACCCTATCAATAGTATATTTGCGGGAATTCCATCTTTTGGATTCACACCAGCCTACGTAGTTCCTCCACACCCTGTAATAAATCACCCTGGAGGCCGGCTTTCTAGCCCTAATCAGGGTAGGAATTACCTGCCTAGACAGACCTCTACCCCTGAGAATCAGGGATTCAGCCTCCAGGCCGTCAAATTTAGACGCCGTAATGTAGGGTGGAGGATCGGGCCTTGTGAGAGTAGGTCTGGTTGTAGAGGAAGAGTCCAAGGGTCTCCCACTGCCATCTTCAGGACTAGTGAGTACCAAGTCCTCCGGGGCCAAGCCGGAGCTACTAGAATGACTGGCTTGTGCTCCACTCTGATCTTGCGCAACAGGCGAGGAAGTAACTGTAGCGGAGGGAATGCATATAGAAGTTTGAATTGATGCCAAGGGCAAACCAACGCATCGGTTCCGCAGGCCATAGGATCCCTCGCTCGAGACACGAACCTAGTTTCTTGTTGAACCTGGATGCCATTATATCTACGTCCGGCATTCCCCACCTCTGGCAGATTGTCTGAAAGACCTGGGGATGCAGAGACCACTCCCCTGGCAACAGACTCTGGCGACTTAAGAAGTCTGCCTGCAGGTTGTCCACTCCGGGAATGAATATCGCCGAAATGCAGGGTACATGAACCTCTGCCCACTGAAAAATCAAGCTCACCTCCCTCTGAGCGGCCTGACTCCTGGTTCCCCCTTGGTGGTTTATGTATGCCACCGCCGTGGCATTGTCTGACTGGATTCTCACCGGGAACCCCTGTAATCTGGAGGTCCATGCCAGAAGGGCTAGGCGAGCAGCTCTGATCTCCAAGATATTGATGGGGAGCTGCCTCTCTGCTTTCACCCAAGTTCCCTGGCGAGAGAACCCCTCGAAGACCGCCCCCCAGCCTGCCAGGCTGGCGTCTGTGGTAACTACCTTCCAGACAACAGGGCTGAAGGATTTTCCCTTTAGAAGATTCTGAGGGTTCAACCACCAGGCCAGGCTTTGTCGGACCCTTGATGATAGCGTCAAAGGGGACTCTAAGGCATGTGCCCTCTTGCCCCAGGCTGCTAGAATGGCTGCCTGTAGGACGCGAGTGTGGATCTGAGCGTATGGTACTGCCTCGAACGTGGCCACTAGCTTGCCTAGTACTCGCATACACAGGCGAATAGTTGGTTTTTTCTTGTTTAGAACCAACTGAACCAACCCCTTGATAGCCTCGATCTTTACAAGGGGCAGGAACACCCTTTGCTGTTCTGTGTCTAACCTCATGCCGAGGTATTCCAACTGCTTTGTAGGCTGGAACGCTGACTTTCCCCGGTTTAGGACCCAGCCGAATCCTTCGAGGTACCGAACCGTGAGGTTTACTGCCTGTTGCAGACCTGGCCGTGAGTGATCTATGATTAAAAGGTCGTCCAAGTATGCTAGGACTGTGACCCCTTGGATCCTTAAATTGGCCAGAACTGGGGCTAGGATCTTCGTGAATACCCGGGGGGCCGTGGCCAGCCCGAAGGGGAGCGCCCTGAATTGGAAGTGTCGCTGCCCCACCGCGAAGCGTAAAAATCTTTGATGCGACTGAAAGATTGGTACATGAAGGTAAGCATCCTTTATGTCTATGGAGGCCAGAAAATCGTCCCTCTGAAGCGCGGCGGCTGCTGGCCGGATGGATTCCATCCGGAAGGAACGAACCCTTAGGTAACCGTTTAACCTTTTTAGGTCCAAGATTGGCCTGACATCGCCGTTGGGCTTTGGTATGACAAAGAGATTGGAATAGAAACCTAGCCCTTGCTCTTGGGCTGGCACCTCTATTATTACGTCCTGGCAAAGCAGGTGATCCAAAGCTGCCAGCATTGAGGCCTTCCTTGCTGGATCCCTTGGTAGCCTTGATTCTTGAAAATGAGGCGGAGGATACCTTAGAAACTCCAGTCTGTAGCCTGTGGTTACAGATGCCCGGACCCATTTGTCGGGGATCTTGGCTTCCCAAACTTCTGAGAAGAAACGAAGCCTTCCCCCCACCCGCGAGAGTGGGGGCGCCCCTTCATAAGGCAGACTTAGGGGCTGTCTTTGTCGGCTTGCGATACCATGGCCTCTTACCCCCAGGGGCCTGTCCCTGCGATCTACTGTTAACGTTGGATCGTGCAGGCGGCCGTCGATACTGCCTGGAATTTGAGGGCCCCGAGACAGGAAAGAGCTGCCTTTTAAATGTAGGACCCCGGAATGTCTTTTTGACCGGTAAAAGGGTACTCTTGCCACTTGAAATAGTCTGAATATATTTATCCAGATCCTCTCCGAAGAGTCGTCCTCCATGGAAGGGAAACCCTGCCAGAAGCTTTTTACATGGGGGCTCCGCCGCCCAGTTCTTCAACCATAAGAGCCTTCTCATGTGCACCAAAAATAGTGATAAACGAGAGGCCTGCTGGATGGAATCTTTTATAGCATCTACAGCAAAACACAAGAGCTCTGGGAATGTCAGAAAACTCTTCTGCTTGTTGGGTAGGCATGTCCTTTAACATTTCTTTTGTCTGGTCTTTTAACGCCTGACAAACTCCAATTGCAGCCACCGCTGGCTGCACCACTGCTCCTGCCGTAGCAAAGGATGCTTTTAAAAGTGTCTCTAACCGTTTATCAACCGGATCTTTAAACATATGTATGTTTTCCACCGGGCAAGTTAGTGATTTATTCACACATGAGATGGCTGCATCCACTACTGGGAGCCTCCACCTCTTGGAGAATTTTTCCTCCATGGGGTAAATGACCGCAAATCTTTTCGGTGGCAGAAAAATCCTGTCCGGCCGTACCCAATCCCGAAAGATCAATTCCTCCAAGAGAGGATGGACCGGAAAAACTGCGTTGCTTAACGGAGCTTTCAAAGAGCCCAGAGAGGATACCGGAGGAACCTGAGGCTCTGGCAATGGTAAACTAAATGCCGAGCGGACCATGTCCGTCAAAGACTGTACCCACAGTCTCTCTGTCTGGGAGTCTGAAAATGGTTCCTCAGAGGTAGATCCCTCAATCCCTGAACCCTCTTGGTTCAGGTCTAGTTGATCCTCCTGCGATTCCAATTCCTCCGGAGAGAGAATCTCAGCATCTGAGGATACACCTCTTGGTGATGGGGATCTAACCCGTTTCTTACCAGGAATAGCTCTAGCGATCAATGCTGCTATTCTCTCTTCTAGCCCCCCTAGGGATACAGCTAGCATCTCCTCTGTGATAAACACAGGGCTGGGCTGATCTGGGCCAGCCTCCGCACCAGATCCCCCTAATGGCTCATCCAAGGCGCCCTTTATGTTAATAAGTTGCGGGGAAAGTATCGGCATATCATCAGAATCAGAGGGGGAACCCCTTTGTTTTTTGGTCTTTTTTGTACCCTTTGACCCCGAACCTTTGGAAGCCATAATACAAAATCGAGGGACTCCGCCAACAACAACAGACTGTAGTGGCCAGGAGTACAAAACCAGAGCTTAGGGGACAATAGATCACTAATGCCCAAAAACTGATGGGGCCCCGTATGTTTTTTCTTTTTTTTTTTTTTTTTTTTAAATATATATTATATATATATATATTTTTTTTTTTTTAAAACATACAGTGACCCCAAACTTAGTTTGCCAGCCTCCAACCTGCTGCAAAAAGGGGAATTTCTTGGCTTAACAAAAAAGGCATTGGAACAAAGTCCAGCATGTACTACCCCTCTTCCGCCACCGGGAGTCACTGTTCTGCCGCTCTGCGTCCTCTCCTTCTGAAATCAGCCTCAGACTGAGCACTGACAATGCCTGCTGATCTATAACAGCACAAGGCGCGCCCCTGTATGACGCCGCAGGCACGCCCCCCCCCGCCCTCCTCTCTGAACGGCGCGAAAAAAACGTCTATAAGACGTGCGCGCGTATGCCGGAACAGGAGGAACATGGAGGAGCCGCGCTGCTGGAGACCCAGGACTGCAGTATCAGGCGGCAGATTCAAACCCCCGGCCAGGTAGGACTCTCCAAAAGGCCCCATAGGGATCCTTACCAGTCCTAGGAAGAAAGCAGCAGGTTAGCTAGCAACACATTCTTAGACAGGGGAACCTAGTGATGGGGGAAAAAAGGGGTCATCCTGTCTTTCTCAGACATAGTGAGCAAGGTTGCCAATGCAGAGCATACTTAGGCTATCCCCCCTTTTAGGTTACCCCGGAGAGCCTGCTGTCGAACCAAGTCCCGCAGGCTCCCCCTTACCTGCTCCATGCTGCAGGATGTTTGTCCAGCAAAACGATCCAATCTTCTCCCATCTCCGTGGGTAGCGTAGTAGACCTTCAGGCCCTGGGGTCCTATGAAGGTACCCACTGTCCTGGACCTATATAGCACCCTGGCAAACAGGCACTTATGGTTTTTACAAACTCCAAGTCCTGGGCCCAGGGTCCAGCCCTCCAAAGAGGAGCATTATAGGCAAAACCCCACGGTTTGGGGCCCGGGTACTGTCCACTTTGGCACTGAGGCTCCTTGGACAGATCCGTTTAGCCCGCCCTTAATCCCAAGGATGTGGAGCAAAGCTATTCCGTGACCAACACCTAAGACACTGGCGAAAAACTGAGGGACTCCCTCTAGGGGAGGGGGTTATATAGGGAGGGGACTTCCTGTTTGAGATTGCCAGTGTCCACACCTGAAGGTACTCCATATAACCCACATAGTAATGAATATGCCGCTCTGTGTCCCGTGATGTACGAGAAAGAAAAATACACTACACCCGTGGAACTACAAGTAATAAAAGGTTCTATTAGATGTTCCCTAGAGGTACTGGTTGAAACAAACTTAAGGGTTTTCTTAGAGGTCACTTTATTTATCTTGCATATTTGACATCTCCGACATTGATGGTACCCTGCGATACATCTCTGAAAAAATGAAACCTTTTTGGTAGGAGGATCAACTACATTCGGAGCTATTTTGTCTCGCAACAAAGGCACACCTCTAAAGATAACTTGAGGGTTCGGGGGAAGAAAGGTTTTAAGGACCCTATCATTCTCAAGTAAATGCCAATGCTTCTTGATTATTTTTCTAATGACATAGTGTTGTGTAGAGTAAGATGTAACAAATGGTACCACCGGACCAGTCTGACTGGCTTTAGGGGCGGGGTCCAAAAGAAGTTTGCGATCAGTCTCAGCCACTTCTTTTATAGTTTGTTCTAAGAGGTTGCGATCATAACCCTTCTCTACCAGTCTTTTTCTAAGAATTTCTGTTTGGGAATAAAAATCATCGAGGGTGGTGCAGTTCCTCCTCATTCTGGTAAACTGGCTCTTAGGTACAGATTTGAGCCAGTTCTGATGATGGCAACTACCCACTGGAATGAATGAGTTTCTATCCGTCTTTTTAATGAACGTTTTAGTTTTATAGGCCCCCACATCCTTCATGATTGTAAGGTCCAGAAAATTAATCTTTTCCTGATCCGCCTCATGTGTGAGATGGATCCCTCTCTCGTTCATATTCAACATATCAATGAAATCATCTAGCTGGGATTTAGTGCCATTCCATAGGAGGAGGATGTCACCAATGTACCTTGCCCAAAGTTTGATATGCGGACTAAGGTTGCTGTAGACGACATCCTCCTCCCACTTGGCCATAAACAAATTCGCCAAGCTTGGGGCGTATTTGGCGCCCATCGCGACACCTTTGACTTGTCGATAGAAGCTATGGTCGAACCAAAAGTAATTGTGCCCTGCAGCGTACTCCAGCAGTTCAAGAATAAAGTCTCTCTGTTTTTGTGGTAAATCAGAGAGAGTATCCAAATAATATTTTACTGCTGTTATGCCCAAATTATGTGGGATAATCGTGTACAACGAACTCAAAAATGCCTGCTTACCAGCTCCAACTTCAAAACTGCATTTGTTATTATACTGTGCTGCTCCTAATAGTCCTCAGCCGTCCACCTCCTCATACAGATGATCCAGAATCGATCAATGCCACATCCGAGGGTATGGAGAGAAGGAAACTCAGAGTAGTATTGTAGGCAATCGCGTTTATTAGAATAAAAAATAAAACTCACATGATTCTTTGTAAAATAAGCGTGTTAGGTAAAAGCCGGCCGGCTCAATACTTTCGCTCGTCCTTCTGGATTGTCGGTAAGCGGTGACTTAATGAAACTAAGAAATTGATAGACGATCGAGATACTTATGCACTTCTTAAGGGGAACCCTGTCCAACAATATCAAGACAACTTAGAAGTGCTGGTTAAGAAGGGGTCAGATTTGGGTATACTTAATGAAAAGGAACAACAATTCCTTATTCCCAGGGCACCTAGGATACCGATCCTTTACTGCCTCCCCAAGATTCATAAGAGCCTTACTTGCCCCCCTGGACGCCCCATAGTAAGCGGTATAGATTCCGTTACGTCCAGGGTGGGCAAGTATATTGACCACTTCTTACAACCGTTGGTGCAAAAGATGCCATCTTATGTAAGGGACACAAGGCAGGTGATTAACTTGCTCTCTCAGATAGAGCCCCACACTGACACTTGGCTAGTGACAGCGGACGTGAGTTCGTTGTACACGATTATCCCACATAATTTGGGCATAACAGCAGTAAAATTTTATTTGGATACTCTCTCTGATTTACCACAAAAACAGAGAGACTTTATTCTTGAACTGCTGGAGTACGCTGCAGGGCACAATTACTTTTGGTTCGACCATAGCTTCTATCGACAAGTCAAAGGTGTCGCGATGGGCGCCAAATACGCCCCAAGCTTGGCGAATTTGTTTATGGCCAAGTGGGAGGAGGATGTCGTCTACAGCAACCTTAGTCCGCATATCAAACTTTGGGCAAGGTACATTGATGACATCCTCCTCCTATGGAATGGCACTAAATCCCAGCTAGATGATTTCATTGATATGTTGAATATGAACGAGAGAGGGATCCATCTCACACATGAGGCGGATCAGGAAAAGATTGATTTTCTGGACCTTACAATCATGAAGGATGTGGGGGCCTATAAAACTAAAACGTTCTTTAAAAAGACGGATAGAAACTCATTCATTCCAGTGGGTAGTTGCCATCATCAGAACTGGCTCAAATCTGTACCTAAGAGCCAGTTTACCAGAATGAGGAGGAACTGCACCACCCTCGATGATTTTTATTCCCAAACAGAAATTCTTAGAAAAAGACTGGTAGAGAAGGGTTATGATCGCAACCTCTTAAAACAAACTATAAAAGAAGTGGCTGAGACTGATCGCAAACTTCTTTTGGACCCTGCCCCTAAAGCCAGTCAGACTGGTCCGGTGGTACCATTTGTTACATCTTACTCTACACAACACTATGTCATTAGAAAAATAATCAAGAAGCATTGGCATTTACTTGAGAATGATAGGGTCCTTAAAACCTTTCTTCCCCCGAACCCTCAAGTTATCTTTAGAGGTGTGCCTTCGTTGCGAGACAAAATAGCTCCGAATGTAGTTGATCCTCCTACCAAAAAGGTTTCATTTTTTCAGAGAGGTATCGCAGGGTACCATCAATGTCGGAGATGTCAAATATGCAAGATAAATAAAGTGACCTCTAAGAAAACCCTTAAGTTTGTTTCAACCAGTACCTCTAGGGAACATCTAATAGAACCTTTTATTACTTGTAGTTCCACGGGTGTAGTGTATTTATTACAGTGCCCATGTGGACTACAGTATATAGGCCGGACTAAGAGGCAGATGCAAGTAAGACTGGGAGAACACCTGACAAATATCAGGTCAGGTTTCTCTCGGCACTCTGTGTCACTTCATTATGATTTACATCATAACCGCAACCCAGAGGGGACCCTCTTCTTTGGCATTGATAAATTTGATGCCCATTGGAGAGGTGGATCACTTGTAAGGGAACTGTCCAGGCTAGAAATGGCCTGGATTCATAAAGTACGAACCTATACCCCGTATGGAATGAATGTTGATGTAGACGTAAATGCGTTCATAGATAACAGTTAGGACATTTATTTCACATTATGTTTGAATCAGACCATAAGTATATATTGTTATAAGGTTGTTAATATCAGTGTGAACCAGTTCTGAGATCCGGGATTCATACTGTACACATATAACCCCTTTGATGTTTTAAACATCTGAATGTGGTAGGTAGATTTCAATAGCACTACTACCATTAAATTTGGCCTCCTTTTTAGAAAACAAAGGGACATACAGGGACTGTTATTTATTGGTCCCATTAGCATATTTTTCCTAACTTATCTATTCTAGAAATATTCTGTTCCTTTTCCCAGCTTGCTGCCACAAGCTTCCAAGTAAGTTTTTTTCATTCAGATTTAATCAGCTTACTGGTAGACAAAATAATTTTTAAGATTATTTATATATATTTTTTTATTCAGTTGCAGAAGCATATGTATAGTCCCCTATCACATTGATATTGGAGGCTGTTCATATTAATAAAGAGATGTTTGCAGCTATCAACTAAATGGCTTCTCATCATGTGTATGTCCTTTTTAATATTCACCCAGTTGATACGCTATGATACCGAGCACTGACAGCGATTGAACCATGTCGCTCTCATTTTAACTTTAGAATTTAATTTTTATTGTCTATACTTAATTTATCACAAAGTCCCCGCTTTCTTAAAGCCTTGTGTTTTAGATTTGTTTACATTTAATGCCAGTGTAGCCGTAATCTAAGAATAGTAGGGGCAAGGATCCCTCTTTCAAGATGGAGGATTAGTGCCAAGGACTCCCGGATGTCAGAACTGGGCGTTCCGAATGACACGCAGAATGTATAATTAGCGGTGGATCAGCGCGCCGCTCGTACCCCTGGAAGACGTCATCTGTGACGAAACGACGTAGGGAAGAGCGGCGTGCTGACGTCACCGCTTACCGACAATCCGGAAGGACGAGCGAAAGTATTGAGCCGGCCGGCTTTTACCTAACACGCTTATTTTACAAAGAATCATGTGAGTTTTATTTTTTATTCTAATAAACGCGATTGCCTACAATACTACTCTATGAGTTTCCTTCTCTCCATACCCTCGGATGTGGCATTGATCGATTCTGGATCATCTGTATGAGGAGGTGGACGGCTGAGGACTATTAGGAGCAGCACAGTATAATAACAAATGCAGTTTTGAAGTTGGAGCTGGTAAGCAGGCATTTTTTATAGAGGTGGAGGTGCCTTTGATTGACTTCACTCGAAGATTCTTCTTCTAACACTTTTCGGGTGTTTATAGGAAACAGATGGACTCTTGCTTCACAAATTTGATTGTGATTTTGCTTGGACTTTTCGGTTTCACCTCACTAGTGGTTCATTTTAAGTTTTTATCATCCATGAAGGAACTTGGTGTTCACATAAGTATATAGATTCACCTATTTACATTATTTTGCAGCGCAGCATTACTTATTACCGCCCTAATGCTGTGGACATGGTAAACCTTAGTTACAAGAAAGGAAATTGCAGACTTTTCCAATTGGTTAAACATGAATTTTCATCTGGATGGGTAAGCGTGTATGAAGCCCTGTAATTTTCGGCTTGCATTTGTAATTGAGTTGTACTCATTTGTGCATGCATTTGTTTTATTACAGAAGATCTTTTGTCAGCAATACTTCTCCGAAAGGAAGCCAGTGTTGGCGAAACAGGTTGAGAAAATATCAGTGTAGCTGCTATTGAAGACAGACACTAGACTTTATGCTGTAATTACATTTGTATCAGTGACCATGGAAGAGAATAAAAAAAAAATGGTATACATTTTTAATATAAAATTGATTGTTTTGTGCACCTAAAAAGTCCTTTATACCTCTTCATTGTACATTGATATATTAGGGATGTGTTTCCTGGCAGTATTCCCGAGTGTGGTTTGGGGTGAATTTTCCGTACCAAAAGCGGTAACCCCCGCGTCACACTGGATAGTGCATCGCAGGATCCATGTACATCTTACTTACCTTGTCCCCAGGATCCTGCGATGTCTCCCCGCTGTTTGTGTGAGCCGTGTCTCCGCTCGATCTATCACACTGCTGAGCTCTGTCCTCTGTGACGTATGGGGATAGAGCTCTGTGCCAAATTCAAAAAGTGAAAAACACAGAACCCATACAGTACTGTATCAAATAATTTCACATCCCTTTTGTCCCTAGTGGTTTGTCCAGTGCCCTGCATGCAGTTTTAGATTATAAATACTGTTCTTTCTGGATGAAAACTAGAGATTGTCCATAGCAACCAAAAAGTGTCCCTTTGCATCAAAAGTGCTAAAAACCGCTAGAAAACAGAGATAATAAATTTGAATCACTTGCAGAATTGAGCGATAGCGATTTGTGGGGAAATTCATCAAACACTGAAAGTAACAACAGCGACCATTCTGCAACTGAGCAAATATCTGTGCTTTTGATTTGATTAGATTATTGAATACATTTTATTATTATTATTATTCTATTTGTTATTATTTGTTATTTATTATATTATAATTTTGTGTTTAAAACTTCATCATACCTGGAATGTCTACTAGACTCTTGTTTGGACAGATGTAAGAGTTATTTCTAAGAATTACAGGCCTACAATATAAAACGCCAAATTTCCATGCAAAACATTGTACCGCTTTCAGCATGAAAAATCTGACAATCATATCGCAAGGGAGATTAAAGTAAGGTACATTTTTTTCTTTACTGAACAAGGTCTTAAAATATCAGGTCTCCTTTATTGCATAGTAGGTTTAACCACTCAAGGACCCGCTCACAACAATATACGTCCTATTTTTAAAGATGGATATTTCTGCAATGGCAGCAGCTGCTGCCACAACCGAGATATCGATCTTTTCCTTAAGCGGACCTGTAAACGATAACTGTGGTCTCCACCACGAGATCACCGTTATCGGCGGCGGGAGAGGGCCCCCTCTCCGCCGCTTACCGGAGTTGTCGGCATCGGCGGAGACAATCGGGTCCTGTCTCCTCCTTGATGTGGATGCGAGTAAGGGAAAGATGGCCCCCACCCATCCCCATAGCATAGCAGGGCGGAAGTGACGTCAAAACTTCACTTCCGCCCATGCTTCTTAAAGCAATATTTTCTTGTTGTCATTTTTTCAAATGAAAAAATTTAAACAAGTCTAAATATGAGATCTGAGGTCTTTTTGAGGAGGACCTGTCATGCTTTTTTTCTATTACAAGGCATGTTTACATGCCTTGTAATAGGAATAAAAGGGATCCATTTTTTTTCCAGTGTAAAAATTTATAAAATAAATAAAAATATATAAGAAAACCAAAACCAATTTTTTTTTAAATCACCCCGTCCTGACGAGCTTGCATGCAGAAGCGAACGCATACGTGAGTGAAAACTGTGTTCAAATCACACACGTGCGGTATCACCGCGATTGTTAGAGCGAGAGCAATAATTATAGCCCTAGATATCCTCTGTAGCTCAACAAAGAATTTTTTAAACTACGCCTATGGAGATTTTTAAGGGTAAAAGTTTGACGCCATTCCACGAGCAGGCACAATTTTGAAGTGTGACATGTTGGGTATCATTTTACTCAGCATAACATTATCTTTCACAATGTATAAAAAAATTGGGCTAACTTTACTGTAGTCTTATTTTTTTATTCAAAAAAGTGTTTTTTTTTTCCAAAAAAAAAAAAAAGGGGCGCTTGTAAGACCGTTCAATTATCTCATCATGTAAAATGTCAAAAAGTCATTTTTATTGTGTGCATATGATTAGGTATTCAAAATAAACACAGCTACAGTTGTAATCAATAAATGGCATACAGCATTCAGATAGCACCTCTTCTAGTAGAACAAGAAAACAACTTGCATGCCTATTTGGTTATATACTTAATTTAAAACAATCTTAAGCCATCTCTTGGAAGCAACATTATTACAAAGCAAATAAACCTCTCTTACAAATTCCATTTTTTGTTGTCTCTTGTGCCAAACAGTATTTTCTGCATGGCAGACAAGGTTGCCTGCCCCCCTGTACAATCTGACTATACCGATTCAACATCTCTCCCTAATCTCATTAATCTTAGCTGGGCTATTGGTTAAAATAAAATAAAAAATATGTCCTTATATTTAACCTTCACTGCTATTCTTTACTGCATTAGATATCAGTGACTGCATTAAACTAAATAAAAGCGGAACGCTTGGAAAACACATTCTGCTTTAATCAGTCTGCTGTGATAGCCGATTTAACAGGATCAGTTTTGGAAATACGTTGAGTCCATGAATCCCATTTATTTTCAAAGCTTCAAAATATGAAACATTCAGTCAAAGAACTTTGCAAATATTTGCAAATATTCACATTTGTTCCTCCCCCATAAGCTCCTATGAGAAAATCATTAAACTTGCTCATACATTTTATTGCTGTTCTCAAAGATCCTACTGCTAAATTATGTATTTTTTAACAGAAACAAAATATGGACAGTTAGTTCACAGCAAAAAATAATTACTAGATTAGCAGTTAAAGTAGCTCTTCTTGCCATATAGCTAGAGAGCTGCAACATTTAAATGAATGGTTTTAATAAATATCTGCATTTTTGTTTCACAACTATGAAAGCCTGCCATATTTTATAGTCCGAACACAACACCACTATTTACAGCCTGGAGCGTGGTGCAGGGACGGGCAGTCATGAGAGGCAGGTGAAGAAGAGCCATGAACATATGGAAAAAAAAATTAAGCTTTGAGGGTTGTAATTTGGCGATGTGAGGTCACAGAGACTCTACATTTGGGAGGTAGTTAGCCTAAGTCCTACTTCACTGGGGCTCCTACACCCTTTGGTTCCAGAAATATGGGGCTCCTTGCGTAGCCTGTCAGAAGCTACATACAGAGCGGCCAGTTTAAATACAAGCTGGCACACTATGGGCCAGATTCACAGAGCCGCTGTAACAGGAGATGCGTGGCGTAAGTCTAAATTTGTGCATGCGTTTCGATGTGCCGCATCCCCAAAACGAGATACGCAAGAAATCTACTTTTTTTGTCCAGGGTAATTTCGATAGACAGGCGCATTCGTCCGCGTAAAACTGCGCTAGACACACCATTGATTTGCTATTCAAATATGCTAATGAGGGAGTTACGGGGATCCACAAAAGAACGTTGGTGCAGCGCAGGCTACGCGCTGTGCGCAACAGCTGCACGGCCTGTCTAAAATTAGACCATATAAAAGGTGGTATAAAATTAGACAATTTGTCTACATGTCAGAGAAAGCAACACTGTTAGTGAGGAGCTGAGCAGTCAAACGTGTTGCACAACAATCTGTATGCCAACATGCCAGTGGCATCCATGCTCATAGCTATACTACCGACTTTAGATGAGCAAAGAAGGAGGAGGGCACGGGAGAGGATTTTTTTTTTTCAAAAAAAAATTCTTTGCTTTAAGATTTTTTTTTACAAAAAATATACATACATATATACATCAATACATAACATACATACAAATTACAAACATGGTCTCACTATCTTTCAATAGCCCTTTAAAACCTTGATGGATATAATAATCTAATCTGATACAAGCCCCTCACTCTTCACTTGATATATCACACACACATAGACATCTTTGGCATGAGTGATTTTGAGGTGTCTCGCATCTTCAGATCCACCCCTCATGCCATCATGGAATTAACCACAACCCTGCAGGAGCCCAACACATGACACCACCCATGACACCCATGACAGCTACATATACAATCATAGCCCCATCCCCACAGATTTCGAACAGAACATGTATGGGGACAGCTGGCTGGTTGGTGAGTGACATGGGTGGCAGGCATGACTGCCCCCCCCATGATGCTGAAATCACAAGGGGCACATGCACTACTAACATCCTCCTGTCTTATCCCTTCAGGGTGACTCTGCATATGCACTGGGACCCCATCTCATGACTCCTATACGGAACCCCCCTAACCAAGGCTACCCCGTCTTCTGAAGGAAGAGCAGCCAGGAGCCAGCTCACATTAGGCATCTTTGCACGTTAAACACACACATTAATCAAGGCACAATGAGAATGCATGCATGCACACCACTGTGGTCCCTAGCACAGACACATCACATCCTCATCACATTGGATTGGCACAAGCCCACCATGCAGGACTTGTGAGCAGCAACGCCATGCCACGGCTCCAATTATGTCACTGTACATTTATACACCATTCACACGGACCTGGGGATCACTTCTTCACCACAAATGAGGGTGACACCCCTTTTCCGGCGGGAAAGTGACCCCCACATTCCCAAATCATACACAAACAGAACCAAAAAATAAATAAAAAAATTGACCAGCAAAAAAAAAAAAATGCCCAGCAAAAATATCATTTAAACAAAATAACAACAAAGAAAACACATAAAAGACCAAAATCACTCTGCAAAACAGTCCCCAAATATTTCAAAGACACGTCACAAACAAACAAACAAACAATAATAAACAACAGAACAAAAGCACCTTGCTGTATAGGAAGGGATACAAAGGGATGTACTTTTGCAAAGGAAGTGCGTTTGTGTCTGTCTATTTATGCTGTCTGCGTAGTTCACTAAGTTGCCCTGGTCCACTTCCAATTTCACTGATTGCGCCGTTCCTGAGTTGTGAGCATGCGCACAGAGGTGCTGACCATGGTCTGCTTCATGTGCGAGCCGGCCCTTCATTTGCATGGGGTCACGGCTCATTTCAATGTAACACGCCCACGTCCTTCCCAATTTGAATTACGCTGCCTTACACCTCTGAAATTACGTTGCACAGGCGCTATTTTCTGCGCAAATCAATCGAGAATACGGTGATTGCGCCGCTACATTGCGGCAGTCTAACGTAAAGGAGGTGTGCTACGCCAGTCAAAAAATGCGCCGATGTACGTGAATCTGGCCCTCTGTTTGCGACAGAGGATAAGCTCACAGTGCCTCGCCTCACTTCTGTCAGAGGCACCGAGCTCAATGGACAGCTTGGAGTCTTGGACCAACGGTAAAGTACCATTAGCCCCAGCTGTCCAATAAAAATGCTGCAGTGGAGTAGCTAGCACATCTGGCACCTGGGGCTGGTCATTTTTTGCATAACCCCCCCCCCCCCCCCAAGAAAAATGGTATGTGGCAATATAGCGGCACCACTCCAAAAATGTGGGTGTGGTCAGCTTGCACTAACAGTGGCTTAAAGGGCCATATGCTTTAATGACTGTGCTTGTAGCAAGTATGTTGCAGACAGTAAAAACCTTGGTATACTAATTTTAATAAAATAAAATGGTTCTATTGCATATTCTTCACTACACACAGCTAACCTTAAAAAGTGATATTAAAGCCTTTTTTTTTTCCAAATCATAAACATGTTATACTTACCTTCTCTGTGTAGTGGTTTTGCACAGAGCAACTTGGATCCTCCTCTTCGAGTCCCTGGCCAGCATCCCTGCCCCCTCCCCCTTACTGGGTGCCCCCACAGCAAGCCGCTTGATATGGAGGTACCCAAGCAGGGGCGCTCCTGAGCCGTGGTTCTGTGTGTCCATTTATACATGGAACCATGGCTCGACTCTGGTCCCTTCAGCTTCTGGCTCACTGGTTGTGATTGACAGCAGTGTGAGCCAAAGCCTCCCGCTGCTGCCAAATACAAATCAGGAGTGCGAGTCCCCAAACAGCCAAGGCTCTTGAACATCGCTGAACCAAGAGGGGGCTTAAGTATTAGGTGGGGCTGGGGGGCTGCTGCACACAGGTTTACCACCTTCATGCCTAGAATGTATGAAGAGTAAAAATCTTGTGCCTTTACAACCCCTTAAATAAAGTACTGTATTTATTGGCGTATAACACTCACTTTTTTACCCTGAAAAGCTTAAAAACGCCTGTCCATATTTTTTGGAGCTGGAGCTCAAAAACGCAGCGGTAGCGTTTGAGCATTTTTGCACGTTTTTTTTTTAACGTCTGGTGTTTTTACAGCTCTAACGCTGGAGCTTCAGAACGCACCAGTCTTTTTTTTGCAGCTTAAAAACGGCTCAGCCATCTACAGCTCAAAAACTTCATGGTGGGCATGAGGCCATAGACTAACACGGAGAGACGTTTTTAAGCTGCAAAAAACGCTCAGAAAAGTGTCTGTAAAAACGTCCATGGAAATGAAGCCTTAAAGTTAGGGTGTGTGTTATACGCCAGTGTGTGTTATATGCCGATAAATACAGGTATGTGCTGTACTTACAGTAGTCCGGAGCAAGACATGTAAAACACACTGAAGGGAATTTATCCAAACTGGTACAGTCAGAATCCCTGAGCAGAGAAGCTGGTGGATGTCATTACTTGTGACAATTAATAATTGTCCCCAGGGTCCAGGCAGGCTCTTCCTCAGCTCAGGCTTTAAATCCAGGCTCTTTTTCCCTGAAGCTGGAAGGTCCTTCAGGCACCCTCTTTCCTAGTCATAGAGCCTCCACAACCCCCCCCCCCCCCATAGTCCAGGGCCTTCAGACACCTTCTAGCATAATCTGGGACCCTCAGGCACCCCCTCACCTAGTCAAGTATCTCCCTTGTACCCCTCCCATCCAGGGTTCTTTGTCACACCAACCACCATTTCCTAGTCAATGACCTCCCCTGCACCAACCCACCTAGTCCATAGCCATCACTACACTGCACTCCTAGCCCAAGGCCTCCTTTACAGCCCACCCCAATTTCAGAGCCTCCTCTGCACCCTTCTCTCCCAATTCTTTTATCACATCAACCCCACTTTTTAAGTCCAGGGCTTCCGTTGTACTTCCCTCCTAGTCCAGGGCCTCCTCTGCACCCCCTCAGTCCAGGGCTTCCTTCACACACCCCCCTTAGCCCAGGACCCCCTCAGCCCTTCACTGCACTAACCAGTCCAGTGCCTCCTCTGCATTCCCAGCCCAGGGCCCACACGGCACTGCCCCAGTCCAGGGCCTCTTCTGCATCCCCCCCTCCAGTCCAGGGCCTCTTCTGCATCCCCCCTCCAGTCCAGGGCCTCCTCTGCATCCCCCCACTCCAGTCCAGGGCCTCCTCTGCATCCCCCCACTCCAGTCCAGGGCCTCCTCTGCATCCCCCCTCCAGTCCAGGGCCTCCTCTGCATCCCCCCTCCAGTCCAGGGCCTCCTCTGCATCCCCCCCCTCCAGTCCAGGGCCTCCTCTGCATCCCCCCCTCCAGTCCAGGGCCTCCTCTGCATCCCCCCCTCCAGTCCAGGGCCTCCTCTGCATCCCCCCTACAGGGCCATTTTTGAAGCCTCTGCTTCTCTGGGATGCCTCACACAGAAAGGACAGGCTGCTTGGGCACTGGGCAGGACTAGGAGGGGGACCTCACAGCAATGCCCCAGGGATGCTGCTAATCTAGAGTGTCACTGCCGCTGGTTCAAGTGTAATGGACAGGCAGCGCTCGCTGCATAGTTTGCCAAATACCAGAGAATCAAATAGGAGGGAGACCACTTCGCCTAGCAACATAGCAATAGTAGCTGAAGCGTCACTCTGAAATGCCTTTCTATAGGGTGGGTGGGAGGAGCAGAGTTATTAAGCACTAGCGCACCTGTGCAGTCTCCCTCTTATTTGATAAGATGGTATTGGGCAAACTATGCAGCGGACGCTGCCTGTCCATTACACCTAATCAGGTGGCAGTGACACCCTTAGAGCAGCAGTTCCCAGTGTGGGTGGAGGTGGCCCTCCCCTAGTTTTGGCCCTAAGTGGAGGCACGCCTCTCACTGCAGTGTAATAGAAGGAGCAATTGTTTAAAATAAAAATGCTCCCCTGCAGCCCAGCCCTCTTAACTACAAGGAAATGCATGGTTTTATGGGTATAAGGTTTACCCACAATCCCTTTTTTTTTTCTCACACAGTTAAAAGGGAGAATGAAAATCTGCTGCTATTGAAAAGGTACTGTTATATTCAAGCCAAATCATATTATTACGCTATATGTTATAACAAAATTATTTATCGATTTACTGTGAAATTATTGGTTTAAAGTTATAACTTCAAACTTCAGTAATGTGTCCAGTTTTTGAAAATATAGTAAATTACCCTAAAAACAATATATAATAATTTGTATATTACGCTATTTGGTAATTAACCCCTTGCCACTCAGGCCAATTCTGACACTTCTCTCCTAATAATCGTATTTTTTTCTCCAAACATTATATATATTGTTTTAGCAGACATCCTAGGCAATAAAACGGCGGTCGTTGCAACTTTTTAAGTTACACAGTATTTGCGCAGCAATTTTTCAAATGCTTTTTTTTTGGGGGGGAAAAAACGTTCATGAATAAAATAAAAAAAAACACACTAAAAGATAACCCGATTTTTTTCTTGTATAATGTGAAAGATGTTACACCAATTAAATAGATACCCAACATGTCACACTTTAAAATTGCGAACACTCGTGGAATGGCGCCAAAATTGAGTACTTAAAAATCTCCATAAGAGACGCTTTAGTTACAGAGGAGGTCTAGTGCTAGAATTATTGCTCTCGCTCCAATGATCCTGGCGTATGTAAATTGTGTGCATCTGGCTCTGATACTAGCCAATGACCTCACCACGCGTCCCTGGCATGGTGCCATCCCCATGCCTTCAATCTACTTCATAAATGCCCTCCTGCTATCAGGCCATAAAACATGTTAGTATAGCATTCATATTTATAACAGGCATATAGCACTGGCACCTATAAATTAAGTCTGATTTGTGCTGAGCAGTATATTAAAGTGCAGGATTTTTTGTCTTGTTCTGGATACATCTCTCGTTGTAAAAAGACAATTGTGAATGATGAAAAATCGCAAATGATTAACCCAAGCTTTAGTGGACAAGCAACCTCATGGCAGGCATCTTCAGGCGTACGGTCACTTACAGTAACCAATAGTATGTTGTATAATCTTGGCTTTAACATATGACAAAAGATTCTCAAATAGTTACTAGAAGTATTCACCCCCTTTTTAAACTGTTCATGATTGAATGATCATTAATTTATAAGGGGAGATTTACTAAAACTGGAGTATACAATTACAGTCAGTGGTTTGTCTTCATGACAGGCAACAAGACAGCAACCTAAGAGAAGCTGATTATTTCAGATACAAGTGTATTTATACTATAACTACTACGAATGCCTTCACTACACATGGGGGCTCTCAATTTTTACAAATTGAGCAACTTGGAAACAATCACCAATGACTTTTTAAGTGCATCAAATGGCATATATACTTATGCAATCAGTTGGTTTTAATTGTAACTTAAAGTACTAGGTAAAACAGATCCCTTTTCACACTTGTGCGATGCTATTACAGCGCCGGTACCCGCATCGCATAACCCAACATGCAGTTCATACTGCTCTCTGCGAACCGCTGCAGGTATCAAAACATTGTTAGAGACACCCCCAGATCGGTTCACAGACTGCAGTGCAAACCTTGAACTCGCACAGGAATCAGATCGCAATCCGATTTCAGTTTTTCTGCGAATCAAATGCGAGTTCTGCCATACAACTGTATGGCTGAACACGCATCGCACAGACATTGCATGTGATCTGCACCTGTGGTGCGGGTGCAAATAACATGTGATGTCTGAGATCGCATATGTGTAAACCTAAGCCGACAAGAAAATCTATTTCCATTGATCAGTTAAAAAAAAAAAAAAAAAAAATAGAAACTCTAAAGATATAATAGTTTTGATAGAAAATGAACACATCATAAATAAAAATATATAACAATTTTAAAGTACTAGTCCAAAGGGTTTATGCATGGCAAGGGTTAATTAAAGCTGATCTCCATCTTATATTTAAGTTTAAACTGTTTGGTTGGGCTAAGGTGGCCCAATGAACTATTTCCCTCATGTGCGGCCACAGTGTGCTTTATAAAACTGTATGAAAGCTTTGTGCTCATTGATAGAATGCAAATCTGAATATAAACGGCCACTCAGATGCCATTTTGTTTCAGGTGTGAGACAAAGGGCTTGTCATGCACCCTAACACAGTGCTGTAATTCTGTATGTAGCTTCAGCTCCATACAGTTTATACAGCACACCCAGAGAACGCTCATGGTAGTGAGGGAAAGGGTTCATTTGGGCCAGCTTGGCCCAAACTATTTAATCTAAAATTAAGTTGGAAATCAGGCTTAAAGTAATTCCAACCCCCTTTTTTTTTCCAGCAAACATGTTCGACTTTCCTGCTCTGCGCAACGGCTTTGCATGAAACATTTCCAATCCTCCTCTTCTCAGGTCTTCCGCAAGCACTCCTGACGCTTTTCCCCTGCCCAGTGACCACTACCGCAAACTGCTTGCTAAGGGGGGCACTTTTACAGGCTTGCTTCCAAGCAGGCTGTGTGTGTGTTCATAGAGAGAGTGTGGCTTGACCTTAATCCCCCCTCACTGGCTGTGACTGACAGCAGTGGGAGAAAATGTCACCTGCTAGTGTATGAGGAGGGAGAGAGCAGAGAGAGCTAATGCTCTTGTGAACATCGCTGGATTAAGATCAGGTTCCAGGTAATAAGGGAGGCTGGGGGGGGGGATCTGCACTCATGGGGCCAGATTCAGGTAGATTGGAGCATCTTTACTTTGGAGTAACGTTTCTCATTTACGTTACTCCGCCGACACTTTCGGCGCAAGTACTGTTATTCACATAGCACTTGCTCCTAAACTTGCGCCGGAGTGACGAAAATGCGCTGGCGTAACCCGACGCAAGTGGAAGTGGGTGTGATCATATGTAAATGATGGGCGGAGCCCAGCACAGAGGGTTACGTTCAGCGCATCAACCACGGAGCATGCGCAGTGAGTGAGGCTCCACTCGCCCCCTTGTGCGCATGCTCACAACTTCCGTCGGCACCACTTCAAGGGAAACGTCAGCGCAATATGTTCCGTTGCGCGTATAAAAGCGCCAGCGGAAGCGCCATTCCGGCGCAAAAGTATTTCCGTTTCCCCCCACCTCAGGGAAGTTACTTTTGCTCTGTTATGGCTGCTCCCGCTACCCCCAAAGAGAGGAGGAACCTCAATTTCAATCCTCAAGAGGTCTCTATTGTTATTTCGGCTATGGAGACCCACAACAATGTCCTCCATGGCAGGAAAAGCCGAAAGACCACCCGGGAGAGGAAGCAGGCCATCCTGGCAAGCATTGCTGCCAGGGTTAATATTTTGGGGTACTCCACCCGGACTGCTGGCGATATTGCCAAGTAGATCAACGATCTACGGCGCAAGGTTCGGGGCAAGGTGGCCACCATTAGGAGGCATGAGAGTGGCACGGGTGGTGGACCCCCATGTGCGGTCAGGCTGACCACAGAGGAGGAGGTGGTCGCCCGCTGCCTGGAGAGGGAGCAGTTGGAGGGGGTCCCTGGATATGACTCCATGGAGGAAGGCTCCAGGACAGGTAAGTGTTTTTTAACCCCTATTTGGTGTGTTGCATGTGGGGGGGGGGAGGGTACATGTGCCAAGTGTGTGGGACCACCAACATGTGTCTGCTTTGTGTCATCCACAGATGACGGAGCTGGGACATCATCTGTCGGCGGCCAGTCCACCCCATCTCCCCAACGGCATCCAGTGCCCGTGCCCCTGGGTGGTGAAGAGACCGAGGTGGAGGAGGAGAGTGCCCACACCTCACCTGCAGAGGTCGTTGAGGAGGAGCCTGTTGGGGCAGAGCAGGACATAATTTTATATTTGGACGAGTCCTCCTCTTCTGCAGGGCCCTCTCAGATCCCCTCCCCCATCATAGGAAGCCCCTCAAGGGCGACTCCATCCCACCGGGGACAACCATCTACTGGCCCCAGGAAGGCCACCCGTAAGACCAGGGGGGGCTCTGATCTGGTCCAGGACCAGGTGGCGAGGGATCACGCCAGGCAGACCCAGCAAACGGGGGACATAGTTGGGCACCTGGACAGAGTGGCTGACAGCCTGTGCTCCGTGGCCCAGATTTCTTCTGCAGTGCAGGATGTGAGCTGCAACTGCGCTGCAGTGGTGACCAGTCTGGGGGAGGTGCAGGGTGACATAAGGGACCTCACTGCAGCCGTCCAGGCAAACAGTGCTGCCATCCAGGACCAGGGGAGGCAGAGTCGGCGGGCCCAGCATTACCAGGTGACCCGGCAGCTCAGGATGCAGGCCCAAACAGTTACCTTGGCCGGATAGCCATGGCCTTGGAGGGCAGGCAGACCACACCTGCCAGGAGTGGCCCACCCGGGGATCAGCCACCTCCAGATGCCCCCCCCACCCCCACCCACTCCATCCAGGCAGCTGAGGAGCCAGAGAGGGACCGCCAGAAGAAGCCCCCGGCATCCCAGATGATTTATTTTTTGTTTTTTTGATTGATGCTCAGGACATGAGTTTTGTATTTTATTTCTTCTTAATGCTCAGGTTATGAGTTATTTTATTTGTGATTATGCTCTGGATATGAGATATTTTTTTTTTGATACTGCACACGTTGCAGTGTGAATGGTGTGTGAATGTGAGGGGGTGGCACTCCTGCCAGTAAGGGGTGTCGCCCTCGGCCGTGGTGGTAAAGTTAACCCCACAGCTGTATATATGACGTGTGAAAGGTGTATGAATGGACAGCGACATCATTGGGGCCTTGACACTGGCGTTGCTGCTCCCAAGTCCTACATGCTGGACTTGGGCTAATCCAATGTGATGTGGATGTGGTGTGTGTGATCTAGGGACATCAGTGGTGTGCATGCGTGCATTGTCCGTGTGATCAATGTTTTGGTTTAGTGTCCAAAGATGCCTACAGCGAGGACCCTCCTGACTGCTCTTCCATCAGCTGACTGGGTCTCCTCTGGCAGGGGGGGGCTGTCTGGTTGGGTGGTCAGGTCATCACGTATGTCAATCTGCAGGCCTTTTCTCATGGCAAAGTTGTGCAGAATGCAACATGCAGCGATGATCTGACACACGAAGGTAGGGGAATACAATAGGGTCCCCCCGGACTTATCCAGGCAGCGGAAACGGGACTTCAGGAGCCCAAATGTTTGCTCCACCACTGCACGGGTTTTGATGGGTGCTTCATTGTATCTTCTCTCTCCTCTGGTTTGGGGGTTCTGGAAAGGAGTCATTAGATGGGGTCCTAGTGCATATGCAGAGTCACCTGTAAGGGAAAAGACAGGAGGATATTAGTAGTGCATGTGCCACTTGTGAGGTGTGCATCATGGGAGGGGATAGTCATGCCTGCCACCCATGTCACTCACCAACCAGCCAGCTGTCCCCATACATGTTCTGCTGGAATTCTGCTGGGATGGGACTCTGATTGTATATGAAGCTGTCATGGCTGGACCCGGGGTGTTTGGCACGGACGTGCCATATGAGGCGTTGGGCATCAGCTATCACCTGTACGTTGATGGAGTGCCAATGCTTCCGATTGCGGTATATGTGCTCTGTGGCACTGGGGGGCTGAAGGGCCACATGTGTGCAATCAATGACCCCCACAGTGCGTGGGAATCTGGCAATGCTGTAGAAATCTGTCATTGCCTTCAGCCGCAGCTCCTCAGTGGTTGGTCTGATGAACTGGTTGGACATGCGTCTGAGGATTGCAGGGACAACCTGGTGCACACATCTGCTCATGGAGGACTGTGACATCCCAGCCACCACTCCACTTGTACGCTGGAATGATCCACTTGCAAGGAAATGGAGTGTTGCCAGGACCTTCACCAGTGGCTGCACTGCTTGTGAGCGGTGTGTCTTGCTGGTGATGTCACCCTGCAGGGTTGTGGTTAGTTCAAGTATTGCATCTGGGCTGAATCTGAAGAGGCGATACACCTCCTCATCCCCCATGCCAAAGAGGCTCATGCGCGTGCGGTATATCCTCTCACGTGCCCGCCTCCTCCGTACCGGGGGACCCAGTACTAGTGCTAGGACCGCGACTGCCCCTGGCATGTTGGCACACAGAGGTGTTGTCCTTGCACGTGTGGTTGTTCAGCTTGCAAGTTTCGTCGGTAACGCTGCTGCTGTAGCTGCTCTCCTGCTGACCTGTGGCCGTCTGGAGTAAAGATAAAGCAGCTATTTGTAGAAATAACTTTGCGCCGGACGGACGAGATACGCGCGGCGCATGTAGCCAGCGTATGGTGCTAATCCGTTCGCGAATCGGGAAATCTCCCTCATTTGCATATTTGCAGAGGAAATCAATAGGCGCGACTGATGCGCCAAGCGAAATTATGCGCTGACGAGACTCTGGCGTCGGAAAGTTAAGCCGATCGGAAATGGCCCGTTTTCTGTCGCATCTAGTTTGGTGGGTACGGCCACATAGAAACGACGGCGCATATTCACAGTTACACTGCGCATATCGAAATACTCCAGCGCAACTCTACCTGAATCTGGCCCATGTTGTTTTACCTTAACCACTTGCTTACTGGGCACTTATACCCCCCTCCTGCCCAGGTGATATTTCAGCTTCCGGCACTGCGTCGCTTTAACTGACAATTGCGCGGTCGTGCGACGTGGCTCCCAAACAAAATTGACGTCCTTTTTTCCCCACAAGTAGAGCTTTCTTTTGGTGGTATTTGATCACCTCTGCGGTTTTTATTTTTTGCGCTATAAACAAAAAAGAGCGACAATTTAAAAAAAAATACAATATTTTTTACTTGTTGCTATAATAAATATCCCAATTAAAAAAAAAAAAAAAAAATTTTTCTCAGTTTAGGGCGATGCGTATTCTTCTACATATTTTTGGTAAAAAAAAAAAAAAATCGCAATAAGCATCTGGTTTGCGCAAAATTTATAGTGCCTACAAAATAGGGGACAGAATTATTATTTTTTATTATTTTTTTTTTTACTAGAAATGGCGGCGATCTGCGATTTTTATTGTGACTGCGACGTTATGGCGGACACATCGGACACTTTTGACACATTTTTGGCGTCATTCACATTTATACTGCGATTGGTGCTATAAATATGCACTAATTACAGTATAAATGTGACTGGCATTGAAGGGGTTAACACTAGGGGGTGAGGAAGGGGTTAAATGTATTCCCTGCATAGTGTTCTAACTGTAGGTGGAGGGGGGGTGACTGGGGAGGTGACCGATCTGTGTCTCTATGTACAAGAGACACAGATCCGTCTCCTGCTCCCCAGAGACAGGACGCTGTCTCTATGTAAAACGGCAATGAGAGATGATCTATGAGATCATCTCTCATTGGCCGCACAGATCACATCGCAAACGGCCACTCTGATTGGCCGTTCGCGGCGATCTGTGATTGGCTGTGTCCAAGGGACACGGGCAACACAGTGTTTCCCCGCAGCGCGCTCTGGAACGCGCGCCGGGAAACAGCTAGTGACAAGCCGTCAATTGACGGCTTGTTGACAATTTAGATTCGCGCTAGAGCCGTCATTCGGCTGTAGCGTGGATCTCAAGTAGTTAATGCAGAGAATTCTTTTTAGGTAAAAAAAACCTTCAGCCTTTATTTAGAACCACTTTAGGAGAGAAGCTATTTGCCATGGAAAATATATAGAGATACAAGTACTAGTTCACCCTAATCCAATAAATACAGTATATATAGTTCCCACAAAGCTGTCAGACATACACTGCAGGGGTGAGTGCAGGAATGGACACTGGCACCCATTAGGACACATTCTTTGATATAGATTTTTCTGAACACTGGCGTGTTTCTATGTTTATCCACAAGCCTCATTAATCCTAGCAATAAAAGGATGCTTTTAGACAACTACAAGATGGTATAATCACCATTCACACACAACTCTGGCATTCGATTCTCTTTTGCATACAGCTTCCATGTGACCCAAGAAAGGCATATAACTGAATCCTGTCAATCATGATGCAAGCCCACATAGTGGCAGATGCAATGCCTTGTACTGTCTTCACAAGAACAGAGAGGTGAGCTTCATCTTCCCCCATACCTCAATTAACTCTAATGGTTCATGTCTTCCAGACTCTTGCATATTTTTTTTTATTTTTTAAATAGATTTCACATTATCACACTCTGTGGTGGCAGTGTTATGGGTTGCCCCAACCTACAACTGTCAATGTTGCCAAACAGTTTGGTCAGCAGGCAAATGTGGGGAAAATATCAAGACATAGGACATGAAAAATTGTATTTCTATAGCATGAACATATGTATTGCAATTATTAAATCACATATAGTTATAAAAATACAATATACTTTAAAAATTGTAGGTGGACCCCTGCTTTAGATCCTTGTACATATTTGAAGGGATCTCTTTATTTAAAAGCTTAACATCAATAATAAAGAAAACCAAACAAAAATATGTCTAGCATAGAATAAAATAAAACCTCCCATTCCAATGCAATTCTACTCCTGTCGTCTTACAGGTTGAATGCTGCTCAGAGTCATTTAACCCACTACGATTCCAGGGCACCAATGACCCACCTCTGGGGATAAGTACTGAAGCCACTTTGGACTTACAGGAAAATGCTGCAGAGTCTGGTGCCAAGTCATTATGTGGTGCCACTCTCTGCAGCATTAAGGCCCCGCCCATTGCCAGAAGATGATGACCTGTGATGTCATGCAGCCAAGGACAAGATATAGGTACATATAAAAAGGGGAGGGTAAGCTTGGGGTTGGCTTTAAAAGTGTCCAATAAATTAGAAGACTTAATGCAAATAAAACCTATGAGGTCAGATGGTTACTTCTAGAACCTTATACTGTACTGTTTATAATTATGTACAATTGAGAATAAAATAAAATATTGCTCACCCATATCTTGTTGTTTTGTATTCCACTTTCAGGATAGGCTTGCATGGTTCTGGCTTCTTTCCATCTTTTATCTGTTTACCTAGGAGAGAAACATGACACTAATGTAAAAATAGAAAATACATATATACATTCAACAATACAATAATCACAATTTCAAAGAGATAGAGGGCAAACACTGATGATGTAATTGCATGTCAAACTGTTCCAGCTGAACACATCAATTTCACACCTATAATGTTACAGTCTTTGCCATCAATAGTGTATTACAAAAATAATCTTACATTGCCTGCCATTTGGTAATTTTAAATTAAAAAGGTAACATTCAGAGCTTTACATTGCTGATGTGTTAACCATTCAATATATGGCTCTTCATACAATACATTTCATCAACGAATGCAGATCTGTTGTCTAATGCTTTCATTGTTATCACGGTGACAGTATGTTAGCTAACTTGTACAAAAGAAGCATGTAATCAAATAATATAAGTTGAAAATATATTTTTTTTTTCCACAGGGCCACTGCTTTCAGAAAAAAAAAAAAAAAATGATACACACACACACACACACATATATATATGTGCTGGGGTTTTTACATGTGTGCAAAAGGATGCTCCAGAGCAGACGTGGTTATGGTTAGGTTATATTAATATATTAGCCATTCCAGGTACTAAGGCCCCTTTCACACATGTAGATTCTGGGAGGATCCGTTTTTGGACATCCACTTGCTTAGCAGGGATCGCTGAGCCGGTACATGACTAGCCTGTCACTGTGCAGAGACGGACCAGTCAAATCTCCGCTCTCCTCTATGGGGGGGGGGGGGGGGGGTGGTGAAATCGGATGAAACCGAACCGTCTGTTCATCCAATAGGGTTTGCATCCGTCACACTTTAGTGGAGAGGATCGGATTGGGGCTGATCGGATGTCAACGGACATGTCACCGCTGACATCTGACGCTCCATAAGAGGTACATGGAGCGCCCGTTCAGGCCTGACAGGTGGATCTGAACAGTCTGCACGTGTGAATAGGGGCCTAAGATTTAATCACATTAATCATGGAACCGTTTATCTCCAAAGAACTTAGAAGCTAAGAAATTAATCAAAAGGTGTAAGAGGGACATTAAAAACCACCATTTAGCAGACTGTCAAGTAGATTGGGTGTGCTTCAACATGAAGCCTTCCCCTCTTATGCCCACTTTTGATTTATTTGGTCTCCTTTATTTAGAACTGATAACCGGGAGTCATATCAATTAAAATTAGTATTTTGCCCAATTGTTCCTTCTTTCAATTGCATTCCAACTGTATGATAAACCAATAGGGTCTTTTATCTGGGACTCTTATTGAAAAATGTGGTACCATGATGAAGACCAATTACCCCTTTTTATCTCCCCTTTCCTCTTTCTGTATCCAAAATTGTTCACATTTTTTGTTCCTGACAAAAATAAAAATATATTCAACCTAAAAAAAAAACATACCTCCACTCAGGCCCAAATTTCCTCCCTTTGCCACCCCAAGGCTGGGTCCTTCATTGTGCACATGCACCAAGATGTATAGTATATTGCTAAAAGCACGGCCAAATTATCAGCTTAACTTGGCCGTGCTTTTAGCAATATACTATACATCTTAGCGGGGCATGTTTAAACAAATGAAGGGCAGCTTTTGCAATGTTGTTGGGCGGCTTTGCAGCACAAGTATATTGCTAATACCACCCCCAAGTTATCAGCTCTGCCCATCAATAGAAAACTTGGCCTCTTCTGTAGCTCTCTGCCCCTTAGACGATATAACAGTAATGCACCCGCCCCCCTTGCAGAGTAGCACGAGCATCGGTAGCGTGCGGCAGTGTCTGTCACAAGATGGTCGTCATTGCACAGGTGCAGTGTTCAGCTGACTCAGAGCTATTTATGTTCGGCTATTTTCGTTGGCCCCGTTGTGGTTCGTACGGTGCAAGCGCGCAGGACACCGGATGGGGCGACAGGATTTTTTCACCCCCCTGTTTAGGGCCGGACTGGTATTAAAAACCAGACCTGGAAAAAATGTCATACCAGCCCCATAGCATTATTATACCAGCCCAACAGCATAACGTCATTATAATCTTGTTCATAAAAGGAAAAAAACATGCGTTTTAAAGCACATTGCCCATAATCGCAGCCTCACCGTGCCCATATTCGCAGCATCACTACAGTCAGTGCTTGGATATTACACACAGTCAGCGGGCATCTCCGCTGTGTGTCTTGGAGCTCAGTGTGAAAAGTTTGCAGTTATGAGAAAAGCCCCATCCTCCTCCTAGACCAGCACATGTGATAGACGCAGTGTTCCGTCTCTCACACGAGCTGATCTAGGAGGAGGGCGAGACATTTCTCACAGAGCAGCCAAGCTTTTTACACCTAGCTCTGAGACACACAGTGGGAGATGCCCGCTGACTGTGTGTGTAACATGTAGTGGAGAAGGGGAGCGTTGCACTGCACTGCAGCCACAGCTTAGCCCAAAGCGGCCCCAGAGCAGGCAGCCTAAGCGCCACCCCCTGCACCCACTGCCGCCCGAGGCCTGGCCTCAGTGGCCTTGTCTGGAATCCAGCCCTGCCTCCACTGTGATCAATATGGATGACTTCAGAAAAACTTCACAATATTTTACAGGTTAACTCAAATGTTACCAGTAAAACCTCAACAAATGATGTAAAAATGTAGCTCTTGACTTTTAGGCAGCTCAGACTGACAGCATAAACATTATTCTAGAGTCTATTATCAAGTGAAGAATACAGAAGTTTTGAAAGTGACAAGTTAATGCATTTTGTAAATTGCTACTCATCAATATGCCAAATGATTCAGTACAGAAAAGTGTCATTTTGCAAAGTCCAAATTGAAACTTTCACATCACAAAAAAGGAGAATCTGGATAATCACAAGTGAGTTGAAATTTCAGATTACCAAAACAAATCCCTGAATTTTATAGGTGGTCACATTTTTGTGTAATTGTTTGGCTTTGTAGTAAGGTCTGTGATATGGATTTGCACTAACATTTTGACAAGGGCAAGCTTCCCCTCTTCAGCCCAAACAATTGTCTATATTTATAAGCAATTTAAGTAGAACTATAGCTCCCAACACTTAACCACTTAAGACCCGGACCATTGTGCAGGTTAAGGACCTTGCCCCTTTTTTGCGATTCTGCACTGCGCCACTTTAACTGACAATTGCCCGGTCGTGCAACGTGGCTCCCAAACAAAATTGGTGTCGTTTTTTTCCCCACAAATAGAGCTTTCGTTTGGTGGTATTTGAATCACCTCTCCAGTTTTTTTTTTTGCGCTATAAACAAAAATAAAACAACAATTTTGAAAAAAAATCTATGGGCCAGATTCAGGTAGATGAGAGTATCTTTCCTCTGGAGTATCGCTTCTCATTTACGTTACTCTGAAGACCCTTTCAGCGCAAGTCCTGTAATTCACATAGCAGTTGCGCGTAAACTTGCGCCAGAGTAACGATAATGCGCTGGCATAACCCGACGCAAGTGGAAGTGGGTGTGATCATATGTAAATGATGGGCGGAGCCCAGCGCAGAGGCTTACGTTCAGCGCATCAACCACGGAGCATGCGCAGTGAGTGAGGGTCCACTCGCCCCCTTTGTGCGCATGCTCACAACTTCCGTCGGCACCACTGCACGGGAAACGTCAGCGCAATGCCTTCCGTTGGGCGTGTAAATGCGCCCGTAGAAGCGCCATTCCGGCACTAAAGTATATCCTGCTCCCCCTCCCCGCAGTGATGTTACTTTTGTTCTGAGATGGCTGCTCCCGTTCCCCGCAAACACACAGGAGAAAGCTGAACTTTAATGGCCAGGAGCTGTCAGCCATCATCTCGGCTATGGAGACCTATGATGTCTTCCTCCATGGCTGTAAAATTTGACAGACAAGCATGGACAGAGGTGTTGTCCTGCAAGTTGGGGTGCTCAGCTAGCTCTTATCGTCGGTAACGCTGCTGTAGCTGCTCTCCTGCTGACCTGTGGCCATCTGGAGTAAAGATAAAGCAGCCTTTTGTAGAAATAACTTTGCGCCGGACGGACGAGATACGCGCGGCGCATGTAGCCAGCGTATGGTGCTAATCCGTTCGTGAATTGGGAAAAATCCCTCATTTGCATATTTGCAGGGGAAATCAATGGGCGCGACTGATGCGCCCAGCGAAAATAAGCGCTGACGATACTCCGGCGTCGGAACGTTCCGCCGGTCGCAAATGACCCGTTATTGGGCGCATCTAGTTTGGTGGGTACGGGCACATAGAAACGACGGCGCATCATCACAGTTACGCGGCGCATATCCAAATACTCCAGCGCAAGTGTTCGTGAATCTGGCCCTATATTTTTAACTTTTTGCTATAATAAATATCCTGCAAAAAAATATATATATAAAAAAAAAAAAATTCCCCTCAGTTTAGGCCGATACTTATTCTACTTATTTTTGGTAAAAAAAAAATATTAAAAAAATAAACGTTTATTGATTGGTTTGCGCAAAAGTTATAGCGTTTACAAAATAGGGGATAGTTTTATGGCATTTTTATTTGTCACTAGTAATGGTGGCAATCAGCATTTTTTTTGTGACTACGACATTATGGGACAATTGTCATTTTCACAGCGAAAAATGCTATAAAAATGCACTGATTACTGTGAAAATAACAATGGCAGAAGGGGTTAATCATTAGGGGGCACTAAGGGGTCAAGTGTGTCCGAAGGGAGCGATTCTTACTGTAGGGGGAAGTGGCTGGACGCGTGATGTCATTGATCGTCGTTCCCTATATCCGGGAACAGACGATCAGTGACACTGCCACAAAGAAGGAGGGGGAAGGTGTGTTTACACTCACATCACCCCATTCTTCAGGTCCTGTGACCCAATCGTGGGACACCAGTGGCGATCAGTCACGAAGCTTCGGACTGGGTCGCGCTGTGCTGGATGGAAATATGGAGAAATTAATATTTTTGTGTTATGAATAAGAGCCACTTGAATGCCTTGTAGGGGTTGCCATTTTAAATGAAGTGTGTATATTCCTTTAAGTTTTTGTATTCTTTTATATAATCTTTTTTGTATATCCTTTTTATGTGTACATTTATGCATGTATGAGATTATGAACACAATAGTGCTTTATCTTCCTTGATGATTACATAAGATGTGATAATGAAAAATATGAGTGGACATTGAAAGTCTGTGCTTTTAAGAGCCTGCAAGAGATCCTCTCTCCTATGCCCCCCACTGTGAAGAACTTCTGAAAGGAAAGTGTGCTCTACCCTTCCCCCTCATCACATCCTGTGGCCTTCCTAGCAAAGGAATGTTGACTTTTTGGAGGAACTGATCCCAAGAGCTGACAATTTACTCTTCTTATGCCTATATGAACTGAGAAATGAGAATTCCTTGCGGAATACAGGGGGGCGTGTAATAAGAGACTGGGTGAACTGGGTGTGTTTTTATCATGTGAGGGTGTGTACTTTTTTATGTGAACCAATCACGTGCCTGTGTTTTGGGACGTCCCCTAGCAAATAAATTGCCGGGAGCTGCCTGAATTCAGCCCCCTTCTTTTCTCTGCTGGCAATCATGTGCTTGTTTCATTCATTTTCTTTTCCTCTACTGAAGACATCTCCTGCCTTTTTCTAGATTGCAGTAAGATAATGCCAGCCTCCCTGAGACTGTAAGAAGAGTAATTGATTAATTAATCGGGGTCTCTAATAGTTCTATTTCAGCGCGTCCTTAAGTGGGTTAAAAAAAACAAAAAACGCCCAAACTCCAACAAACTGCAGTTTATCAGCTCCAGTGTGCATTACTGGCAGAAAAAAAATATGTTTTACTATCCAAAGTTAAAATAACAAGAGCAGAACATTTAATAAATGGAAAGATGAAAAATTACTGAAGGTCCGCTTTACGTACATAGGGGTCAATTCACAAAGAGAAACGTTATTGGTTTTCTTCAGGTGTTAAATTAGCACTCCTTATTTAACGCTAACAAACATGGTATTCACGAAAGCTATAATCGTTATTTAACATAGTCGTTATGGTTTTCAACTGACTCTTTATCCAAACGTTATGCTAACTACTCAGACGTTATTATTAAGATTCGGGACGTTAAAATAACTCTTAAGATCGTTTAATAATGCTGGAGAGATGCATTCTGGGAGCAGAAGGGGAGGAGAACAGCTGCATGTGGAAAAGAGCAGATACAGAGACAGAGAGAGAGACACAAGCAATACACATGGAGATTGAGCATGTGGTGTGCAAAACTTCTAGTGTGTGCTTTTCTAAAGCCATGTGTATTTCCTCATACAGAGAATATATAATGGGAGATGATAATCGAAGTTTAGCTATCACCTGGGTTTCAGAAAAGTCATCCAAAATAGTATGTGAAGGGAATACATGTTTATAAATCTGAACAACATTCTAACGTGTTCTTCTTCGCCTCTGGATAATTTTAAGTTCAAATAGAGCACGGTTCTAGCTTGCCCAACACTACACTACAAAAATCGCCAAAAGCTTCCTCTAACAACAAAATATCGCCTGGGAAATGTCATAACGCCACCCTGAGGGAGGTGTTAATTTAACGATTGCTTAACGATTGAGAACATACTGTACATACTGTACATATTTAACGATTTGACTTTTTAAAAATAACGATTTGAATCTTTAAAATAACGATTTGACTCTTTAATAAGGATCCACACCTTAAAATATCGGTTCTGTGTAGGGAAACGTTATTTGATGATTTTTCAAAGCGTTAAATCGTTTAGTGAATTGAACTAGCTTCAATAACGTGCAAAATCGTTAAAATAACACCCGCAATCTGAAAATAAAGCTTCGTGAATTGACCCCATAGTCATATGTTGTATTCATATGTTTCAGCATAAAAGGACATGTAGGTTATATATATATATATATACACACACAAACGTTATCTTAAGTAATGACATAATTCTCGCCAAACAGGCTCAGTGAAATTAAAATTGCTCTCGTCCATAAGGGGTGAACAGATGTGAGAGTCAAGTGGTTAAGGTCCAAAACCACAAACCTACTATGATCTTTATTATTGTTTTGTGTGATTACACTGAAATGTATGCTCCTATCCAACCCACAAAAGATGCCAGTCGCAGTAGGCCTATCCCTACAGCAAGAGGACCATCAGCACACAGGCCTCTCTGATGCTGATATAAACCTGAATGCTACAGTGTGGAAAATAAGTATTTGAACACCCTGCTATTTTGCAAGTTCTCCCACTTGGAAATCATGGAGGGGTCTGAAATTGTCATCGTAGGTGCATGTCCACTGTGAGAGACATAATCCCCAAAAAAATTCCAGAAATCACAATTTATGATTTTTTAACTATTTATTTGTATGATACAGCTGCAAAGAAGTATTTGAACACCTGTCTATCAGCTAGAATTCTGACCCTCAAAGACCTGTTAGTCTGCCTTTAAAATGTCCACCTCCACTCCATTTATTATCCTAAATTAGATGCACCTGTTTGAGGTCATTAGTAGGGTTGTCCCGATACCGATAATGGTATCGGTATCGGTGCCGATACTAAGCATTTGCAAGAGTATCGGTACTCGTGCAAATGCCCCGATACCAAAAACGGATACCTTCGGCGCTGTACTTTCAGCTCTTAGCAGGAATTCCCTGCTAACAGCTAAAAAGTAAAGAAAAAATGCTGGCAATCATTGGTTGTTAAGGAACGGAGCCGCTGCTTCCTTGACAACCAATCACGTGTCCTTTCCTCCCCACCTCCTCTTCCCCTCTAGTCAGTTGCACTGTGGGAGAATTGTGTGGGGAGCACGGGCGTAACGTGGGCAGCCGGTGGACCCGCGCTGTCCCTGGGTCCGATGCCTCAGCAAGCTGCGGGAGTCGGGACACTACTGAGGGGTACTGAACAGTGAGGGGGATCGCTGCGGCGTGGGAACAATTACAGGAACCATGCCCTGTATCTGTGTCCGTCCAGCAGCTGAAAGCTCTAAGACCCGCCCCCCTTCCCCGCTGGACGCTGGTCGCTGGTCTGACACAGATACAGGGTGCCACCATGGTTCCTAAATTGCTCCCCGCTGTCCCTGGCAGCCTCGTCTCGGTAAAGTTTTGTGTCCGGCGGAGTTTTCTTCTCTCCCGAGTGCCGACACATAACTTCAAGTGCAGAGAACAGGAGGACCCGCAGGCGGAAGTAGCGGGACTCGGGAGCCCTGGAAGAAGTAATGCATGGTGAGTAGATGGCTGTGTGTGATAGAGGCGGAGGCTGGGCGGGACTATGGGACTACAATCTCCAGCATGTTTATGGAGAAGGAGCACTTATTGTGCGGCTGCAGGTGAAACCATGGTAGTGTATCAGTTTCACTTGCAGTGTAGGTGAGACCACGTGTCTGGATGGCAGGGGGAGGAGCTCAGAACACCCTGATATTTTTTGAGGGGGCTAACTGGTGGCAATTGATAGGCACAGTGGTGACAACTAATGGCATGGCACATAGGTGACAATTGATAGGAAAAGTGGCGACAATTGATGGCATGGCACAGTGGTGATAATTGATGGCAGGGCACAGTGGCGACAATGGGCACAGTGGCGACAATTGATGGGCACCGTGGCTGCGTTTTGATGGCATGGAACAGTGGTGACAATTGATGGGCACAGTGGCTGCGTTCGATGGCATGGCACCATGGCGACAATTGATGGGCACAGTGGGAACAATTGATGGGCACAGTGGCTGCGTTTGATGGCATGGCACCGTGGCGACAATTGATGGGCACCGTGGCTGCGTTTTGATGGCATGGCACAGTGGTGACAATTGATGGGCACAGTGGGGACAATTGATGGGCACAGTGGCTGGGTTTGATGGCATGGCACAGTGGTGACAATTAATGGCACAGTGGTGACAATTGATGGGCACAGTGAGGCTGCAATTGATTTTTTTTCCGTTTGTTTGTGCCCCCCCCAAAAATTGATCACCAGCCGCCACTGCCTCTAACTCTCCTATCCCCCCGTCCCCACCATTATTTCTATTACCCGTCCCTTTCTCATCTCTCCTCCCTCCCCCTCCTCTCTCTCTCTATCATCCCCCCCCCCATGTTCTCTCTCCCTCCCTCTTTCTATCCTCTCCCCCTCCTCCCTTTTTTTTCCCCTCAGTTACCAGTTTGCCCAGCTCCAGTCATTCAGTCAGCACATCTTCACCCCAGCCTCATCCAACTCCCCCAAACCACCCCTTTACCTACTATTGCTAGGTGATAGGTATCGGTATTCGGTATCGGCGAGTACTTAAAAAAAAAGTATCGGTACTTGTACTCGGTGTCAAAAAAGTGGTATCGGGACAACCCTAGTCATTAGCTGCATAAAGACACCTGTCCACCCCATACAATCAGTAAGAATCCAACTACTAACATGGCCAAGACCAAAGAGCTCCCCAAAGACACTAGAGACAAAATTATACACCTCCACAAGGCTGGAAAGGGCTACGGGGAAATTGCCAAGCAGCTTGGTGAAAAAAGGTCCACTGTTGGAGCAATCATTAGAAAATGGAAGAAGCTAAACATGACTGTCAATCTCCCTCGGACTGGGGCTCCATGCAAAATCTCACCTCGTGGGCTCTCAATGATCCTAAGAAAGGTGAGAAATCAGCCCAGGACTACACGGGAGGAGCTGGTCAATGACCTGAAAAGAGCTGGGACCACCGTTTCCAAGGTTACTGTTGGTAATACACTAAGACGTCATGGTTTGAAATCATGCATGGCACGGAAGGTTCCCCTGCTTAAACCAGCACATGTCAAGGCCCGTCTTAAGTTTGCCAATGACCATTTGGATGATCCAGAGGAGTCATGGGAGAAAGTCATGTGGTCAGATGAGACCAAAATAGAACTTTTTGGTCATAATTCCACTAACCGTGTTTGGAGGAAGAAGAATGATGAGTACCATCCCAAGAACACCATCCCTACTGTGAAGCATGGGGGTGGTAGCATCATGCTTTGGGGGTGTTTTTCTGCACATGGGACAGGGCGACTGCACTGTATTAGGGAGAGGATGACTGGGGCCATGTATTGCGAGATTTTGGGCAACAACCTCCTTCCCTCAGTTAGAGCTTTGAAGATGGGTCGAGGCTGGGTTTACCAACATGACAATGACCCGAAGCACACAGCCAGGATAACCAAGGAGTGGCTCTGTAAGAAGCATATCAAGGTTCTGGCGTGGCCTAGCCAGTCTCCAGACCTAAACCCAATAGAGAATCTTTGGAGGGAGCTCAAACTCCGTGTTTCTCAGCGACAGCCCAGAAACCTGACTGATCTAGAGAAGATCTGTGTGGAGGAGTGGGCCAAAATCCCTCCTCCAGTGCGTGCAAACCTGGTGAAAAACTACAAGAAACGTTTGACCTCTGTAATTGCAAACAAAGGCTACTGTACCAAATATTAACATTGATTTTCTCAGGTGTTCAAATACTTATTTGCAGCTGTATCATACAAATAAATAGTTAAAAAAATCATACATTGTGATTTCTGGAATTTTTTTTTTGATTATGTCTCTCACAGTGGACATGCACCTACGATGACAATTTCAGACCCCTCCATGATTTCCAAGTGGGAGAACTTGCAAAATAGCAGGGTGTTCAAATACTTATTTTCCGCACTGTATATACCATGCAGTGATTATTTGAAAGGGAGCAAAAAATAGGATTTTTATAACAGCTTACCTGTAAAATCCTTTTCTTGGAGTACATCACGGGACACAGAGCGGCATAGCAATTACTATGTGGGTTATAAAGTCTACCTTCAGGTAATGGACACTGGTGTAATCAACTACAAGAGGGGGGGGAGCTTTGTGTCCTGTGATGTACTGTTATAAAAATCCTATTTTCTTTATCGTACATCACAGGACACAGAGCGGCATAGCAATTACTAGTGGGATGTCCCAAATCCATGCTTACTGAGGGGAGGGAGACACAAACAATGCAGACTGCCATCAGTTGAAAACAGTTGATTTAGGCGCTGCCTGCCCTTTCCTGGGGCCTCCTGGTAGTGCTACAACATCAGCTTTTCGTATCCGGGCAGCCGCTTCAGATAGGCCTTGACCCTTCCTACTCCAACGAGAGAGAGAGAGAGAGAGAGAGAGAGAGAGAGAGAGAGAGAGAGAGAGAGAGAGAGAGAGAGAGAGTGTAACCATTTTAATAGCTGATCTGAACACTGCCTGCCCAGATCCAGGGTCTTCTGGCAGCACAATAAAAACGTCAGCTTTCTATATCTGAAACCTTCAGACAGATATTTAACTGTTCTTTTCTCTATTGAGAGAAAAGCAATAACTCTTCCTTCCACGAAAAAAGGTTTTGGAAAAGGGAAGGTAAGAATATCTTGATTCCAATGAACACTAGATCCTTCTAGTAAATAATGATGGGTGAGGATTAACATTACCAAACTTGTAAGAATAATTAAGTATGGCTCTATACCAAGAAAGTTGCCAATACTGAAACTCTCTTGCGGAGGCTACCACAACCAAGAACACCAATTCCCCAGTTAACCACTTAAGGACCGCCGCATGTACATTTACGTCGGCAGAATGGCACCGACAGGCACATCAACGTATATATACGTTGGTGCCTTGGGGGGAACGGGGGTCCGATCGGACCCCCCCCCGTACATGCGGCGGTCCGCGCGGCTGCAGGAGCGATCCGACAAGTGGGGGCGGCTATCCGTTTTCACCCGCCCCCTCCGGATCGCTCCCAGCCAATGCGCGCGCCCGCCCGCCCTGTCACTTCCTCCTCCTGTGTAAACACAGGAAGGAGGAAGCGACGTGATCTCTCCCGCGGCGTTTGTTTCAAGCGCCGCTGAGGAGAGATCACAACACTACAAGTAAGTCTGCACCAACAGCACACTTACACACAGACACAAACACATTTAACCCCCGCGATCGCCCCCCCCCCTCCCCCCTGTCACAGTGTCACTGAATGCAGTAATCATACATGTATGATTACTGTATTTAGTGTCAGTGTGACAGACAGTGTGACAGTCAGTCAGTGTTGGTGTCAGTGTTGGTGTCAGGGTAGCCCCCCCCACCCCCCCCAATAAAGTTTTAACCCCTTGATCACTGCCCTAGTTAACCCTTTCACTCCCTATTGCCAGCATCACTAAGCGATCATTTTTCTGATCGCTGTATTAGTGTCGCTGTTCCCGCTAGGTAGCTAATTTTTTTTTAATGCGATTTTTTTTTTTACTAAAGACATGTGGCTAAATAAATTTTGGCCTAAATGTTTGACTAAAATTTAGTTTATTGGTTTTTTATTATAACAAAAAGTAAAAAAATATTGATTTTTTTTCAAAAATGTCGCTCTATTTTTGTATATAGCGCAAAAAAAAAAAATCGCAGAGGCGATCAAATACCACCAAAAGAAAGCTCTATTTGTGGGAAAAAAAGGACGCAAATTTTGTTTGGGAGCCACGTCGCACGACCGCGCAATTGTCTGTTAAAGCGACGCAGTGCCGAATCGCAAAAACCCCTTGGGTCATTTGCCAGCGTATTGGTCCGGGTCTTAAGTGGTTAAAGGATGAAGGGAAATATGGTGCATCGGCCCAAGGAGCTGACCCTGTAAGCCGACAAAACTAGACCGAATCCTTCGAGCACAAGGACGACCAAAGTGGTGGACTTATGCACGTCTCCCCTTGTATAACGGCCCAGACCAAAGAGTGTGAAGCAAGCGACCTTTGGAAACAAGGCCAAGATCGGATCCTTGATGTAACTTAAGGCTAGCTCCGTCTTCTTTCCAAATGTAGGAAGGCCAGAATTTTACCTATGACATACTTCCAAGGATGCCACCATCTGGTTTCACACCAGGAACATGGGCCTTCCAGCTCCTAGGATATCTGGTCCTGGAGGCCAGCTCTCTTGTATGAATCAAGGGAATTGCTGCTGATTCTGAAAGCCCCGATGCTCAAGAATGTGGGCTATATTACCCAGACCATTAATTCACTTGTTTGCAAGACGGGATGTAATACCCCCTGCGAAGTAGGCCTGGACAAGATGTAAGGGACCCTGGGTCCTCTACTACCACCTTTACTGTTCCTGCACAGTGAGGTCGTCAGGGTTATGCCAGAGTAATCAGGCCAGCTTCCGTTCTCCCCTAATGTTGCATAGAAGCCACAAAAATCGCGGCACTGGGGGGAGACGCACAAACCAGTGACAACTGGTCCCCCTGGATTACTAACACATCTGCCCAGCATGTGGGTGGATCCTTTGTCCTTGACCCCAAGCTGTTCAATCTCTTGTTGAACCTGGATGCCAATACATCTTATATACAGGGTACTATTTCTGTGGCATTTGGTCAGAAAAAAGTCGGGGTGTAGAGGTCATTCTCCCGGAGACAATTGTTGACGGCTCCAGTGAATCGCCTGCCAATTCTGCATTCCATGAAATGACGAATGTCAATAGACAAGGCACAAGCTTCTCCTTGGTAAATAAAGAAAATCACTAGTATGGCATAGTCCGATTGTACTCTGACAGAACCAACCTGCAACCTAAACGTTCAGGCCTTTAAGCCAGATGCTCCATCGGTAGCTCTAGCTGACAGAAAAGGCTCACTTGGAGCTTGACTACTTCCCCTGGGCCATGGTCTCTTCCCGACCTGGCAATCCTTTTAGTTAAGAACCACCAATAGAAATTCCAGCATATCTCTCTGGGATCAGGTTCTTTGGATAATGCTAGGTCACGATCCACTCTTTCTAGGCCGACAGAGTACTGTTTATAACAGCCCTGAATAAAAGTTAGCATAGGGAACGGTCTTGAATGAAGCCAGCATCTTCCCTAGCGCCTTAAGCAAAAGACCAAAAGTAAGGAACTGTTCCTTGCCGTGACCACATAGACCAGCTTTCTCATGGCGATGGTCTTGTCTGAGGCCAAAAAACTCTCCTTTTTGGACTGTGCCAAACATACCCAGCTTCTTGTCAATAAAAGAATGTACCTTTAGACTGGGATCCTAACCCAGGAGTTCCAGATACTTGACCATGCTGATCCATCAGCAGGAGTTTGCCTTGGTATGCCATTAGTGCTATACCCTGGGCCTATAGACCTGCTAGAGGCGGGCCCTAGCACCCTGTCAACCCAAGCACGGAGGCTAACCCAAAAGGGCAAGACCACCAACTGGAGATAGTGCTGTTTCCCTGCGAAACTCAGACAACCTCTGCAGTCCCATGTAAATAAACACATATGCAAATGGCTCCCCATATGTGTATGTGGCAAGTGTTAAAACCATATACCTCTATGGAAGCGTGTGTTCATGGAAGCATGAATTCATATAAATATGGAACAAGCATCTTGCAAGCAAGCATACGCTATGAACGTGTTATGCAACATTGTGCAACATGAACCCATGCAGGCACGTATTCCTATGCAAGCACAAGGAATCATGTATAATTAAGGAGACTTAAATTATCATGCTTAATTAAGCCACCATGTGAAACTTTGAAGCAATCATGCATTCTTATGCGATTCAGCATTTTCCATGCGATCAACATCTTAAGCATTTTAAACACTACTGTGCGGACAAGAACCCTTGTGTGACCAAGGACTCTTGTGACCAAGGACTCTTGTGACCAAGCACCCCTGTGCGATCCAGCATCCTCATGCAATCAAGCATCTTAATGCGACTTTAGGCATTTCTGTGAAAACAAGCCTCTCTATGTGATCAAGTATCCCTGGGTATTCAAGGACTCGGTTTATCAGTTAACCATGTGTGATCCAGCATTTTTATGCATACAAACATCTTTATGCGATTTTAGGCCTTTCTGTGAAAACAAGCCTCTTCTGTGTGACCAAATATCCTTGGGTAATCCGGGACTTGGGTGATCAGGTAACCATGTGTGATCCAGCATATTTATGCACTCAAGCATTTTCATGCGACTGTGTACAAAAAAAAAAAACATGTAAAACCATACAGACAGAAACATGTATTTTTATGTGATCAAAAAAAAAAAAAACATGTTCTGTTACTTGTTTTTACCCCACATGCATTTTGAACATTCCAAACTCATGTATCTATGCAAACATGCGGACTGGTAAAGAGGAAGTTATCCACTGCAGATGTGCGTTTCCTCAATTAAGAGACGGGTAACAATGTGCACCAGCAACTGTGCATTCCTCAGATGTGCATTTGGTTAGCCTGAAGCTAACACCAGGCTGAGGACCATATGAAGGTCTTTCTAGCCACCTATAGGAAAAACCTCTTCAAACTTCAAGGAGAAGATAGAGGCCTTGGCCGTCTAGGGCGGCAGAGGGAAGTTATATGCAGCATGAATCTCTGAAAAGACTGTAGGTGCAACCAGAACCTGTGGAGCTTCTCCTCGTTAGGCTGCAGCTGTCTCCTGTCCTCTGACAGTGAACTTTCATCCCCAGGTCTCCTAATCCCTTTGTTTAAGGATTTAAAGCAGGAAAAGGGGCACACCCTGTTTTTTCTGCTTCTTGTGAGGATGCTGTGAATATAGTTAACCTCTTATAGACCAACAAATGCAATGCAAAAAAAAAAAACATATGCAGAGTGGCTGCCATGTTGGGGGAGGCTGCATTGCCTAACAGGTCTCATGTCTCTACAGGGGAGGATAGTATCATGCAAGCATAATAAGGGCCACCAGGTTCAGGTGGCGAATCCTTTTTATATTCCTACCCCTGACCTTTTCCTATGGGGAGACAAAAGTCTTAAGCTAAAAGCAGAGGAACTTAACCCAGGTGCATCCACAGCTGAACTTAGTCTGGCAACAAACAATGCCTGCTAATCTGCACAGCTAGATGCTGAGTAGGCGTCTTAGATGAATCTGTATCCAACTCCCACAAGGTGCCTATGTGTGTCCCCCTAGCTTTACTGAGCTCTGACGTTTGGGCCTTTTTGAAGAGCCCTCTCTGCATCCGCACCATGAGCCAGCGAGCATGTGCATCAGCGGCAACCACATCGCCCCCCCGCCTACAAAGCGCGCTCCCCCTCGGACACGCAGGGAAATGGTGGAGGCGGGGGGAGAGAGAGATCCCCCGAAGGAGCGCCGTGGACCCAGGCTACGAGGGACCTCCCCACACCACCGTGGTAGAGCCTGAAGCGGAAGAAGTGGGTCGCACAATAGACCAGCTAACACTTAAGCTTTTGTCTTTGGAAAGCATGGTAAGCGAAGCACCAAACATGTTTTTTTACTGCCCATAGTGGTGGAAAAACAGATAAGACATGCAGCTACTCATGGAAGACAATCCTTTGTATAGGATTTAGGGCATTTTTTTTTTTTATGTACCAGCCCCTTCAAGGGGAGATATATGGATACTACAGCCATCCTGTCTCAACAGACATAGTGGCCCAGGCTACATGCCGGCTAGGGGAGGTATATGGGTTCCATGAGCCACCCTGTCTCCGAAGACATCATGGTTTGCATTACCCATGCATAGAAGCATACTATAGGCAAGACCCACTGTCAAACCAAGTCCCATAGGTCCTCCTCTTAACCTTTCCACGCTGCAGGGTATTGCCAAGCAAGAGGTCCAATCTTCCCCCTTCACCGTGGGTATTGTCCTAGACCTTCAGGGCCCATGGCAGGAACACCACTCCCCTGGACCTATATAGTACCCTGGCAGCAGAAAAAAACATTTGGTCCTTGGAAGGCACAAAGTTCTGGAACCTAGGATCCAGCCCTCCGCAGAGAGGCATTATAGGCTAAACCTCATTCTTCATACCGAGGCCTGGGTACCGTCCATTTTGGCTATGAAGCACCTTGGACGGATCCAGATTTATGGAGGCTTTTTACATCCAGCATGGATCCCTCCAGTGGAGCTCCTAAGAGCACGTTTACTCGTGACCAACACCTTAGACACTGAGGAAAAAACTGAGGTACTCCCAGTATGGGAGGGGTTATATAGGGAGGGAACTTCCTGTGTAGTTGATTACACCAGTGTCCATCACCTGAAGGTAGACTATATAACCCACATAGTAATTGCTATGCTGCTCTGTGTCCCGTGATGTACGATAAAGAAAAGGTAAAAAAAAAAAAAAAAAGAGAAGATGACATGAGGGTGTAAGGATCAGTAAAGGATAGCAGGGACACAGATAAGTCACAGAGTCATCGACTTAAAAAAAAAAAAAAAAGCCAGATAAGACTCTGAAGCAGAAATGGTACACAAGCTACCAGAAGATACGACGCACATCGTAAAGAATTTAAAGAATTAGCAAGTATAAGGCAAAAAGGAAGAAACATATTAAAGTACAACTTAAGGCAGCCTATCAATTTTTGTGAATCATTATCAAAGTTCATGAAAATTGAACAAATGTAATAATAGAAGTTATAATGACTTCAGCATACACCTGTAAACGAGCCTGTGCCACTGGATTCAGATAGTGATGCTGGGAGGAGTCTTGCAGAGCTTGTACATCATTGTCTTCAACTCTGCATCACTCACAGGGCACTAAAGTTCCCATGACTCAATTGCAGTGGAAAGTGGCATAGGCGGGACACGGGCAGGGCATAGGTGGACACGGTGTGAAAAGAGTGGGCGTGTCTTGGCGTCTTCTAGGTTAATTGGCACACTGGTGCTGTCTAAAAAAAACACTCCCTAATGACATCATGCCGTTGCCACGCTGTAGTCTCCCAACAACGGCATAACGCAAAAGGGGACAACTGAAAGATTTGGAAAAGGGAAGCTTTGTTGTTTTTACAATAAAAGGAAGCTGACAAGCTGGAGGGGGAGCAGGTACATTTCTCCATCTACTTGCATTCAGATTACAAACAAGGGCAGATATATTGTACATCCATTTACTTTTATCACATATTGATTTTTCATTTTTCTACTTTAAGCTCTAGCAACTGGAGGCAGGCAACACACGCAAGATTATCAATCCAAAATAAAACATTTAAACTACAGATCTATTGCCAGACAGGCAAACAATATGCAGTTATCTCTCAATTAACAATCTGTGCAGCATCCCTCCATGAGACAAGACATAACGCCATTTTCATATGACACTCCTGTTGCCATGGGAATGCTTACGTATTCCCCCCCAATCTAATAGGAACCATAAACAAGCCTTTAATTTCTTCCAATGCCAGACAAAAATAGGATTTCAATAGTGAAACAAGTCAATTTATTTTCAAACAAACCTGCATCATAAATCTAACAAAATGATGTGATATTTATAAAGCTTCCCTATGCAAAAAGATAGTACATACAGGACACAGGCAGAGTATTCAAACACCATGTGTTCTAGACATGTAGCTTCAGGTAATTAAACACTGACAAAGCTTTTAAAGACACACCCCTGGGCACCTCTCCCATATTCCTACCACACGCCATGAGTTTTCAGTTTCGTAGCACACAGTGAACAGTAAAGCCACCAATGGAATTGAAGGTTGTCTGTGTTCTGTACCGTTTTATTTGGAATTTACAGGCAAGCCAAAATTCCTCTTAATTGTACAGAACACAGGCAGAGTATTCATATAAATCATGGGTCCTCAAACTACGGCCCTCCAGCTGTTCAGGAACTACAATTCCCATCATGCCCTAGTCATGTCTGTGAATGTCAGAGTTTTACAATGCCTCATGGGACTTGTAGTTCCGCAACAGCTGGAGGGCCGTAGTTTGAGGATCCCTGATATAAATCAATAGATAGAGCCAGCAACACTGTAAGGCCTCATTCACACGAGCCGGACTCCGTCGCGACGGAGTCCGCCTGCTCCCGCCAGCTCCGCTGAGCCGACGGATGACAAGCTCCTCTCTGCTCACTGAGCGGGGAGGAGCTTGTGCAGCGCCGCTGATTCCTATGGAGCGATCTGATGAAAACGGACAGCATGTCCTTTTTCATCAGATCTTACCCGATCCAATCCGCCATGACGGATATGGACGTGGCCCCTATACGTCTGTTTTTAGCGGATCGGATCAGGTCAGATGTCAGTGGACATGTCTCCGCTGACATCCGACGCTCCATAGAGATGCATGGAGCGGCCGTTCAAGTCCGCTGTCAAAACTGACAGGCGGACCCAAACGGTCCATCCGTGTGAATGAGGCATTATCCTTGAAGTGTATTTTATACAAATGGCAACGTTTTAAAGTGGATGTAAACCCACTCTCATCCTTTCTAAACTACTGCCATAGTGCTGATCTATAAGGATATACATGCCTCCTGCATGTATCCTTACCTGTCAAAGGTCTCCCCTCTGTCTGTTATAAGAACTGAAAAACTGCAGATTCTGTGGGTGGATCTTTTGTCTGGAGCTTGGTGGGTGGAGTCCTGATGTCAGTAGACTCCCGCCCTCCTCTACACTGCCCTTACACTAAATTCTGCTATGATCACTAACATCCAGTTAAAATCCAGAAAAGACTTCAGAAAAGGAGTGAGGGAATTAAAAAGTAATGCCTGTCTGAAGCTAGTGCATTAGGTATGTAAATAACCTGTCACTTACAGCAAGGGGGCGGAACGGACTAAGGTTTTTCTCTGTAAGTCCGTTTTATTTCACTGAACAAAAAAAGAGGATTGCTCAGAGCTGGATTAACTGTCTGGCAAGACTGGGCACAGATGATAGGAAAAATCATACTGTACACACAAAGCTCCCGGTCCTCGCTCTGTACCGAGCAATCGCAGGTGCCCGGCGGCGATCATGCCCACCGGGCACGCGCTTAGGACTCGGGGGCGAGCAGGGGCGTGCACAAAAGTAGCCGACGTAGAGCTACGGGCTCTTGCCCAGGAGAGCCGACCTGCCGCAGTAAAATGAGGGCGGCAGTTTGGCAAGCAGTTAAAGCAAAATTGTTATACAAGGTCCACCTTAAGAAAAAAGTACATTCAATCAGTGCAATTATTCAATCTGGTTGTGGTTGTACTAGTGGCAAAAAAAAAAAAACAGAACATGGGTGAAAAACAATTATTCACAGTTGAAATGGAGCATCAGGACTTGGCATCAAACTAATAAAGCAATAATACCTAAAAAATAAACATAAATGCCTGTACACAAGAGTACTGGGACATATCGATTAAAAAAAAAGCTATCAATGTATATAATTATTATAGAAACGCTGGAGCTTTAATGCAGCTACAGCTGTGTAAGCATTCATAAATGGCTACAGAAGAAATAAAACAAAAACCATAAAAGGAGTAATGAGTAAGAAGGGTGAGCAACAAGGAGGCAAACAGAACTGTGGCAACAGGTTCAAACAACAAGATTTGCTCCTGTGAAAATCTTGTGGCCAAAAGCTGCATCAGCAGTTTGGACAGCCACCTGCTAAAACTTATGAAAACACGTATGAACAGAAGACCACGCTGTGGCCTTAAAAAAGGTTTTGTGACGAAATGTACAGAAAACTCTCACTGATGGAATGGGCACGTAAAAGTGCAGGAGAATATTTCACTTTTAGAATGTAAGCTCTTACAATCAGATTCCCTATCCATTATGTGATAGTAGACTTTGAAGCAGGGTATCCCTTGTTGGGTTTCAAGGACAGGACAAAACCACAGAATCGGTCCCTCTGATCGGGGCACTAACTTTAAAGTATACACCAATAGCTTTGACTACGTCCAAGCAGTGTAGAGAAAGGAGCAGGGCATAGAAATGGAAAGACAACAACCTCATTTAGGCAAGTGCTGAGACCACCTATGGGAGAATGGCCTTGGGCATAAGCAGGGCTTTTTCTCAGGGGGAACGCAGTTCTGGCACCTCCAGCAATTAATTTATGTACTAGCAAGGAGTGCTGGAGGGACTATTGATGCTGGCTAATCTATTTTTGTATTGAGGTCTATTGCTGCTGGGTAGGTTTATTGTTGCTGATTGGGGTGTTATTTTGCTGGGGTCAATTGATGCTGGGAGGGATCCAATGTTCCATTGTTGCTGGATCCTGGGGGGGTTTATTGTTGCTGGGGTGGTATTTTGTTTCGGGGGGGGGGTCTATTGTTGTGTGGGACGAGGTCTATGGTTACTGGGGGATCTACTGTTGCTGGGGTGGGGTGTATTGTTGCTTACTGCAGGGGATCTATTTTACGGTCTTCCTTGTTAACAAATTCAGTGCAAATCACTGAGTAGCACAAGATGACACTTGGTTCTGTAGTCTCTAAAATGGTTGGTACTGGGAGTTGGAACCAAGGGACAATACTCAGAGGTGGGTATGGAGCAGAAAATAGGGTAACTCAGAAGGGAGGAGTTCCTGCACCTATTTCTTGAGAAAGAAATACCCGGGGTATAAGACAACCTTGTCATTGTGAAGTGTGAGAAAAAAGTATTTTACAGTAAAAGGTCATCCATATGGCATATGTGAAGATGACCAAAAAGGTTACTTTTAATGAAAGATCCTCTATGAGTGATATCCCTGATAGGTTTAAAGGGAAGGAAGGACGTGCTCTCTGTTTCGGGATGGAGTGGTGATCCACCAAGATAGGGATTTCCTTGCTTGGCTAAGAGGAGCATGGGTAAAACGAGATGGGGCACTGGCGTTTTCCAGGGTGACAAGAGGATTAGTTGAAGGGAGAACCATATCAAGGGATCTTTTGGATCTCAATTTTCATGCAGGTGCTCTTAAAATTCTGCGCAACAATGTGGAAGGGATTGGAGGGAAAGCATATATCAGGGAGTATTAACTCAATGAAAGTATCAGAGCATCTGCTCCAATTGCCAGAGGATCTCTTGCCGAGAGACAAACTGTTGTAGTTTGTTGTTGAATCTGGCCATCCCCAATGCTGGCAAATTTCCTGAAACATCTTGTGTAGGGACCATTCCCCCAGGCAGATCTGTTTGTGGCTGAGATAATCCACCTTCCAGGTTTCTACTCCCGGGAAATGGATTGCCGATATTATTGGCACATATCTTTCTGCCCAGGCAAGTATGTAGTTCACCTCCTTTAGAGCTGAACGACTCCTGGTACCACCTTGGTGGTTTATATATGCCACAGCAGTTGCATTGTCGGACTAGACTCTGATAGGATAGTCCTGAAGTTTCAGCGCCCAGGAATGTAAGGCCAGATGTACTGTCCATAATTCCAGGACATTGATGGGCAGGATCTGTTCCTGGCCATTTCCCCTGGGCTGAGAGCCCATCTAGGGTTGCTCCCCAGCCTGAGAGACTGGAATCTGTAGTCAGTATTTTCCAGGTTACTGGGAGAAATGATTTTCACCTTTGCAGGTTCTGATCTTGCAGCCACCAATTTAGGCTTAAGGATGCTTTAGGGCAGTGGTTCTCAACCTTACTGGTGCCGTGACCCCGTGATTCTGTGGGTGGATCTTTGTCTGGAGCTTGGTGGGTGGAGTCCTGATGTCAGTAGACTCCCGCCGTTTTTAAATACCCAAGGCGCTGTCGCCAGTCCGAAGGGTAGAGCCACAAACTGAAAATCGTAGGAACCACTGGTGAGGTTGAAAATCAGGTAAGTGTAAATATGCTTCTTTTATATCGATGGAGGCTAAAGAGTCTGCCCTCTTAAGTGAGGTTACTACTGAGTGGACAGACTCCATCCAAAATGATTGTATTGTTAGATACTTGTTCAGGGATCTGAAGTCCAAAATGGGCCTGGTGTCCCTGTTTGGTTTCTGAACCGTAAACAGGTTTGAGAAAAACCTTGTGCCCCTTTTGAGTATCGGAACTTCTACAATTACTCCTTGATGCACTAGGTGATGTAGTGCTTGGAGCAACAAGCCTCTTTTTTGAGGATCAGAGGGAACACTGGATCTCAAAAACCTCTGGGGGCAACCCCCACAACTCCTGTCTGTAACCGCAAGCTATAATTGAGGTGACCCATTCGTCCTGAATTGTTGTTTTCCAAATGTCCGCGAAGTCCAGCAACCTCCCCCCCCACTCGGAGTGGGAGCATACCCTCAAAAAAGGGATTTTTATAAACAGCTTACCTGTAAAATCCTTTTCTTGGAGTACATTACGGGACACAGAGCCGCATAGCCATTACATGCGGGTTATAGAGTACCTTCAGGTGATGGACACTGGTGTAATTAACTACACAGGAAGTTTCCTCCCTATATAACCCACTCCCACTGGGAGTGCCTCAGTTTTGTAGCAAGCAATCTCCCAGAGGTAAACAATCAAAAGAGGGGTGGGGGCTCTGTGTCCCGTGATGTACTCCAAGAAAAGGATTTTACAGGCAAGCTTTTTATAAAAATCCCTTTTTCTTTATCGTACATCACGGGACACAGAGCCGCATAGTCATTACATGTGGGATGTCCCAAAGCAATGCCCAATGAAGGGAGTAAAACAACAAGGCTAAAAAATAACCAAACAAATTGAAAAAACTTAAATCAACTGAACAATCAAAAAATTAAGTAAATTAAGGATGTTCAGGGCTGGAGGATTTATACTGCAGCCTGTAGGACCGCCTGCCCAAAATCTGCATCCGCACTTCCTCTAACGTCCAACTTATAAAATTTAGTGAACGTGTGTACAGATGACCAGGTTGCCGCCCTGCAAACTTGAGCCTTAGAAATCGGATGATGTGCTGCCCAGGAGGCGCTCATGGCCCTAGTAGAATGGGCCCTCACTGATAAAGGAGGCGGGACGCGTTTCAGGGCATAGGCCTGAAAAATCAGTTGCTTAATCCACCTAGCCAGAGAAGACTTGGTGGCCGGCTGCCCTTTCTTAGGGCCATCCGGAAGGACAAAAAGTACATCCGTCTTTCGAATCTTCTCTGTAGCCTTGAGGTAAATCTTCATGGCTCGAACAATGTCTATGGGTGATGGGTGAGGACGCAGAACCACTCTGTCCCTATGCAGAATGAGGTATGGCTCCCTGCATGACAAGGCCGCCAACTCTGAGACTCTTCTGGCAGAGGCCATAAAAATACAAACTTTCGGGTTAGTAACACAAGAGGGACAAGGGTTCAAAAGGTTGTTTCTGCAAAGCTGACAGGACCAAAATTTAAGTTCCAAGGGCAAAGGGGTACCCTAATAGGGGGATTGATATGCAAGACCCCCTGCAATAAGGTTTTAACCAAGGGCCTCTGAAACCATATCGGAAAAGCCGAAACCTGTCCCTTTAAGGTGCTTAGAGCCAACCCCTTGCCAACCCCTAATTGTAGGAATTGTAAGACCCTGTCAATAGAATATTTTCGGGGATGCCATCCCCGGGATTCACACCATACCACATAGGTTTTCAAGACCCTATAATAAATGTCTCTAGAAACTGGTTTCCTGGCCTGAATCAGAGTAGAAATAACCTGAGTAGACAGGCCTCTACCCCTAAGAATTATGGATTCAGCCACCAGGCCGTTAAATTTAGATGCCGTAATGCAGGGTGGAGGATTGGCCCTTGCGATAACAGGTCTGGGCGGAATGGGAGCGGCCAGGGTGCTCCCACTGGCATCCTTACAATGAGTGAGTACCACGCTCTCCGAGGCCAAGCCGGGGCCACCAGGATCACAGGCCTGCGCTCTACCCTGATCTTTCGTAATAGGCAGGGTAACATCTGTACCGGGGGAAAGGCATAAAGTAGAGAGAACTGGTGCCAGGGGTCCTGTAAGCCGAGGGATCTCTGGTTCGGGATATGAACCTGTCTAGGTTCCTGTTGAACCTTGATGCCATGATGTCTACATCCAGGAATCCGAATCTCAGACAGATCTCTTGAAGCACCTGGGGGTGGAGAGACCACTCCCCCGGGAGTAACTGCTGGCGACTCAGGAAGTCTGCCTGAATATTGTCCACTCCCGGGATAAACACTGCCGAGATGCAGGGCACATGGGCTTCTGCCCACGAGAAGATTAGGTCTACTTCCCGCTGGGCCGCTCGACTCCTCGTGCCCCCCTGGCGGTTTATATACGCCACCGCTGTGGCATTGTCGGACTGCACCTTTACTGGTAAACCCTGAAGGTTGGGAGTCCAAGCCTCCAGGGCGAACCAAGCAGCCCTGATTTCTAGAATATGGATGGGAAGCAGCCTGTCAGCGACCACTTCTAGGACTGCCCCCCAACCTAACAGGCTGGCATCCGTGGTTACTATTTTCCACGTGGTGGGGCAGAAGGACTTTCCTTTTGACAAATTCTGAGGGGCCAGCCACCAGTACAGGCTGTGCCGAACTCTTGGGGAGAGGACTAACGGACGTTCCAATGCCTGAATGGATCTGTTACATGCCGAGAGAATGGCCGCCTGCAGAGTTCTGGTATGGATCTGGGCATAGGGTACCGCTTCGAAGGCGGCCACTAGTTTTCCCAGCAATCGCATGCATAGGCCAATAGTTGGTTTCTTTCTGCTTAGAACTAAGCAAATTTAGTTATTGACTTGATCTTCGCTTGAGGTAAAAAGATTTTTTGGTGTTCTGTGTCCAGCCGCATGCCCAAATAATCCAACTGTTTTGTGGGTTGTAAGGCCGATTTGTCTCGGTTTAGAATCCAACCGAATGCTTCTAGGTGCTGAACTGTGCGGGCAACTGGATGACTCAGGCTGGAAGCCGATCGATCGATAACTAGGAGATCGTCCAAGTATGCTAGGACCATGATACCCTCCGTCCTTAGATTGGCCAGAACAAGAGCCAACACCTTCGTGAATACGCGCAGAGCCTTCGCCAACCCGAACAGGAGGGCCACAAACTGGTAATGGTGGTGGGCTACCGCAAAACGAAGAAACAAAGAAACGAGTGAGGTGCCGGGAAGATCGTTACATGCAGGTATGCGTCTTTTTTATCTATTGACGCTAAAAAGTCATCTTGCTGCAGGGTGGCAGCCACTGAACGTATGGACTCCATACGGAAGGACCGAACCTTCAGAAAGTAGTTTAGGCGTTTGAGGTCTAGGATAAGCCTGACATCGCCGTTGGGCTTTGGCACTATAAAAAGATTGGACTAAACTCCCAGACCGTATTACTGGGCTGGCACCTCTACAATTACTCCTTGGAGCAGGAGGCGATCCAATGCCTTTAGTAGAGAGGCCCTTTTTAGTGGGTCGTTTGGCAGGCTTGAATTTTGAAAATGAGGAGGGGGAAATTCCCTAAACTCTAGTCTGTAGTCTGTGGACACAGAGGAACAAACCCAAGTGTCGGGGACTCTGGTTTCCTATATCTTGGAAAAGAACCGAAGCCTTCCCCCCACCCGAGTGAGTGGGGGTGCCCCTTCATAAAGCAGATTTGATGGCTGGCTTAGTCGGCTTGAATGTGGGTCCACAAGGTCTTTTCTTAACAGGTAAGAGAGTGCTCTTACCACTTGAGATCGTCTGAATATACTTATCTAGATCCTCTCCGAACAGTCTGCCTCCATGAAAAGGGAACCCTGCCAAAAGCTTTTTGCACAGCGTTTCCGCTGACCAGTTTAGCCACAAAAGCAGACGCATATGTACCAATAAAAGTGATAACCGGGACGCCTGTTGGATGGAGTCTTTCATGGCATCTACTGCAAAGCAGAGAGCCCTTGGGAGGTCGGCCAATTCTCGAGCTTTTGAGCCGGAATGTCTCTTAATACTTATCTTGTCTGATCCTTTAAGGCATGGGTCTTCAAACTACGGCCCTCCAGTTGTTCAGGAACTACAATTCCCATAATGCCTAGTGATGTCTGTGAATGTCAGTGTTACAATGCCTCATGGGATGTGTAGTTCTACAACATCTGGAGGGCCATAGTTTGAGGATCCCTGCTTTAAGGCCTGACAAATACCAATGGCTGCCACTGCCAGCTTAACCACTGCACCTGCTGTGATAAAGGAAGCCTTCAGTAGTGTTTCCATTCTTTTGTCGACCGGATCCTTAAACATCTGGATATTTTCAACCGGACAGGTTAGAGATTTATTGACGCAAGAGATGGCTGCGTCCACCGTAGGGAGCGCCCATTTTTGCCTGTGAGTATCGACACCATCCACTGCCAGTTAGCTCTGAGCCCAAGGTTGCACCAGCTCAGCTACTGCCGAGATCTAGGCTGAGTCCCTTTTTTTTTGGTCAGTATGGAGCAAGCTTCAGTCCTGAAGATCTCACAAACCGCCACTAGGTGTCACTGTCCGCCTGCAAGGCTTCAGCTGCGTGCTCTGTGTCTCCCCAACCTCCTGCTCTGCTGTCCAGAGTTAAATGCACAGACTGAGCTGTGATGTCAGACACCAAGGCCGCGGCCTGACGCAGCTGGACCCCCCCCCCCCAGACCCACACCACCGCATAAGAGACAGTGGAGGAAGAGGAGAAAAAAAACAAACCGCGGGAGGCGGAGGAGGCATGGCACTGCCAACTGACACCCAGGTAACGCCACTAGACCACCAGGGTAGTTTGACTCTGTTGGAGGGAGCTGTCTCCCTATACTTTACCAGAAACAGGAGTTAACCAGCATTTCACTTCCAGTAATATGTGGGCTGCAGTAGCATGCTAACAAGGCTAACCTGGGGGAGATACATATCTTGAAAAGCATACATACACATACATATTACCTGGGTAAATTACATCCCATCCTGTCTGGCAGACATAGTGGAGATAGCGGCTGATGCAGAGCATACTGTAAGCCAACCCGACCCCCAGGGGGACGCCTGCCATCGAACCAAGTCCCGCAGGCTCCCTCTTACCTGATCCACACTGCAGGGTATTGCGAAGAATGCAAGAGGTCCAATCTTCCCCCATCTCCGTGGGTATTGTACTGGAACTTCAGGGACCGGGGTCCTGTTCAGGAACCCACACACCTGGAACTATACAGCATTGTGGCATCAGTAACCTTTAGTCTTTTTTAAGGTACCAAGATACTGTAGCCCATGATCCAGCCCTCCAATATTGAGAGGAATTTAATAGGCAAAACCCCACCTAAGCAGGGCCCGGGTACCGTTCACCTTGGCTATGAAGCACTTTGGACGGAACCGGTTAGCTAGCCAAGGTCCCAAGGACTCGGAGGGGTAGCTAGACGTGACCATACACCTAAGACACTGGCAAAAAAACTGAGGCACTCCCAGTGGGAGGGGGTTAAATAGGGAGGAAACTTCCTGTGTAGTTAATTACACCAGTGTCCATCACCTGAAGGTACTCTATAACCCACATGTAATGGCAATGCGGCTCTGTGTCCCGTGATGTACGATAAAGAAATGAGGGTTTGGTGCTGGGTTTAGAAGAATTTTGGACCCAGGTCTTTTTTTTGGCCCTGTGGCTTGCCCCTGGCCTTAGTGCCCTATGGGTGACAGAACCGCCCTGGTGCCGAGACATTTGAGGGTAGGGTCAGTGTGTTTTTTTATTATTATTTTTGCAATAAATAATAAAAAAAAATATTGTTAATCATTTTTTTTATCAGCCCTGTTGGGGGGCTATGGTGAGACAGGGAAAGGGAGTAGGGACACAGATTCCCAGTCTCTTTCTCAGCAGCCTCCGCTGCACTGAAAATAAATGGAGAGAAGACAGTGGCTCCTCTTCATTCATTAACTGAGACATTTTAATCACAGGAGGTTATGTTTCAGTTATGTGAATGGACAGAGTCAGTGATCACTTACTCTGTCCATTCAGAAAACGAAGGAGCCGGGTTTACCGGCTCCTACCTTCGCTCTCCACCCTGAGATATCAAAGGGAGAAGAGGGGGGGACAGATGCACGAAGGGGGAGAAGGGGGCTGTCAGACTTTTAAATCTATACAGGGTGATCAGTGTTTGTAACTTCCCCATCGCACTGATCACCCTGACTGCCCAGGTATCAGGTGAAGCATCGGAGCATTTGCCCGAGTACAAGTACTCGGGCAAATGCTCGGTATCGGGACAACCCTAATACTAACCAATTACACTTTTACTTTGCAGGGGGAAAAAAAGTGCTTAATTCCTCTTTAACCACTCAACAACCCGCCAATAGCCAAAGTACGGCTACGTCTGGGAGGCCGTTGGGGCGAGCACACGTAAACGGAGCGATCACTTGTAAACAAACCGGCCAGCAATGAGGGGCATGCGCGTCCCCTGCTCGCTCCTGGTGCCGACAAGCGTGCCCGGCGCGATCACCACCGGGCACCAGCGATCGCTCGTTACAGAGCGAGAACCGGGAGCTGTGTGTGTAAACACACAGCTCCCGGTCCTGTCAGGGGGAAAAATGACAGATCGTCTGTTCATACAATGTATGAACAGCGATCTGTCATTTACCCCTAGTCAGTCCAACCCCCCCTTCAGTTAGAAAACACCTAGGGAAGATAATTAACCCCTTCCTCACCCCCTAGTGTTAACCCCTTCCCTGTCAGTGGCATTTTTACAGTAATCAATGCATTTTTATAGCACTGATCGCTATAAAAATGCCAGTGGTCCCAAAAATGTGTCAAAAGTGTCTGCCATAAAGTCGCAGTACAGATAAAAATCGCTGATTGCCGCCATTACTAGTAAAAAAAATAATAATAACAATTCCATAAAACTATCCCCTATTTTGAAGATGCTCTATTTTTTGCACAAACCAATCAAACGATTATTACGATTTTATTTACAAAAAAATATGTAGAAGAATATGTATTGGCCTAAACTAAGGATTTTTTTTATATATATATATATTTTTAGGGGATATTTATTACAGCAAAAAGTTAAAAATATTATTTTTTTTTCCAAATTGTGGCTTAATTTTTGTTTATAGCGCAAAAAATAAAAACCGCAGAGGTGATCAAATACCACCAAAAGAAAGCTCTATTTGTGGGAAAAAACTTGTACTACTTGGTCAAAATATGTAACTATCATCCCCACAAAAAAAAAATATATATTTTTTAAAGCAGAGGCGCTAGAGAATAATATGTCGGGTGTTGCATTTTTTTTTATGTCACATAGTATTTGCGCAACGGTAACATAAAAGATATTACGCAGAGCAAATATATACCAAACATATCATGCTTTAAAATTGCGCAGACCCATGCAATGTTGGCAAACAACGTACATTTTTCTATCCATAGTCAACACTTGTTACCACTTTAGATTTACAGAGGAGGTCTAGTTCTATAATTACTGCCCATGATCTGACGCTCACATTGATACCTCATGTGCGGGATTTTTGCTGCTTATGTGCAAGACCGACAATGTGTTCACTTTTGCACGCTAGCACCGGGGGGCACTTTAATTTTCTTGTATTACCGTATATACTCGAGTATAAGCCGAGACACCTAATTTTACCACAAAAAATGGGAAAACGTATTGACTCGAATATAAGCCTAGGATGTCCATCTGCATGCCTCACTTTGTCTTATTGTGTCCATGCCTCACTGTGCCCATGCCTCACTGTGTCCAAGTCTAGACTAACGTTTAACATGGGAGTCTATGGAAATGGTGCCCAGCTTTGAAAAAATTGACTTGTAGAGGAAGAGAGGGGCTACATGTGTGCCAAGTTTGGGGTCCAGGGGACCTACGACCGGCCGGTACCAGGTCCCCAAAGTCCAGGAGATCAGGCACAAAAAGGTGATTAGAGTATAATAATCCGAAGGGGGCATTTTTGGCACACAAAATGTGCTGCAAAACTCAGCTTATACTCGTGTATATACGGTAATCATTTTTTACACTGTTGCTTTATTTAAAAAAAATTTATTGCTGTCACAAAGAATGTAAACATTCTTTGTGACAGCAATAGGCATGCGACAGGTACTCTATTGTAGAGTACACACAATTGAAAATTCCGACAACAAAACAATGGATTTGTTTCTGACTTAATTTTAGCTCAAACTTACCTTGTATACACACAGTCACACACGTCTAAAATTACAAAAGTCAAGAACGCGGTCATGTACAACACTACGGCGAGCTAAGAAAAATGAAGTTCAATGATCCCGAGCACGCGTAGGATTTTTGTGTTGCGGAATTGCATACAGACGATCGGAATTTCCCTCAAGAACTTTTGCCATCGAAAAAATTGAGAACCAGCTAATTTTGACAGCAAATGTCCGATGGAGCGTACACACGGTTGGAATATCCGACCAAAAGCTCACATCGAACATTTGTTGTTGGAAATTTCTATTGTGTGTACGCAGCATAAGGCTCCAAATCCATCTTCTGCCCTTAAAAGCATTGAAAACATCAAGATCAGTGTTTTTGAATACTTTTGTTTTATACATTTTTTGCATTGACATCCTGGTAAACTGGAAGTGATGTTATGTCATCGCTTCCTGTTACTCTCACGAACAGGGAATGGCTGCTCCAGGTGGGAATCCAGATGAATATCCTCCGCTGCAGATAACCAAGGTGCATGCAATGCACTAAGCAAAGCAGGAACAAAAATGGTCTCTGGACAGCCGCACTCTGAACAAATTGTAGCATTTATTAAAAGAAGGACAGCACTACACGTCACAGCAAAATTAAATAAAAACCAGACGGCTGACGCGTTTTGCACTGAAACTGGTGCATAGTCACAACTAAGCACTAGTTTCAGTGCGAAATGTGTCAGTACGGGTTTTTATTTCATTTTGCTGTTACTTGTACTGTTGTCCTTTTAATAAAGGTTACAATTTGTTCAGAGTGTGGCTGTCCAGAGAATTTGTTTTATATATAACCCCCCAACCCCCCCCCCCCCCCCCGCAGTTATGGGGCCCCATAATTCCTGATAGCGGCCCTGGCAGTGTGAACCAGGCTTAAAAGAACAACAACTGGTGGTGAACAGTAAAGAGAATCCCATCATCCCTATTTAATCACCCCGTGTAAAACAATACATTCTGCCATAAGTAGTAAGGTTTATCATTATGCACAGAACATTGAATACCGACAAGATTTCTACAAGGATTATGCCTTCCATTTAAACAAACCTGCAACACATTTTGTTCTTTTGTATTTAAATCTACAGTTTCTATTCCTCGAATATTGGCGAAAAATTCTCTAAAATATTTAATTAAACTTTTATGTGCTCCTGCTGTACTTGTCAATAACATCTGTATCTTTTCATCATCTTTTTGATCACACCAGCTTCTTTTCAACGCCTAGAAAACATGCTCTGTGCAGCTTGCCTCTTCCTGCAGCATGATTGGAAAGGAAGACAGCTAGCCCTTCAATAAATTATAACTTACACAGCTGTGCACTGCAGCAGGCTTTTTAGTTTGACCTTGCACATGCATTAGGAAAATACTCTGCTGTTGTGTTTGCATTCAGCTAGGTACACCATTCGCTTTCAAACAAACAAAAACCATGTGTACTTTAGGAGCAGAGAAAATAAAACTTTTAAAGAACAAATATTGACAGAAAAACAAGCCACTCTGTGAAAGTCCAGAGGCAGTGTTAGGTTAAACAATTCAGACAGACTTGGGGCTCATTTACATTTGCAGCTGGTAGGTAGTAAAAAGAAGATGTTGGGCCATGGTTTTACCACCCCCCTTTAAAAGCATAAAGCATTTTGGATATAGCGTGGCGATGGATTAGAACATCCATCTGTGTCCCACATGGGAGAATCATCCTCTCCATTTGTCCTGTTTCCATCATCACCAAAGTGAAAGTAAATCAGAGTTGTCACCAGAAATATATATATATATATATATATATATATATATATATATATATACACACCATTTTGGATAAAATGAGAATTGCACTTTTTTTGCTTAGAATAAAGAGCACGATTCTCGTGACGCAACATCTTTCACATTATACAAACAAATTGGCTAACTATACAGTTTTGTTTTTTTCATTGAAAAAGTGTATTTTTCCCCAAAATTTGCTTTCGAAAGACTGCTGCGCAAATAAAGTGAGACAAAATATTGCAATGATCACCATTTTATTCTCTAGGGTCTCTGCTAATTCATATATTATATATACATATATACATATACACACACATATATACATACATACATACACACACACACACACAGTATACATACCCTGGCGCAGAACTTATGAATTTCTTGGCCATTTTTCAAAGAATATGAATAACACAAAAAAAAATTAAAATCAGCTAAACACTAACCATGAGTGAAAGAAATGTTTTTGTGTTATCATACATATTCTCTAAAAGATGGCCAAGAAATCTAATTCTGCCAGGGTATGTAAACTTACGAGCACAACTGTATATATAATGTTTGGGGGTTCTAAGTTTTCTAGCAAAAAAAAAAAAAATACTGATTTTAACTTGTAAGCAAACATGTCAGAAAGGTCTGGTCTTGAAGTGGTCAAACTAAACCTCATTTACAGACCAAAGTTTATCCATTTGATCTAAAAATCAAATGATACAAAGCATCTCTTCTCCATCTCTCAGCACTTTTTTTGACAGCTCTGAGTAGAGAATGGCTCTGCTCTGTTTACTGTTTGAATCGAGATCACAATTGTATAACCATTATTAATGCAACTCTAATACAGGGGAAATCTTTCAGGGACGGTTCACACCCGTTCTGCAGTGCAGTTCTTTCTTTCTGCATCAAAAATGCATGAAGAGTAGGTTATAAGGTTTAGAATGGCATAGATCACATCAGTAAAAAAAACAAACAAAAAAAAACAGCTTTTTCAGGCACAGAACTGTACTGCAGTGCGTTAAATGGCATAAAAAACGCACCAGGCCCCAGTACAGTGGGGGGGACAACAGGAAAAATAAAAAAAAGGCCTCTGGAAATGCATCAAAAATGCACTGGAATGCACCGGAATGCATTAAAAGGGTGTTAAAAACTTTTGCATAGTAGCAACTCAGCCGCAAATGTCTCAGAGCAGACATGGAGGTTCTCCAGACCGTCCCCTCAGAGCCCTTGTTCGTCTCCTGCTTTGGCAGGATCTACAGTCCCCCCCCCCCCCCTCCACGGGAAGCAGGAGAGTTAAAAAGTGAGATGGAGGATTTCAAGGCCCAAATTCAAGCGCTCCCTACCAGAGCCAATATAACTTCCTTGGTTACAAAGGTGGAAGAGGCGCACTCCAGGGATCTGGAGATGGCCAGAAATTAAATACAGGGTTTGGAGGTCCGTGCAGCAGAAGGGGAGAGTGGATTAAAGGCTCTGGAGCAGCGTGTGAGGGTGCTGGAAAAAGAGGCATATGCAGATGCAGGTTTCTGTCTCCTTACAGCTGCAGCTGGAGGATCTCCAGGATAGGAGTCGCCGCAACAACTTGCATATACAAGGGGTCCTAGAACCAGCAGAACAGGAAGACCTTCAAGACATGGTAAAGTGCATTTTGCAAAAATCATCATAGTTATAAGAAGGGGGGGATTTCATTCTGTGTGTTTATTTCTGCTTTCCCTGAACTTTCCCTCTATGCTGTCACACTGACAATTGGTTCAGACCTGCCCAGGAAGAGGTCTCAGGAGATATGGTTAAAGGGAGACAGGCGGGGTAAAGGATATGTTTGACATGCTGTATCAATGGGATAAAGGGTATTCAAGTAATATGACTGTGTGGGTCCAGCTGAGAGGCTGAGCAAAATGATCAAGGCTAGAAGTCTACCGAGTTCTGGGGGGGGGGTTACTTTGGGGGGTGGTGACGGATGTTGGGGAGGGTGTGGTTTAGGGGAATTAGTTTAAGGGGGGTACCACAAGGCAACTTTGAGGAGAGAGAGGAAGAGTGAGCCAAGGAAGAAGGGAGGTCATCCCTTCTCTCCAAGATCTCTCCCCAACTTGATCCTTCTCTTTGTTTTGTTTTTTTGGGGGGGGATTGGGATAAGATGCTAGGGAGCGGGCGGGGGTAAAATTAAAATTAGTAAGTAATATATTTCGGCACGCTGAAGTGGATGGAAGGAGCTGAAGGAGGGAACAGGGAATCCCTCACTGGGGGCATGAACGGGTAATTCCCCCCTATTAGGACAACACTCATTGGGGGTAGGGAGTGAGAGTTTCTAAAGCATTTGCTTTGGGATATCCTTGGGGAGAAGGGGAGGTTCAGTATTTATCCCTTCTCTCCAGAGAAATCAGATTAGAGCAGGGGGAGGGTAGTTTTTGTTGGGGTTTCTTCTTTTTTTTCTTTTTTTCGTTGTTTGTTTGGCTTCTCCCTCTCTTCCCGCACCGCCCGTCGCGACCGGGTTTTCCCTTAGTGGGTTGTTGAGGTCTTCCCGGCCTCTGAGGTTTGTTTTGGAATTGTGTTCGGTCGGCCTAGAAATGGATTCCCTTTCAATAATATCAATTAATGTAAAGGGATTAAATATCCCGGAAAAGAGGCGGATTCTATTACAGGAATTGAAGAAAAGGGGAGTAACATAGCATTTGTACAAGAGACACATTTTAGGAAAGGGGGGGCTCCTCTTTCTTAGAAACAGAGTTTTTCTGACGGTATACTACGCGATGAACCCGGTGGCAAAGAAGGGGGGGGGGGTATCAATTTTAATCTCAAATAACACCCCATGGTCATTTACAGATTCCCTGGTGGACACCGGGGGGGGGGGCAGTATTTAGCATTGAAAGGGACTATAGGGGATTAGTAATGACGCTGGCCACTTTCTATGCCCCAACACACAACAGGATTTGTTCCTGAGGAAGTTCTTTCCAGGAAGGACAGCTGATCCTGGGAGGGGATTTAAATATTCCCCTTGATCCTAGTGTGGATACATCATCCGGAGGCTCGTCAGCTGCGGCGGGAACCCGGAAACTAATACAGGATTTTTTTTAATACAGCTTACCTGTAAAATCCTTTTCTTGGAGTACATCACGGGACACAGAGCGGCATATTCATTACTATACGGGTTATATGGAGTACATTCAGGTGATGGACACTGGCAATCTCAAACAGGAAGTCCCCTCCCTATATAACCCCCCTCCCATAGAGGGAGTACCTCAGTTTTGTAGCAAACAGTATGCCTCCCAAAAATGTTCCCATAAGAGGGGTGGGAGCTCCGTGTCAGGTACAGGTACAGGTAAGCTGTATTAAAAAAATCCATTTTTCTTTCTCGTACATCACGGGACACAGAGCGGCATATTCATTACTATACGGGATGTCCGAAAGCAATGCTTTGAGGGGAGGGAGACATCTTCCCAAAGGGATTTAATTTAGAGGTATACTCAAAAAATAATAGTCAAGAAATAAATTCGAATTTTAAATCAAGTGTGCCCCCGATCCCGAGGATCTTAAACCACAGCCTGTAGTACTGCCTGCCCAAAGGCTGCATCCGCATTCCTTCTCACGTCCAACTGATAAAACCTTGTAAACGTGTGGACTGATGACCACGTTGCCGCCTTGCATATTTGAGCCATAGAGATCTGATGGTGTGCTGCCCAGGAAGCGCCCATGGCCCTGGTAGAATGGGCCTTTACTGACAAAGGAGGAGGCAACCTCTTCAAACCATAGGCCTGAATGATTAATTGTCTAATCCATCTCGAGATGGTGGACTTTGCAGCTGCCTGTCCCTGTTTTCCGAATCTTTTCTGTAGCTTTAAGATAGGCCCTCATGGCCCTGACAATATCCAAGGTATGCAGCAACCCTTCCTTTCTAGAAGTGGGTTTCGGAAAGAAGGATGGTAGTACCAAATCCTGGTTCAGGTGAAAACTGGATATAACCTTTGCTAGAAAGGAAGGATGAGGCCGGAGAACCGCCCTGCCCTTATGTAGAATGAGATATGGTTCCTTACAAGATAAGTCTGCCAATTCTGACACTCTCCTGGCCGAAACTATGGCGACCAGAAATACCAACTTTCTTGTCAGTAAAACCAAAGGAATTTCAGCCAACGGCTCAAAGGGTTGTTTCTGTGGAGTCGACAGAACAAGATTTAAGTCCCATGGACAAAGCGGTGACTTGACAGGAGGATTAATACGCAAGACCCCCTGTATGAAGGTCTTAACCAGCGAGTGGGTGGCCAGCAGCCTCTGAAACCACACTGACAAAGCTGAAATCTGTCCCTTGATTGTGCTTAATGCCAGGCCTTTATCCACTCCTAGCTGGAGAAAACTTAATACTCTATCAATGGTATACTTGCGGGAATGCCATCTCTTGGATTCACACCAGCCTACGTAGGCCCTCCAAACCCTGTAATAAATTACCCTGGAGGCCGGCTTTCTAGCCTTAATTAGGGTAGGAATTACCTGCCTAGACAGACCTCTACCCCCGAGAATCAGGGATTCAGCCGCCAGGCCGTCAAATTTAGACGCCGTAATGCAGGGTGGAGGATCAGGCCTTGTGAGAGTAGGTCTGGTCATAGAGGAAGAGTCCAAGGGTCTCCCACTGCCATCTTCAGGACCAGTGAGTACCATGCCCTCCGGGGCCAAGCTGGGGCTACTAGGATGACTGGCTTATGCGCAACAGGCGGGGAAGTAACTGTAGCGGGGGAAATGCATATAGAAGTTTGAATTGATGCCAAGGGCAAACCAACGCATCGGTTCCGCAGGCCATAGGGTCCCTTGCTCAAGACATGAACCTGTCTAGCTTCTTGTTGAACCTTGATGCCATTACATCTATGTCTGGCACTCCCCACTTCTGGCAAATTGTCTGAAAGACCAGGGGATGCAGAGACCACTCCCCCGGTGACAGAGTCTGGCGACTTAGGAAGTCTGCCTGCAGGTTGTCCACTCCGGGAATGAATATCGCCGAAATGCAGGGTACATAAACCTCTGCCCACCGAAAAATCAAGCTCACCTCTCTTTGAGCGGCTTGACTCCTGGTTCCCCCTTGGTGGTTTATGTATGCCACCGCTGTGGCATTGTCTGACTGAATTCTCACCGGGGACCCCTGTAATCTGGATGTCCATGCCAGGAGGGCTAGCCGAGCAGCTCTGATCTCCAAGACATTGATGGGCAGCTGCCTCTCCGCCTCTGCCCAAGTTCCCTGGCGAGTGAACCCATCCAAGACCGCTCCCCAGCCTACCAGGCTGGCGTCTGTGGTAACTACCTTCCAGACTACGGGGCTGAAAGACTTTCCCTCCAGAAGATTCTGAAGGTTTAACCACCAGGCCAGACTTTGCTGGACCCTTGATGATAGCGTCAAAGGGAACTCCAAGGCCTGTGCTCTCTTGCTCCAGGCTGCTAGAATGGCTGCCTGTAGGACGCGAGTGTGGATCTGAGCGTATGGTACCGCCTCGAACGTGGCCACTAGCTTGCCTAGTAATCGCATACACAGGCGACTAGTTGGTTCCCTTTTGCTTAGAACCAACTGAACCAACACCTTGATAGCCTTGACCTTTACAAGGGGCAGGAACACCCTTTGTTGTTCTGTGTCTAATCACATGCCGAGATATTCCAACTGTTTTGTAGGATGAAATGCTGATTTTTCCCGGTTTAGGACCCAGCCGAACCTCTCGAGGTACTGGACCATGAGGTCTACTGCTCGTTCCAGACAAGGCCGCGAGTGATCTATGATTAAAAGGTCGTCCAAGTATGCTAGGACCGTGACCCCTTGGATCCTTAGATTGGCTAGAATTGGAGCTAGGACCTTCGTGAATACTCGGGGGCGGTAGCCAGCCCGAAGGGGAGCGCCACGAATTGGAAGTGTGGCTGACCCACTGCGAAGCGTAAAAATCTTTGATGTGGCTGAAAGATTGGTACATGAAGGTAAGCATCCTTTATGTCTATAGAAGCCAGAAAGTCGTCCTTCTGGAGCGTGGCGTCTGCTGACCGAACGGATTCCATCCGGAAGGAGCGAACTCTTAGGTAAACATTTAAACCCTTTAGGTCCAAGATTGGTCTGACATCGCCGTTGGGCTTTGGTATGACAAACAGATTGGAATAGAAACCTAGCCCTTGTTCTTGGGCTGGTACCTCTATTATCACGCCCTGGTAAAGCAGGTGATCCAAAGCCGCCAACATCGAGGCCTTTTTTGTCGGATCGTTTGGTACCCTTGACTCCTGAAAATGAGGTGGAGGAAACTTCAGAAATTCTAATCTGTAGCCTGTGGTCACAGATGACCGGACCCATTTGTCGGGGATGTTGGCTTCCCAAACCTCTGAGAAGAGACAAAGCCTTCCCCCCACTCGCGTGAGTGGGGGCGCCCCTTCATAAGGCAGACTTAGGGGCTGGCTTTGTTGGCTTGCGATACCATGGCCTCTTACCCCCAGAGGCCTGTCCCTGCGATTTATTGTTAAAGTTTGATCGGGCAGGAGGCCGTCGATACTGCCTGGAATTTGAGGGCCCCGGAACAGGGGAGAGCTGCCTTTTAAATGTAGGACCCCGGAATTTCTTTTTGACTGGTAAAAGGGTACTTTTGCCACTTGAAATAGTCTGAATGTATTTATCCAGATCCTCTCCGAAGAGTCGTCCTCCATGGAAGGGAAACCCTGCCAGAAGCTTTTTGCATGGGTGCTCAGCCGCCCAATTCTCCAACCATAAGAGCCTTCTCATATGCACTAAAAATAGTGACAAACGAGAGGCCTGCTGGATGGAATCTTTTATAGCATCCACCGCAGAGCTCTGGGAATGTCAGAAAACTCTTCTGCCTGTTGGGCAGGAATGTCTTTAAGCATTTGTTTTGTCTGGTCTTTTAACGCCTGACAAACTCCAATTGCAGCCACTGCTGGCTGTACCACTGCTCCTGCCGTAGCAAAGGATGCCTTTAAAAGTGTCTCTAAACGTTTATCAACCGGGTCATTAAACATTTGTATGTTTTCCACCGGGCAAGTTAATGATTTATTCACACATGAGACGGCTGCGTCCACAACTGGGAGCGCCCACTTCTTAGAAAATTTCTCTTCCATAGAGTAAATAACAGAAAACCTCTTAGGCGGCAGAAAAATCCTGTCTGGTCATACCCAATCCTGGAAAATCAATTCTTCTAACAGAGGATGGACCGGAAAAAACGTGTTGCTCAAAGGCGCTTTTAAAGAGCTTAGAGAGGATACCGCAGGAACCTGAGGCTCTGGTAATGGCAAATTAAATGCAGAGCGGACCATTTCTGTCAAAGACTGGACCCATAACCTCTCCGTTTGGGAGTCTGAAAACGGTTCCTCAGAGGTAGATTCTTCAATCCCTGAACCCTCTAGGTTCCGGTCCAATTAATCTTCCTGAAATTCTAATTCCTCCGGAGAGAGAATTTCAGCGTCCGAGGATACGGATTTTGGCGATGGGGATCTAGTCCGCTTCTTGCCAGGAATAGAGCTAGCGATCATAGCTGCTAATCTTTTCTCTAGCCCCCCTAGGGTGACGGCTAGCATCTCCTCTGTGACAAACACAGGGTTGGGCTGATATGGGCCAGCCTCAGCACCAGACCCCCCTAATGGCTCATCCAAGGCGACCCTTATAGGAATAAGCTGCGGGGAAAGTACCGGCATATCATCAGAATCAGAGGGGGAACCCTTTTGTTTTTTGGCCTTTTTTGTACCTTTTGACCCCGAACCCTTGGAAGCCATAATACAAAACCGAGGGACTCCGCCTACAACAACAGACTGTTGTGGCCAGGAGTACAAAACTAGGGTTTAGGGGACAATAGGACCACCAATGCCCAAAAACCGGTGGGGCCAGTATGTTTTTTTTTATATTATTATATATATATCTTTTTTTTTTTTTTTAAACATACAGCACCACCCCAATTTGTTTGCCAGCATCCAACCTGTTGCCAATTTTAGGCTTAACACAATTGCATTGGAGCAAACTCCAGCAAGTACTACCCCTCTTCCGCCACCGGGAGTCACTGTTCTGCCGCTCTGCGTCCTCTCCCTTCCAGATCAGCCTTAGACTGAGCCATGATCGCAGCCTGCTGTGTATAACAGCGATTGAAGGCACGCCTTCTAGTGACGCTGCAGGCACGCTCCCCGCCCCCCCTCCCCGAACGGCGCGAAAAACTTCTATTTGACGTGCCCGCGCGCGCGCGTGCGTATGCCGGGGGAGGGGAGCACATGGAGGAGACGCGCTTCTGGAGAGACCCAGGAATGCAGGCTAGAGGATCGTCCATACGGTGCTTCAGGCGGCAGATTCAAACCCCGGTCAGGTAGGACTTTCAAAAGGCCCCACAGGAGTCCTTATCAGCCCTGAGACAGATCTCTAAAAGAAGACCTTCCCAACCAGCGAGCAGCAGGTAGCTAGCAAAACTTATTTTAGACAGGGGGACCAAGTGATGGGGGGAAAATCAGATCATCCTGTCTCCCAGACATAGTGACCATGGCTGCCCCCATGCAGAGCATACTCAGGCTACCCCCCTTAAGATCTCCCCTGGAGAGCCTGCTGTCGAACCAAGTCCTCTTACCTGCTCCACGCCGCAGGACGTTTGCCTAGCAAAAATGGTCCAATCTTCTCCCATCTCCGTGGGTAGCGTAGTAGACCTTCAGGCACTGGGGTCCTGGAAGGAACCAACTGTCCTGGACCTATACAGCACCCTGGCAAACAGGATCTTATGTTTTTTTTAAAAACTCCAAGTCCCGGGCCCAGGGTCCAGCCCTCTAGAGAGGAGCATTATAGGCAAAACCCCACGGTTTGGGGCCCGGGTACTGTCCACTTTGGCACTGAGGCACCTTGGACAGATCCGGTTAGCCCGCCTTTAATCCCAAGGATGTGGAGGCAAAGCTATTCCGTGACCAACACCTAAGACACTGGCGAAAAAACTGAGGTACTCCCTCTATGGGAGGGGGTTATATAGGGAGGGGACTTCCTGTTTGAGATTGCCAGTGTCCATCACCTGAAGGTACTCCATATAACCCGTATAGTAATGAATATGCTGCTCTGTGTCCCGTGATGTACGAGAAAGAAACGGCATTAATACGAGATTAATAGATATATAGAGAATGACACACCCAGGGGAAGGAGATTACTCCTTTTATTCTATCCCTCATAAGACATATTCTCGTATAGATTATTATTTTATCCAACATAATCAGTTACATGCAGTTAAGGAGGTCGAAATAGGGATCACGCCCCAATCCTTCTGAAATACACACTAGGGGACTCTCGGCCTCCCGGATCTGGGTCTTGGAGGCTGAATTAGAGTCTGTTACAAAATGATGTCGTAATGGAAGATGTACGGAGGGAATTAAAGTGGTATTTTAAGACAAATGATACTCCAGACTATAATCTAGGGGTGGTCTTGGAGGCCCACAAGGTGGTGATAAGGGGTGTCTTGATGAAACATGGGGCAAGTATAAAGAGGGAAAGGGAATTAAAGTCAACAGCCCTTATGACAGATATTTCACGTTTAGCAACAAGACATAAACAGAATCCGAGTCCATAGTTTGAAAGGGACCTCCTGGCGGCACGTAGACAAATCACTGAACTACTTCTATATAGAATGAAAAGGGCAATACAGATAGGTAGAAGGCAGAACTACGAACTTGGTAACAAATGTGGGAAGCAACTGGCTAGCTCGTTGAGGGAACAACAAATAAGGACTTATATTCCAATGATTTTGGGAGCAGGAGGGGAGAAACTCATTTTACCAAGGGAGAGATGGCACAGAGATTCGGGGACTTTTATAGTACTTTGTTCAATTTCAAACAAGTTCTCAGGATCACGTGGCAATTGGAAATTATATATCAACATCAGGTATTTTGAGTTTGACGTCAGAGATGAGCCAAGAGATGGAAAAGCCAATCACGATAGAAGAGATACAGGGAGGCACTGAAAAGGGGTAAGGGAGGAAAATCACTGGGCCCAGATCGGCTTTCTATTCAATACTATAGACTTATTTTTCCAATATTGGGACCATTCATGGTAAAGATGTTTAACGGGCTAGGAGAGACAGGGGACTTTCACACTGAATCCCTGAAAGCAGTGATAGCGGTTATACCCAAGGAAGGAAAGGACCCCTCCCAATGTGGGAGCTACAGACCAAAATCATTATTGAATGAGGACCTGAAGCTCTTTGCCAAGATTTTGGCACATACCCAGCCTGGTCAATAAAGATCAGGTGGGATTTGTGCAGATGCGTGAAGCACGGGACAACACGGTTAAGACCTTGAATTTGATCCACTTGGCTGGCACTTCCCGAACCCCATGTGTCTTTCTTGGAACGGATGCTGAAAAAGCTTTTGACCGGATAAATTGACAATTTATGTTCATGGTACTAAGACACATTGGGTTTGGCAATGAGATGTTACAATGGATAGCAAGTAACTACACCCACCCGACGGCTCAGGTCTGTCAGGGCATTAGAACTGCCCGTTCGCGGCCGTTTACCGCGAGCGCGCGCATGCGCGGCTCGGGCGCGTGCGTGCATGTATTAGGCGCGCGCGTGCGCGGTATAGGCGCGCGTTGCGGGCGCGCGCACGGGCGCGCACGGACACACTCCACATCCGACCAATCAGTGGCTTAGGCGGGCTATTTAAGCCAGCCTCTTCCTCCTGTCTGGTTGCTGGCTTGTCACAGCTTCTAAAGTGAATCTGATACTTACTACCTTTTGATCCTGATCCTTTGACCTTTGGCTATTGTTTACCGGACTGCTGCTTTTCTCCTGCTCCTTGACCTTTGGCTTGAACTATCGGACTTCCTGATTTCTCCAACCCTCCTGACCACGGCCTGTTTCCCGGATTAATCTTCTGCTTGCTCCCAGCTCCAGCTATCCGGACTTCCGGACCATCTCTGTGTGCTTCCTCAGCCGACTCAGTGACCTGCTTCCAGATCAGTCTCTGCTCCACGGATCCAGTCTACGTCCACCTGTCGGTTCCGGTGCCTCCGGGTGCGTCCGTCCCCCTGTACCCACTCCAGGGGGCGGATCGCGCTAGGTCGCAAAGGGAGCCGCCCTCAGCATCTCGGCCTTGGTGAGTTTATCCTTAAATACCGTGATAGTACAAGCCAGCCAGATGTCCGAGGCCGACAGGGCGCGCTCCCCCTTCGAGACCCTGTGCCTACAAGTCTCAGCACTCACCGACGCAGTACAGAAGTTGCAGGACGGATACGTACAAATGGATGGTCGCCTCCAACAAATGGCTGTCACGCCTGGATCCACGGCCCCTCCCGCGGCTCCAGCTATGGGAGCATCCACCTCCCAGTCTTCTCCAGGACCAGCAGTGGTTGTTTCTCACCCAGAACCTCGCGTTCCAACACCTGAGCGATTCTCTGGCGACCGCAAGAAATTCCGGGCATTCAAAAACGCATGCTCACTGTACCTGGCCCTGCAACCTAGAACTTTCTGTTCGGAAGCCGTGAAAGTAGGCTTTGTGATTTCTTTACTCACGGATGAGCCACAGGCTTGGGCACACAGCCTACTGGAACAGAAGAGCCCAATACTGGACACTTTAGACACTTTTTTTAAAAACATGTCTGAACTATATGATGACCCCCTCCGTTCAGCTACGGCCGAAGCTACTCTCCACCAGCTAAACCAAGGGAGGAGACCAGTGGAGGACTTTATTGCGGAATTCCGAAAGTGGTCTGCTGACACAGGGTGGAATGAGGCCGCTCTAAAATATCAATTCCGCCAAGGTCTCTCGGAGTCCCTCAAGGACGAATTGGCTAGAATTGATCCACCTGCTACTTTGGAAACTTTGATTCAATCAGCTACCCAACTTGACAGACGCCTACGTGAGCGACGTTCAGAACGCTGTCAAACCACTCGTCCCAGCTGGACCCCACCAAGGTTCCCTCCAGCTCCTCCGCCTCTCCCGGTTCCGCCCGCTTTCCCGCTTCAGGACCCTGAGCCCATGCAACTCGGGATGATCCGGGCTCCCCTCACGCCTGAAGAGAGGCAGCGTAGACGCCAGTCAAACCTGTGCCTGTATTGCGGTGGAGCAGGCCACTTCCTCCGCACTTGTCCCATTAGACCCAGTAAGTCTAGACCATCATCCACCTTCAATTACCACATTACCAACTTACCTCAGACTTATGTTGTCCTCTTTCTCTCCCTACAGCTCCCGGAGGGGGCGACCCGGCTACCGGCCATCGTTGACTCTGGGGCCTGCAGCTGCTTCTTAGACTCCGCCCTGGCCCAGAAGCTGCAGATCCCTTGTCGTCCTAAGGACCTCCCCTTACCGATCCATCTGGCAGACGGCTCACTTCCCCGCTCAGGACTTGTGACCCACGAAACCCTACCTATTCCTGCCGTCTCGGATACCGGACACCAAGAATACCTATGCTTAGACCTTATCCCGTCTCCTTTAGCCCCCATCATCTTGGGTCTTCCATGGCTACAAGTGCACCAACCCAGTATAGACTGGGGCGAAAAGGAGATCAAATTCCCCTCAGTCTATTGTGCCCAACACTGCCTCACACCTACTAAACCCGCTTGTGCTACCTTGATGGCAGCGTCAGAAGACCTTCAACACGTTCCCGCGGTTTATTCAGAATATAGAGACGTGTTTGACAAACAACAGGCACACCGCCTTCCTCCGCACCGGTCATACGACTGCCCTATTGACCTGTTGCCTGGTTCTAAGATCCCTTTCGGAAGAATTTTTCCTTTATCAGAGACTGAATTAGTAGCCCTTAAAGCTTACATCGACGAAAACTTAGAAAAGAAATTCATTCGTCCTTCCTCTTCCCCAGCTGGGGCAGGGATCTTCTTCGTCGAGAAAAAAGATGGCTCCCTCAGGCCTTGCATCGATTATCGGGAGTTGAATAAAATAACCATCAAGAACCGGTATCCCTTACCCCTGATCCCGGAACTATTCCAGCGATTCCGTTCAGCCCGGGTTTTCTCCAAACTCGACCTCCGGGGTGCATACAACCTCATCCGAATCCGGCCCGGAGACGAGTGGAAGACAGCTTTCAGGTCAAGGTTTGGCCACTTTGAATATCTGGTGATGCCTTTCAGGCTCTGTAATGCCCCTGCCACTTTCCAGCACCTGGTAAATGACATTTTCCGCCAATTCCTGGATGACTTCCTGGTCGTCTATCTAGATGACATCCTCATCTTCTCAGTATCCCTTGAAGTGCACCGGGTCCACGTTAAACAAGTCCTAACCATCCTCAGGCAACATAAATTATACCTTAAAGCTGAGAAGTGCGAATTTGAAAAGACCACCATTCAGTTCTTGGGCTTTACCATCTCGACCAATGGGATATCCATGGATCCGCAGAAAGTTAAAGCAGTCCAGGACTGGCCAGCTCCGACCGACAAAAAGGGGGTACAGCGGTTTATTGGCTTTGCCAACTTTTACCGAAGATTCATTGCCGGCTTTTCATCCACTGTGTCTCCTATTACCAAACTAACCCAGCAGGGATGTCGTTTTCACTGGTCCCAGGAAGCACAGGAGGCATTCACAAAGCTCAAAACCTTGTTTTCTTCCGCGCCTGTTCTAAAACACCCAGACCCAACCTTGCCCTTTATCTTGGAGGTGGACGCTTCGGAAATAGCCATCGGAGCAATCCTATCGCAGAGACAGGGACCCAAATCTCTGCTACATCCTGTAGCTTATGCGTCACGGAAACTAAGCTCCCCGGAAAGAAACTATGACGTCGGTGACGGGGAATTACTGGCCATTAAGTTTGCCTTGGAGGAATGGAGGTATCTCCTGGAAGGTGCCCTTCACCCCATTCTGATTTTTACGGACCATAAAAACCTAGAGTACTTGCGATCCGCCAAACGTCTGAGACCAAGACAAGCTCGTTGGGCCTTATTCTTCACTCATTTTCAGTTCCACATCACCTTCAGACCGGGGTCTAAGAATGGGAAAGCAGACGCCCTTTCCAGAATGTTCACCGAAACACCCGATCCGCTGGAGCCTAGTACCATCCTAACCCCTAAGAACTTTTTATTAATTTCTCCAATTGACCTACTGACCTCTCTTAAAAGGGCCTCAGATCAATGCACCGACGAACTGGCACTCTCTCTGGAGAAACAAGACGGTCTACTGTGGTCACGGGGCAAAGTCTTTGTACCTACAGAAACAAGGCAATTGGTATTAAGCACATTCCACGATCACAAGCTGGCAGGCCACTTCGGAACACGGAAGACCGCGGAGTTGATCGGACGCTCTTTCTGGTGGCCAAAATGGAAATCAGACTGTAAGACCTACGTATCTTCTTGTACCCGCTGCCAACGTTGTAAGGGTCCGAACATCAAGTCCTGGGGCCTTCTCAAACCCCTTCCTGTTCCGGAACGCCCCTGGACAGATGTGTCAATGGATTTCATCGTAGACCTGCCTCCCTCCGAAGGCTTTACTACGATTCTAGTGGTAATTGACCGATTGTCTAAATTAGCACACTTCCTGCCTATGATTGGTACACCCTCCGCATCTGAGACAGCCAAAATTTTTTTTAAGGAAATCATAAGACTCCATGGGACACCCAAGAGCATCGTGTCAGATAGGGGTGTGCAATTTACTTCTAAATTCTGGAGGGAGCTCTGCAAGTCGCTTGAAATTAAGATCTGCCTCTCGTCTGCCTACCATCCGCAGTCCAATGGCCAGACAGAGAGGACCAACCAAACGTTGGAGCAATACCTCCGTTGTTTCTGTTCATCATCTCAAGACGACTGGGCCTCTTTGCTACCAGCGGCAGAGTTTGCCTACAACAATTCGGTTCACTCATCTACTAACCAGACCCCGTTTTGGGCCAACCTCGGATACCATCCTACCTTCCTTCCGGACTCCATTCCTGAAATTTCGGTCCCAGCTGTCCAGGAACGTATAGTTGCCATGCAACAAAACTTCCAGAAACTCCAGGAGACCATGCACCAAGCCCAAAAGAGCTACAAGAAATTTTTCGACAGGGGGAGGAAGGACTGCCCGAATTTCGAAGCTGGCGAAAAGGTCTGGTTATCGGCCACAAACCTCAAATTACCAATCCCTTCCCGGAAACTTGGCCCTAGGTTCATCGGCCCATTTAAAATCAAGCGGAAGATCAACCCTGTGGCTTTCGAACTAGAATTACCAGACTCTTATAGGATCCATCCTGTCTTTCACGCATCCCTGCTCAAACCTTTCATACCAGACACCTTCCCTGGAAGAGAAGAACTCCCACCGCCTCCGGTGGTGATCGAAGGTGAAAAGGAATTCGAGGTGGAATCCATTCTGAGCTGTCGAAAGAGGGGGAGGCAACTTCAGTACTTAATCAAGTGGAAGGGTTACCCTCCTGAGGACAATTCCTGGGAGCCCTCCAGAAATTTACATGCCCCTCGGCTGATCCGAACGTTCCATCGGGACCATCCGGAGTTGATGAACAGTTTGGGCGTCCGGAGCCCGCCCCTTGGGGGGGGGCACTGTCAGGGCATTAGAACTGCCCGTTCGCGGCCGTTTACCGCGAGCGCGCGCATGCGCGGCTCGGGCGCGCGCGTGCATGTATTAGGCGCGCGCGTGCGCGGTATAGGCGCGCGTTGCGGGCGCGCGCACGGACACACTCCACATCCGACCAATCAGTGGCTTAGGCGGGCTATTTAAGCCAGCCTCTTCCTCCTGTCTGGTTGCTGGCTTGTCACAGCTTCTAAAGTGAATCTGATACTTACTACCTTTTGATCCTGATCCTTTGACCTTTGGCTATTGTTTACCGGACTGCTGCTTTTCTCCTGCTCCTTGACCTTTGGCTTGAACTATCGGACTTCCTGATTTCTCCAACCCTCCTGACCACGGCCTGTTTCCCGGATTAATCTTCTGCTTGCTCCCAGCTCCAGCTATCCGGACTTCCGGACCATCTCTGTGTGCTTCCTCAGCCGACTCAGTGACCTGCTTCCAGATCAGTCTCTGCTCCACGGATCCAGTCTACGTCCACCTGTCGGTACCGGTGCCTCCGGGTGCGTCCGTCCCCCTGTACCCACTCCAGGGGGCGGATCGCGCTAGGTCGCAAAGGGAGCCGCCCTCAGCATCTCGGCCTTGGTGAGTTTATCCTTAAATACCGTGATAGGTCAGAGTGAATGGAATATTGTCTCCACTTTTTAGGCTGTCGAATGGGACAAGACAGGGGTGCCCGCTATCACAGCTTTCATTTGCGTTATCAGTGGAGCCCTTACTAAGTAGGATTCGATTGAATCCAGATATTAAGGGGGTGTCTCTGGGAGGTACAGAATACAAGATCTCAGCATATGCGGACGATATGATGTATAGCTTGACCAGCCCAATGGTATCCCTTCCTAGTTTGCTACAAGAACTGAAGATATATGGAGACCTATCAAACTAAGATTAATTACGATAAATCAGAAGCGATGGGAGTGGCGATTTCGGAGAAAGAATTAAAGTTATTGAAATCTAATTATAAATTCAAATGGTCTAATATCTCTTACGGTGGCCTAACACAAGTTTATTAACTTAATTTTGTAACATTACTGGCAAAAGCACGGATCCTCCTGGATGGATGGCAGAAGGGGTTCCATTCGTGGTTTGGGAGGGCTAACATTATTAACCACTTCGTTACCGGGCCTACAGTAGGTGACTGGGATATTGTGTCAATCTCGCTCCCTTTCTCGGCGAGATTGACCACCTACGAGCCCCATCGCGGGAGCCAGCGCCGAGCTGGCTTGCCGCGATGGAGAGCGAGCGCGTCATAGAAGCGACGGGGATCCGACGCGGATTCCCGCCAATTCTACACGTGGGCGGAGTTTGTTATGAATCCTGAAGGAGAAATCCCCGCCGGATTTTTAAAGAAAAATCCGGCATGGGTTCCCCCCTCAGGAGCATAACGGGCCCTTAGGTCGGTTACGGGTTGTAAGGAGACCCCCTACGCCGAAAAAACGGCGTGGGGGTCCCCCCACAATCCATAACAGACCCGTATCCAAAGCACGCCGGCCGGCCGGTCAGGAAGGGAGTGGGGGCGAGCGAGCGCCCCCCCCCTCCTGAGCCGTACCGGGCAGCATGCCCTCAACATGGGGGGGTCAGGTGCTCTGGGGTAGGGGGCGCACTGCGGCCCCCCACCCCAGAGCACCCTGTCCCCATGTTGATGAGGACAGGGCCCCTTCCCGACAACCCTGGCCGTTGGTTGTCGGGGTATGCGGGCGGGAGGCTTATCGGAATCTGGAAGCCCCCTTTAATAAGGGGGCCCCCAGATACCGGCCCCCCACCCTAAGTGAATGAGTATGGGGTACATTGTACCCCTACCCATTCACCTGCAAAACAAAAGTTTAAACACAAATAAACCACACAGTGTATTGAAATATTTTATTAGTTGGCCGCCGGGGGGGGGGTGTGTATGATCGCTTTTAGAAAAGCGCCCCCCTCCGGCGGGCTTCTGTGGGGGGGTGGGTGCCGCCGTCTGGTTCTTTTCCGCCGCCGGGGGGGGCGCTTTGATAAAAGCGCCCACCACCCGGCGGGCTTCTTTCGACGTCTTCGGCGGCTGGGGGGTCTTCTCCCACTCTCCGGGGTCTTCTCCCGCTCTCCGGGGGTCTTCTCCGCTCTCCGGGGGTCTTCTCCGCTCTCCGGGGGTCTTCTTCTTCTTCAGGACTCGCCGCCGCTATCTTCGTGTGTTAGCTCAATTACTAGCGGCGGCGGTCCCCTCTTCTGCGACGTCGGCGTCTTCTTCTTCTTCTTCTTCTGCTGTCCAGATGTTGACGCGACGCTTCCTCCCGCTGTTATGCCCGGCGCGCGGCTCGCAGCGAAATATATAGGCCTGTCTTGTGACGTCGCAGTCCCATCATGCTCCGGTAGGTATCACGTGGTACCTACCGGAGCATGATGGGACTGCGACGTCACAAGACAGGCCTATATATTTCGCTGCGAGCCGCGCGCCGGGCATAACAGCGGGAGGAAGCGTCGCGTCAACATCTGGACAGCAGAAGAAGAAGAAGAAGAAGACGCCGACGTCGCAGAAGAGGGGACCGCCGCCGCTAGTAATTGAGCTAACACACGAAGATAGCGGCGGCGAGTCCTGAAGAAGAAGAAGACCCCCGGACAGCGGAGAAGACCCCCGGAGAGCGGAGAAGACCCCCGGAGAGCGGGAGAAGACCCCGGAGAGTGGGAGAAGACCCCCCAGCCGCCGAAGACGTCGAAAGAAGCCCGCCGGGTGGTGGGCGCTTTTATCAAAGCGCCCCCCCGGCGGCGGAAAAGAACCAGACGGCGGCACCCACCCCCCCACAGAAGCCCGCCGGAGGGGGGGCGCTTTTCTAAAAGCGATCATACACACCCCCCCCCGGCGGCCAACTAATAAAATATTTCAATACACTGTGTGGTTTATTTGTGTTTAAACTTTTGTTTTGCAGGTGAATGGGTAGGGGTACAATGTACCCCATACTCATTCACTTAGGGTGGGGGGCCGGTATCTGGGGGCCCCCTTATTAAAGGGGGCTTCCAGATTCCGATAAGCCTCCCGCCCGCATACCCCGACAACCAACGGCCAGGGTTGTCGGGAAGGGGCCCTGTCCTCATCAACATGGGGACAGGGTGCTCTGGGGTGGGGGGCCGCAGTGCGCCCCCTACCCCAGAGCACCTGACCCCCCCCATGTTGCGGGCATGCTGCCCGGTACGGCTCAGGAGGGGGGGGGCGCTCGCTCGCCCCCACTCCCTTCCTGACCGGCCGGCCGGCGTGCTTTGGATACGGGTCTGTTATGGATTGTGGGGGGACCCCCACGCCGTTTTTTCGGCGTAGGGGGTCTCCTTACAACCCGTAACCGACCTAAGGGCCCGTTATGCTCCTGAGGGGGGAACCCATGCCGGATTTTTCTTTAAAAATCCGGCGGGGATTTCTCCTTCAGGATTCATAACAAACTCCGCCCACGTGTAGAATTGGCGGGAATCCGCGTCGGATCCCCGTCGCTTCTATGACGCGCTCGCTGGAATGTACTTTTACTATTCCAGCGAGTGCGAGATGTCGGCAGCCTGTCGCCGAGATTCAGCGCGATGCTGGCGTGCTGAAAACACATTCTCGGCGGCAGGCACTGTATTTTGGCACTTTTCTCCTTTATGTAAAAATCACAATTTTTTTGCTAGAAAATTAATCAGAACCCTCAAACATTATATATTTTTTTTTAGCAGACACCCTAAGAAATAAAATGGCGGTCATTGAAACTTTTTTTCTCACACGGTATTTGCGCAATAATTTTTCAAACACCTTTTTTTAGGGAAAAATAAATAAAAAATAAATAAAAATTAACAAAACAGCAAAGTTAGCCCAATTGTTTGGTAGAATGTGAAAGACGATGAAACGCCGAGTAAATAGATACCTAACATGTCACGCTTTAAAATTGCGCACACTCATGGAATGGCGCCAAACTTCGGTACTTAAAAATCTCCATAGGCGACGCTTTATTTTTTTTTACAGGCTACTATTTTTGAGTTACAGAGGAGGTCTAGTGCTAGAATTGTTGCACACGCTCTAACGCACGCGATGATACCTCACATGTGGGGTTTGAACGGTGTTTACATATGTGGGCGGGACTTGCACGCGAGCGACTGGGACAGGGGCGTTTAAAAAAAAAAATTTACTTCATTTTTTTACATTTTTTTTTTTGATAACTTTTCTTCCTATTACAAGGAATGTAAACATCCCTTGTAATAGGAATCACTGTGACAGGCCCTCTTTATGGAGAGACCCCACATCTCTCCTACAGGCTTACAAGCATGAAATCGGTGATTTATTTATTTTCACCGATTACATGCCGACAGCCGCGATAGTGGCTTTGTTTACTTCCGGGTACCTGGCGTGACGTCATAACGTCGCGCCCGGTCCTCCGATGGTCATAGAGATGACGGTGACCATCTTGGCACCAGTCATCTCTATGCTTCACCAATGAGCGCCGTCCAATTCACTCTCCGGGCCCCTGATGGCACGGGAGAGCCCGGAGAAGCACCGGATAGCGGCGGGAGGATGGGGGGGCGACGTCCCCTGCCACTGTCTAGAAGAACGATCAAGCGGCAGAACCGCCGCTTTGATTGTTCTTCTGGTGCACAGAATCTCCGGCTGAAGACGGCGATATCTCAATGATGCCTGCAGCTGCAGGTATCATTGAGATATCACCGCACAAAGCCAAGGACGTCCAGGGACGTCCTCGGGTCTGAAGTGGTTAAAATTAATATTCTACCGAAATTTCTGTAGGTCTTTGAGACACTCCCTATTGCAATACCGAAACTTTTTTTTAAGTAGACACAATCCCTGTTTAACAGGTTTATCTGGGCAAACAAACATCCAAGAATCAAGGGTCGTATATATTATCATTAGCCAAACGAGATGGAGGACTGTCGGCCCCAGATATCTACAGATATTATCAGCTGGCCCTACTGAGCAGGCTGATTGATTGGAGTACACATACTGGAGAGAAAATATGGCCGGGGCTAGAGCAAGGCCAATGTGGTAGTATGCTCCAGCGGGCGGCATGGTGCTACAGGATCTGCCGACAGATATTAAAAGGCATCCGCTGATTGGCCCCACTATTTAAATAGCACACAGGTTATTTGTGAAGGGGAAGCTGTCAACAGTGGATTTCGTTGATTTTTCCAATTTTGGGGAACCCCCAGTTTGAACCAGGTTTGCTGAAGGGACCATTTAGTGGACTAATAGGACAGGGGCTGTTTCAAGCATCCCATTTTTTGAAGGAAGGAGCATGGCATACAACTCAGGAGATGATAACAGGTGTAACACCCTACCATTACAACTGCGTAATTTCTTGGATACTTTGAAGTTACTGGGTAGATACGAGCGTAGGCTGACAATATTCGAGAGGTAGTGTAGCGGGAGTGGGATGCTTTGTCATTCCCTCTCAAGAATTAGTGAACTATTGAAGCACCTGCAGAGGATTCTCAACTACCCTTTTTGAATAAGTGGGAGGTCGAGCTGGGCAGGCCTTTTACAGAGGAGCAAAAGCACAAGATACTACGGAACATATTTGAATCCTCTATGTGTGTGTGTGTATGTGTGTGTGTGTGTGTGAAGACACAAGAGTTGAATTTTAAGATTTTATCTCAATGGTATCGTACTCCAGTTGTATTAAATAGGCGTTACCCAGATATGTCAGGTAGATGTTGAAGGTGTGGGAGAAAAGGAGGCACCCTAATGCACATCTTTTGGGCCTGTCCTAAAATATTACGTTTTTGGGCAAAGGTCCGGGAAATAGTGCAAAAGTTCAGTGAGGAGGAATTACCAGGGGAATGAACCTTTTACCTGTTGCAGGATACAGATATATTAGACGGTATAGGAAATCTGTAGTCTGTAATTTTTTGAACGCAGCTCATGCTTATATCCCAGTGATGTGGAAACAGTCTCAGCCGCCATCTGTAAGGTTATGGCTTAAACGAGTGGAAGACTTGAATAGAATGGAGGACTTGGTATAGACTTCAAGGCAGAAGCGGAAGGTATATTTGAATACATGGGAAGAGTGGAATGCGTTTAGGTACTTAGAGGAGGGGAAGACTTTGATAGATGTGAATTGACGGATGTAGCCGGGGACAGGGGGTGCGATGGAGAGGGAAAAGTTGATTGAAGATGGGGGAGGGGAAGAAGAGAGGGTCCCAAAATTGTTTCCACCCCCTTTTGGGGGGGGGGGGCGGGACGATTATTAAAGCAGAGGGAGATAGAACAAGGGAAGGACAGATGGCCCCATTGCCTCTGGGACACAAGGTTGCCCGGAGGTATTGGGGTTTATTTGAACATTTGAGGGTAGTAGTGGAATTCAAGGATTAAGAGGGGGTACTAGTTGATCAGGCTTTGGGTGGTTGACTTCGAACAGGAAGAGTTATGATGAGATAATACATATACAAATTGTATTTTGGGAGATGATATTGAGAGATACTTGCAATGTTTGTTTAGATCTTTTGTTGTATTATGTGTTGGCTTTAAAACCAGAGTGTGTGCTTCCCTGGTTTCTGTTACTTATCTGCTTGAAAATCAAATAAAAGGAGATGAAAAGAAAAACACACATGCAAAAACGCATCGGGAGGACATTTCTGTAGTGTGAACGCGTACTTAATGGGGACACTATTTCTGTTGATCCTTGTTGACAACCAGGGACTCTGTCACTTTGGGGGGAAATTTCAACTCACTTCCTGTTTTGGCTAAGGGGCATTAAGGCCCCATGTACATGGGACGCTGCTAAACGTACGTTCAGAGGTAGTTGGATGCTTTTTACAACTTCCCCTGAACTCATTCAATGTTATCCTATGTGACCATGTACACAGTCTCGTTTATTGCTGTTTTTAGGCAGTTGCGTTTAACAGCGTTTCTTTGAAAGCAAAAAAAAAAATGGGTTCAGACGCAAAAGATTTCCAAGTTTCAGACGCCAAACGTGACTAAACGCAGTAACACAAGTTTAGCAGTATTTAGTTTATAGGCGTTTTTTATTGAAACTCTTCTAAATGCAAACGCAGCAAAACACGGCACTGGGGACCAGTGACACCAATACGGTGATCAGTGCTAAAAAAAATAAAGGAACCATCACTGTTCTAATGACACTGGCTGGGAAGAGTTTAACATCAGGGGCGATCAATGGGTTAACTGTGTGCCTAGCCAGTTTTACACTACACTGCGGGAGGTGCTTTTACGAGGGGAAGACATGAAATTAAATTTCCTGCGCTGCAGGGGCACAGATTTCAGAACAGCCATTTGCCTTGTTTACATAGGCAGACCTCCGTTCTGCCTCTGTGCCCGACGATCAGTAGGTGCCGGCGGACAGAGTCCACAGTACCTGCTGATCTGCTCCCGCTGTGTACAATCACAGCAGGAGCGAGCTGCATGCGTGCCCCTACTCGGAAATGTCGGATCATGTATCAGGCGCAGAGGTGCCTCCATGTAGCAGTAAAACTGCTATAGGGTGGACCTTAAGTGGTTAATGCAAACATCTAGCTTTGAAGACTTTGATGCACTGAGTTAATGAGCTTTAAACTTGCCCATTACACTTGACATGCTGACAGGATACCCTTAAATCCAGCAGGGGAATATTGGATAAATCAACAACATGAATTCATATGCCTTCATTCTATTATTGCTTCAATTAAAAACCACAAAATCCTTGCATCAGGCTCAGGCAAAAACAGAGGTCATATACAATTCGCCCTTAGTTACAAATTGAGACCAGGTTATACAATGTATAAGGATTACACAGAATGGTCTATTAATTTACATAAAGATGTATGGGTACTTTAATAGCATTAAACTGTCAGTGTTTTAGCTTAAAAGCCAAGTTTACCTGCTACATCCTCTTATCTTGTAACTTGTTACAGTTCAGTTTCAGTCTTATTGCTTACATGGGAAAAGATCAACCTGCCTCCTGCACAACATCTTAGCCTGGAAAGTCACTTAACCACTTCAGCCCCGAGCCTGTTTTTCAGATTCGGTGCTTACGAGACAAACAGTTTTTTTTGCTAGAAAATTATTTAAAACCCCCCAAACATTATATATTTTTTTTCTAACACCCTAGAGAATAAAATGGCGGTCATTGCAATACTTTTTCTCACACCGTATTTGCGCAGCGTCTTACAAGCGCACTTTTTTTGGAAAAAATTCACTTTCTTGAATTAAAAAATAAGACAACAATAAATTTGGCCCAATTTTTTTTATATATTGTGAAAGATGATGTTACGCCGAGTAAAATGATACCCAACATGTCACGCTTAAAAATTGCGCCCGCTCGTGGCATGGCATCAAACTTTTACCCTTAAAAATCTCGATAGGCGACGTTTAAAAAATTCTACAGGTTGCATTTTTTGAGATGCAGAGGAGGTCTAGGGCTAGAATTATTGCGCTCGCTCTAACGATCGCGGCAATACCTCACTTGTGTGGTTTGAACACCATTTTCATATGCGGGCGCTACTCGCGTATGCGTTTGCTTCTGCGCGCGAGCTCGTCGGGACGGGGCACTTTAAAAAAAAAATTTTTTGGTTTTCGTTTTTATTTTTATTTATTTTATAATTTTTAACACTGAAAAAAAAAAAAAAATTATCACTTTTATTCCTATTACAAGGAATGTAAACATCCCTTGTAATAGAAAAAAGCATGACAGGTCCTCTTATATATGAGATCTGGGGTCAAAAAGACCTCAGATCTCATATTCAGGCTTAAATGCAAAAAAAAAAAAAAAGTCAAAATGTAAACAAATTAAATGTCTCTTTAAGACGCTGGGCGGAAATGACGTTTTGACGTCACTTCCGCCCAGCAGAGGTGTGGGGACGGCTGAGGGACATTTTTTCCCTCAGTCGCATCCCCGGACAGCCAGCAAGAGGACCCGATCGCCTCCGCCGCTACCGACGGCTACGGTAAGCGGCGGAGGGCGCGGGAGAGCGGCGGGAGGGGGGGGGCACCCTCTACCGCCGCCGGTAACGGCGATCTCGTGGCGAATCCCCCCGCGATGACCGCCGTTATCGTTAACAGGACCGCCCCACGAAGAGATGGATATCTCGGTTGTGGCAGCAGCTGCTGCCGTTACCGAGATATCCATCTTCAAAAAAATGACGTCTTTGGACGTGGGGCTGGTCAAAGGTGGTTAAAGTGTAGTTGTAAACCCTTCCACATACCCAGTAAAGTGACTAGCCTCTGGAGATTAAACAAATCCTCCTGCATAAGTTGTACCTGTTTATCTGTAGTGTTCTCTTCTTTATAATCGTTCAAAGTGCAGAATTTATAAGGCTTATCTGAGCTTTCGAAAAGCAGGGGGCAGAGCTGAAATTACACACTGTAGAGCTCACCGAGGAAAGCTCTGAGAGCTTATTGACGAGAAGGGACACAACCCCCTTCACACAGCACTGTAGCCAATATAGGTTGTGTGCTGGAGTTCCCTCCCTTGTCACCTTTTGTTTCTTTTGGTGTCAAGAAAACTTGTCCAAAGTGACTCATGCAGATAACAGAGGAAACGGCAAACAGAAATGACACATTGTGCTTTGGATTAAGTACACACTATAGAGAGATAGGCTTTGTTCATATTTCATGTGTGAGGTTTATAACAACTTTAACCAATTCCCGCCCACCATATTGCAAAATGACTGCCGGAAAGTGGTTATGTTATCCTGACTGGAGATCATATGATATCCAGTAGGATAAGCTGCGAGGACTTACAGCAATTGGTGGTGTGTTGTGTCAGTCTGACACACTGCATCTTCAATCTAGGTAAAGAGCCTATGACGTAAAGCATACAATCACAGCTGATCACAGTTAAACAGGAAAAGCCAACAATTGGCTTATTATCTACTTACAATGACAGGCACGAGTAGAGGAGAGCCGATCAGCTACTCTGACGGGCCGGGACAGGGGGATTGAGTTGCGTTGATAATCAGTGCATTGATTATGAGTGCAGTCCCATCGACAAACCCCACCCATGGCCACCAGGTATGCCCACCAGGGATGCCAATAAGTGCCCATAAGGGATGCCTCCTGATTAGTGCCATCTTTGTGTGCCCATCAGTGCTGTATATTAGTGCCGCCCATCAATGCTGTATATCAGTGCCGCCCATCAGTGAAGGAGAAAAATTACTTATTTGCACAGTTTTGTAACAGAAAAAAAAAAACAACTTTAATTTTCAAAATGTGACGGCGCTGAAAGCTGAAAATTGGACTGGGCAGCAAGGGGGGAAGTGGCCAGTATTGAAGTGGTTAAGTTGAACACAGGCTGCCTTTTAATGCAAGTAGTAAAGATTTTTGAAAAAATATACTCCTGCTGTCATAGGTGTGGGCACACCCTAATCACCCAGTGCTGCGCAGGGCTACAAAGAACGGGACTGGGGAATCTCTGTCCTCAATCACCTTTCTCTGTATCTAAAGTGAGACATCAGGGGTCCGTTTAGACCCCTGATATTTCACGAAAGCTCCCCTCAGTAGGGTTAAAAAAAAAATGTAAAAAAAATGATTGTAAATAAAATAGTTGTAAAAAAAGAATACCCCCAACCCCTTTTGTTTATTTTTTTCTATAGGGGGGGGGGTGGGAGAGAGTCACAGGGAATAAGTGGGGGTGAAGGGGACGTTTCCTTTGTCTTTTTTTTCTTCTTTCTTTTCTTTTTGGGAGGGGGCTGTATAGGATATAGATAATGATGTTTACATTATTATGTTTTTGATATGTGATATATTGTTAAATGGAAATGTTGTTGAAAAATTAATAAAAATTGTGATAGTAAAAAAAAAAAAAATAACATTAAATTGTGAAAAGGTAATATTAAAAAAATAATACAAATAAACTACTGACACCAATCTCTGCCTATATTGTGATATATTGGAATATATTAAGTCAGGCATCGACAAAATCTGGGCACCAGGTCGCAATTGCGACAAGAAATTGTGACCTGGCACCTGGGGAAGCTTAGGGCTGCAGAAGGCCACAAAGCCGCAGCCTCAATTACCGTCCGGTAATTGAGGCCACGGCTTTGCGGCCTTCACGGAAGCTAACCGAGGCCTGCAGAAGGAATCTAGAAGTGGCCATCTTGTGGTGGCCGTTAGCATTACGGGTACTGTGACGAGACCCTTGCTCGCCCAGGTCCTGCTCTCCCAACACTCCTCTGCTTCTATTTGATCAGATTGCAACATCTGATGGTCCAGTCATCCAAGGTTCCGGAATTCGACCTACAGCTGATCGCGATCCATTTGAAGAACACACACCAGACGAGCTGTATGTATGATCAAACAGGACTCTCTTTATTAAAACATTCTCCGGGTTATATACAGGTTACAAGCTTATCAATCAAAGAACAATGAAATCTCCACCCCTTTTTCCACACACTGGAGTTTCCATATAGAGACATGTCGGCACCGCAAAGCTTGACACATCACATTCCTTTATCAATAGAATTCAATTAACCTTTTAGATAATGACATGCTAATCCAATACTCCTGATAGAAGACTTTAAACAGTTTTATCACATAATAGAAAGGTCTAGGAGCCAACCTGAATTAACACCTCTGGACAATGAAATGTCTGCCACAAGTCGGGCCACTTAGCATTTCAATAGTCTTGTTCTAAGCCAGGGGTCTTCAAACTACGGCCCTCCAGTTGTTCAGGAACTACAATTCCCATCATGCCTAGTCATGTGTGTGAATGTCAGTGTTTTACAATGCCTCATGGGATGTGTAGTTCTGCAACAGCTGGAGGGCCGTCATTTGAGGATCCCTGTTCTAAGCATTGAAACAGTCATTGTCCTAGTGACCTAGTCACGACAAATTAAGCCACTTGTAATATTCCAGTATCTCTTGCAATATGTACTATCCACAATGTCCCATCTTCTGCAATACATGAATTAGGATTTCACGTAGAAACACTTCAGTATTTCACGGTCAATGACAGGTACATTACATTACAAGTAGCAAAAACAGCAGTTCTAATCTGCCATCTCCTTTCCTCTAATTAGAACCCCCAAACATTATATTTTTTATTCTAACACCCTAGAGAATAAAATGGCGGTCGTTGCAATACTTTCTGTCACACCGTATTTGCGCAACGGTCTTACAAGCGCAATTTTTTGGGAAAAAAAAAAACACTTGTTTTAATTAAAAAATAAGACAACAGTAAAGTTAGCCCAATTTTCTTTTATATTGTGAAAGATAAATGTAAAGTACATTGATACTAAACATGTCACGCTTCAAAATTCCGCTCATGGAATGGCGACAAACATTTACCCTTTAAAATCTCCATAGGCAACGTTCAAAATATTCTACAGGTTGCATGTTTTGAGTTAGAGGAGGTCTAGGGCTAGAATTATTGCTCTCGCTCCACCAATCGCGGCGATACCTCACATGTGTGGTTTGAATACCATTTACATATTCGGGCGCTACTCACGTATGTGTTCGCTTCTGCGAGCGAGCTTGGGGGGACGGGTGCGTTTTTTGGCTCCTAACCTTTTTAGCTGGCTCCTAGATTCCAAGCAAATTTGTCAAACCCTGGATTAAGTTATTTGTTCAAGTAGACTCGAAGTTACTAAATGATCCAATTTAAAAAAGAAAGCATATAAAAGAAACACCTTAACAGAACAGCAGAAGACACATTCCAAAGATTCAACACAAAACCACCTCTTACCATGTGGTACAATTGTCTGTAGAGGCTTGGCAGGAGATCGTACATTCCATATTGTCAAGGTGCCATCTGAATGACTACAAATGAACTGCTTTCCTTCATGGTGCCAAGCAACAGAATGGATTGCCTATTGAAGGGTCATTAAAAAGAAATGATGAGGAGTGTACCAATACCCTCTATAAGCATTAAACAAGACACTCATATCTCAGAGATAAACAGACTTCCTCATACGGCTTGACATTGTAAAACTGAAATTGTTTGCAATATTATATTTTATGTTAATCAGAAAAATATGTGTAAAATAGCCTTCCATTTAAGATGATGATATTTCTAACATCTAAAACAAAAATATTTCTATAATTCTAAATAGTAGAGCTATTTTTACACTCAAATTAGTTATTTGTAAACAAGCATGTCTGGCCCCTCTCACATGGGTGTTCAGTCTAGATCTGTCAGTTTTTCAAGATGAATCAAGACAACCACAATGTATGTCTATTGGTGGGCGAATGTAAACAGATTATCTGTTTAAGCCCCTTTCACAAGGGGTGGGCCCCATTTAGATAGGCAGGGGATCTCCCTGCTGACCACGACACAGCGGGGCCGATGACCACGACACAGCGGGGCCGATGACCCTGCTGACCACGACACAGGGCCGATGACAGGTGTTTGCTCAGTTTCTGCCCGCTCTGTTTTATGGACAGCCGGGAGTAAAACTGACTCTTCTGTCCATTAACACCCAACTGCCCCCTATTCTGATTAGCCTACATGGAAGAGGTGGGATTCCCTTCTGTTTTTTCTTTTTCAGTAAAACGTTTACACCCGCTAACCCAGAGGGCTAAATGGAAGGTTCAATCAGGTCTGCCTAAAAGACAGACAGACCCCCCTTTGTGTGAAAGGGGCCTAACATTGACCTACATTCGTATGTATCCAGGTCAGTTTTCTTAAACAAGGCTCAATTTTTTATAATTTTTAGATGATCCGAATGGATGTAAACAAATTTGTTCATGTCCATTATATTTATTGAAAAAAGGTGAATGAAAGGATGATGCCCATGTGAAAGGGGCTTTATACTTACCTACTCTGTGCAATGGTTTTGCATAGAGTCCCCCCGAACCTCCTCCACTGGGGTCCCCTGCCAGAGCTCTGCACTTTTCCTCCCTTCCAAGTGTCCGCAAAGCAAGCCGCTTGCTATGAGGGCACTCGTGCAGGCTTGATCCAGAGGCATCTATTCAGACACAGCACAACTCTGATCCCCCACACACACACACTTTTTCTCACAGGTTTTGACAGCAGCAGGAGCCAATAGGGCACTTTTCATTTGTTTGCAATTCCCACCCAAGCATAGCATCTTACTAGTACAAGATGTATGGGGGAGAAACTATCCCGTTTTTAGTTCCCGATTCAGACCTGCTCATCTATAGGAACTAAATGCTAAAGAAAATTATTCATCACACCCTGGTACTATTTTTTTTTTTCTTCCAGATGTGTACGATTAAGCCATTTGAGCTTGAGCAATAATTTGTATATCCTTTTTCTAAAATTACACATGTAACATTGTCACACCCTGAATTCCAGGAACTGACTGTGGCACACAGCCAAGAGGGTATTGTGATATTGTATTGGCTACAGGGCAGCAGCAGTAAAGTGACCCTGGACATTTTGGTATCTATATAAAAAGCACTTCTTTTTTCAGGCACAGTAAAGAGATGTTATCTTAAAGGAGTTGTAAAGGAAAACAAATGTTTTCACAATGAGGAAATGAAACCAGGACTGCATTAGGGTAAAGTAAGCTATTTAGCGAAAAAAATTCTATAGTGACCTTGGTAAGAGGACGTGGCCAGCAGTAATATGTGGTATTGTTACTAGGGAGATCTATAATTTAAGGCTGAAACAACTAATCAACATAATGGATTATACCGAATGCATTATTTGTTTACATAGTTAGTCAGGTTGAGAAATGACACAAGTCCATCCAGTTCAACCATAAAAACTAGAAATTAAAAAATATTGTACAATCCCATATACCCAGAGGAATGTCCCCTTATTCTTCCTCTCAAGAGTGAATAAATTCAGTTCCTCTAAACTTTCCTCATAGCCGAGCTCCTCCATGCCTCTTCTCAGTGTGGTTGCCCTTCTCTGCACTTTCTCCAGTTCCCCGATATCCTTTTTGAGAACTGGAGCCCAAAACTGAACTGCATATTTCAGATGAGGTCTTACTAATGATTTGTACAGGGGCAGAATGATCTCTCTCTCTGTGGAGTACATACCTCTCATAATACAAGAAAAAACTTTGCTTGCTTTGGAAACCGCAGCTTTGCACTGCATGCTATTATTAAGCTTATGATTTACCAAAACCCCCAGATCCTTCTCCACTACGGATTCCCCCAGTTGTATGATGCATGCATATTGTTAGCCCCCAAGTACATAACTTTACATTTATCATATCACATTTATTTACATATCAGGAAATGCAGTGCAAAACACATGCAGCCAAGTACCCCATTCATACATGTCAGTATACACAGCGCAGCACACATACAGCTCAGTACACTATCCATACATGTCCCTAAATACCTGAACATGTAAATGTGTTAGGAGCAACATCTAGTCCTGGGCTGGAGGACGTTTTCCCCTTGCTACTCTGAAGGCAGGAGGAGTCAGAAGTGCAGGCTGGGGACCCCAAGAGAGGAGAATTAGGGCTGCTCTGTGCAAAAATTATTACATAGAGCAGACAAGTATAACAAGTTTGCTTAAAAGAAAAAATTCAACAATTACAGTCATTTTAAGGACTCTGTGCGGGGAAGAACAGCAGTTTAACCCGAGAGAAGATGGAGACTAAAAGACTGGAGGTAATAGAAGTCATTACAATTAAAATTATACATTTACCTTTTATTTTATTTATATTTTTATTCTTTAGGGATTTTGATCTTTGATGATATATAACAGATTCAACCTCCAATAGTTTTGTTTATATACTGTATTTCTTCTGGTAATCTCAGAGTCAATTACAGTGCCTTGCGAAAGTATTCGACCCCCTTGAACTTTGCAAAGTTTTGCCACATTTCAGGCTTCAAACAAAGATATAAAACTGTCATTTTTTGTGAAGAATCAACAAGTGGGACACAATCATGAAGTAGAATGAAATTTATTGGATATTTCAAACTTTTTTAACAAATAACAAACTGAAAAATTGGGCATGCAAAATTATTCAGCCCTTTTACTTTTAGTGCAGCAAACTCTCTCCAGAAGTTCAGTGAGGATGTCTGAATGAGCCAATGTTGACCTAAATGACTAATGATGATAGATAGAATCCACCTTTGTGTAATCAAGTCTCTGTATAAATGCACCTGCACTGTGATAGTCTCAGGCCGCGTACACACGATCAAATTTGTCCGCTGAAACTGGTCCGATGGACCAGTTCAGCAGACAAATCCGATCGTGTGTATGGGCTAGCGGACATGTCTGACCGGCGGACAAATTTTAAAGCATGCTTTAAAATTTGTCCGCCGGCGACATGTCCGTCGGATACGTCCGCTGGTTAGTACACTAACCAGCGGACATATCTGCCCGCACAAGCGTCGTATGGATGAGACGCATGCATGGAAGTTTTTTACTTACTGGTGCGGTGACGTGGCGGCATCAACGTCACCGCCACGTCACCGCGCCTTCTGCCGGCGGGGATTTTGATCCGATGGTGTGTACACGCCATCGGACCAAAATCCGGAGGAGACATGTCTGCTGCAAACGGTCCGTCGGACAGTTTCAGCGGACATGTCCCTCCGTGTGTACGCGGCCTTAGAGGTTCGTTTAAAGCGCAGAGAGCATCATGAAGAACAAGGAACACACCAGGCAGGTCCGAGATACTGTTGTGGAGAAGTTTAAAGCCGGATTTTGATACAAAAAGATTTCCCAAGCTTTAAACATCCCAAGGAGCACTGTGCAAGCGATAATATTGAAATGGAAGGAGTATCAGACCACTGCAAATCTACGAAGACCTGGCCGCCCCCTCTAAACTTTCAGCTCATAGAAGGAGAAGACTGATCAGAGATGCAGCCAAGAGGCCCATGATCACTCTGGATGAACTGCAGAGATCTACAGCTGAGGTGGGAGACTTGTCCATAGGACAACAATCAGTTGTATACTGCACAAATCTGGCCTTTATGGCAGAGTGGCAAGAAGAAAGCCATTTCTTAAAGATAATCCATAAAAAGTGTTGTTTAAAGTTTGCCACAAGCCACCTGGGAGACACACCAAACATGTGGAAGAAGGTGCTCTGGTCAGATGAAACCAAATCCTAACTTTTTGGCAACAATGCAAAACGTTATGTTTGGCGTAAAAGCAACACGGCTCATCACCCTGAACACACCATCCCCACTGTCAAACATGGTGGTGGCAGCATCATGGTTTGTGCCTGCTTTTCTTCAGCAGGGACAGGGAAGATGGTTACAATTGATGGGAAGATGGATGGAGCCAAATACAGGACCATTCTGGAAGAAAACCTGATGGAGTCTGCAAAAGACCTGAGACTGGGACGGAGATTTGTCTTCCAACAAGACAATGATCCAAAACATAAAGCAAAATCTACAATGGAATGGTTCACAAATAAACATATCCAGGTGTTAGAATGGCCAAGTCAAAGTCCAGACCTGAATCCAATCGAGAATCTGTGGAAAGAACTAAAAACTGCTGTTCACAAATGCTCTCCATCCAACCTCACTGAGTTAGAGCTGTTTTGCAAGGAGGAATGGGCAAAAATGTCAGTCTCTTGATGTGCAAAACTGATAGAGACATACCCCAAGCGATTTACAGCTGTAATCACAGCAAAAATTGGCGCTACAGAGTATTAACTTAAGGCGGCCGAATAACCACTTAAGCCCCGAACCAAAATGCAGATAAAGGACCAGGCCCCTTATTGCAAATTAGCACTGCGTCGCTTTAACTGACAATTGCGCGGTCGTGCGATGTGGCTCCCAAACAAAATTGGCATCCTTTTTTTCCTACAAATAGAGCTTTCTTTTGGTGGTATTTGATCACCTCTGCGGTTTTTATTGTTTGAGCTATAAACAAAAATAGAGTGACAATTAAAAAAAAAAATGCAATGTTTTTTACTTTTTGCTATAATAAATATCCCCCCAAAAATATATAAAAAAAAAAAAATTCCTCAGTTTAGGTATTTAGTTTATACGTAGTCTACCTATTTTTAGTAAAAAAAAAAAAACACAATAAGCGTTTATCGGTTGGTTTGCACAAAATTTATAGTGTTTACCAAATAGGGGATAGTTTTATTGCATTTGTATTATTTATTTTTTTACTACTAATGGCGGTGATCAGCGATTTTTTCCGTGACTGCGACATTATGGTGTCAAAAAATGCATTTAAATTGCATTGTTTATTGTGGAAATGACAGTTGCAGTACGGGAGTTAACCACAGGGGGCGCTGATGGGGTTATGTGTCCTCCTATAAACAGGAAAGACACGATCGATGCAGCCGCCACAGTGAAGTACGGGGAAGCCGTGTTTACACACGGCTCTCCCTGTTCTTCAGCTCCGCGAGTCCCGCAGCTTCGGACCGGGTCAAGGGACCGCGCCCGTGACCCACGGCTGGGTAGTAGTACAGGACGTACCTGTACATGGATCTGCCCCGCTGTGAAATTCTGCTGACGTAAATGTGCAGGAGGCGGTCCTTAACCACTTGATACCCGCAGGCCTTCAAATGACATCGAAAACGGGGACCTGTTATCCCGGGTGGACGTCATATGATGGCCTGGACTTTGCGGGGGTATTTCTCAATGATGCCTACACCCAGAGGCATCATTGAGATATAATTTTTTAGCGGCGGCGATCGTGCGCACCATAAGAACGATCATATCGGTGGTTCCGCCGCTAGATCGTTCTTACAGGCGGCGGGAGGGGACATCTCCCCCTCCCGCCGCCATCCGGTGCTTCTCCGGTCTCTCCCGTTCCATCGGGAGCCCGGAGAAATGATCACCGTCCGCCGGATGTTTGCCATAGAGATGACTGGTGACCAGATGGTCACCAGTCATCTCTATGACCGTTGGAGCACCTGGGCACGATGTGATGACATCACGCCCAGGTCCCGTAAGTAAACAAACCGCAGATGCGGCTAGTTTGAATGAGATCTGTGATTTTTTTTCACGATCTCATTCTTTCCAGACTGGAAGAGAGATGTGAGGTCTTATTGACCCCGCATCTCTCCTTAAAGAGGACCTGTCACACACATTCCTATTACAAGGGATGTTTACATTCCTTGTAATAGGAATAAAAGCGTTTGAAAAAAAAAATGTAAAAAAAAAAAGTGTAAAAAATAAATGAATATGTAAAATAAAAATAAAAAAATGCCCCTGTCCCCGGTAGCTCGCGCTCAGAAGCGTACGCACGCGCAAGTCCCGCCCATGTATGTAAACGTCGTTCAAACCACACATGTGAGGTGTCGCCGCGTGCGTTAGCGCGTGTGCAACAATTCTAGGCCTAGAACTCCTCTGTAACTCTAAACTGGTAACCTGTAAAAAGGTTAAAGTGTCGCCTATGGAGATTTTTAAGTAACAAAGTTTGGCGCCATTCCATGAGTGTACGCCATTTTAAAGCATGACATGTTAGGTATCTATTTACTCGGTGTAACATCATCTTTCATATTATACCAAAAAATTGGGCTAACGTTACTGTTTTGTTATTTTTTTTATTTATGAAACCATTTTTTTTTTTTACAAAAAAAAGCAGTTTGAAAAATGATTGTGCAAATACGGTGCAAGATAAAAAGTTGCAATGACCGCCATTTTATTCCCTAGGGTGTCTGCTAAAAAAACATATGTTTGGGGGTTCTGAGGAATTTTCTAGCAAAAGAATGATGATTTGTACATGTAGGAGAGAAGTGCCAGAATAGGCCCGGGAAGGTGGGTTTTAAAGCCCTGTATTGAAGTGGTTAAGTGGATAATTTTGCTCGCCCAATTTTTCAGTTTTTTTATTTGTTAAAAAAGTGTGAAATATCCAATAAATTTCGTTCCACTTCACGATTGTGTCCCACTTGTTGATTCTTCACAAAAAATTACAGTTGTATATCTTTATGTTTGAAGCCTGAAATGTGGCAAAGTTCAAGGGGGCCGAATACTTTCGCAAGGCACTGTAACCATATGGTTAGGGAACAAAATATCCATTTATATTTACCACTACATATAGTCAAGAATAAATTTTCTTTTTTTTTTTAAACTTTACATAACTAAAATTATACATTAGACAATAAATTGGCCAACTAATTGATTATGAAAATTGTTAGTTGCAGCCCTACTGTCATTTAATATTTTTACCAGAATAATCTAATGTTAACAAGCAAAACCCCTCACGAAAAAAAGGTTTTCCCTTTAAAATGGCTTTCTTCTTTTATGAGGCTAAGTGGACCCCGTGGTGGCTCTTGCGTCTCCAGCACTGAGGGTGATGTGTTTCTTCCCTGCTGGATTTGATATGGCCTTATCCCGCCGGACTGGGCTGGGGGAGGGTTTCCTCCTTACCCTCTAGTATATTCTTACCTCTTGTCCCTCATCCTGAGCTTTTGCAATTTTGAATTCTCTTTCTTTCATCTCCCTTTATCTAATGTGCATACCTATGATTCTCTATTTACTAGAATATCTCAGTTGTGAGTACATTACCATCTATAGGTTTACTTTTTTATTTCCACACCTTATGTCCTCAAGAGAAATGCATTTTAGTCTATGTACTGGCCTGTTAAATTTGCTTAGTTTGATTTGGTGTTGTTCACTCAGACTGTTGTATATTACATATCTCAGGCAATCTTTGTACGACTATTTTTGTTGGGCATTGTCAAAAAGTAATGTACTCTTTTGATTTCTGTTTTCTCAATAAAAATCTTTTGAAAATAAAATGGCTTTCTTGGCAACTTAAAAATTAAACACAGCTTAAAGGTTCTTGGAGTTCTAACTACTAGATTTAACCTCCATAATCACCTGAAAAAATTGAAATTGTGGCCGGACATGGAATTCAATAACTTCCTTTGGAAAACCTTTTGCAGTCAGGACATTAGATCATGAAGCAGTGGCAGCACCACTGAAATATTTTAAAATAGTTTATATTTATGAGGATTGTGGAATGATTTTTTTTTAATCAACCCAGTTAGCAGTGCTTCACTGGTGAACAGAGGTTACATAAAAAGTTGAGAAATACCAATACCAAAATGTATCCAACTTGTCCAAGTGCAGACAAAACAAATGTATGCAAAAAAAATATATATTCAAATATTGCAGTACATAAAGTACACAAATCATTTTTTTTTTTCCATCTGTAAACACCCCTCATTTCTGATGACATGATCATATTATAGAAAACCTTTTAGTAAAGTAATTTTAAAGCGTACGGAGGATGGCAAAAAAAGGGATTTTTAAATACAGCCTACCTGTAAAATCCTTTTCTTGGAGTACATCACGGGACACAGAGCGGCATATTCATTACTATATGGGTTATATGGAGTACCTTCAGGTGTGGACACTGGCAATCTCAAACAGGAAGTCCCCTCCCTATATAACCCCCTCCCCTAGAGGGAGTCCCTCAGTTTTGTAGCAAGCAGTATGCCTCCCAAAATGTTCCCCAAAAGAGGGGTGGGAGCTCTGTGTCCCGTGATGTACTCCAAGAAAAGGATTTTACAGGTAAGCTGTATTTAAAAATCCCTTTTTCTTTCTCGTACATCACGGGACACAGAGCGGCATATTCATTACTATATGGGATGTCCGAAAGCAATGCTTTAATGAGGGGAGGGAGACATCTTCCAAAGAAGGATTCAATTTAGAGGTATACTCAAATAATAATAATAATTCCAACTTAGTCAAGAAAAAACTTTTTTTTTTTTTTTCTTTTTTACAACCAAGGGTGCCTCTGATCCCGAGGATCTTAAACTGCAGCCTGTAGTACTGCCTGTCCAAAGGCAGAATCCGCATTCCTTCTCACGTCTAGTTGATAAAACTTTGTAAACGTGTGGACTGATGACCACGTCGCCGCCTTGCATATCTGAGCCATAGAGATCTGATGGTGTGCTGCCCAGGAGGCGCCCATGGCCATGGTAGAATGGGCTTTTACCGACAAAGGAGGAGGCAACCTCTTCAGACCGTAGGCCTGAATGATTAATTGTCTAATCCATCTCGAGATGGTGGATTTTGCAGCTGCCTGCCCCTTCTTGGGGCCATCTGGTAAAACGAACAACACATCTGTTTTCCGGATCTTTTCTGTAGCTTTAAGATAGGCCTTCATGGCCCGGACAATATCCAAGGTATGCAGCAACCCCTCCTTTCTAGATGTGGGTTTCGGAAAGAAGGATGGAAGTACCAAATCCTGGTTCAAGTGAAAATTGGATATAACCTTTGGTAGAAAGGAAGGATGGGGCCGGAGAACTGCCCTGTCCTTATGTAGAACGAGATATGGTTCCTTACACGATAAGGCTGCTAATTCTGACACTCTCCTGGCCGAAACTATGGCGACCAAGAAAACCAACTTTCTTGTCAGTAAAACTAAAGGAATCTCAGCCAACGGCTCAAAGGGTTGTTTCTGTAGAGTGGACAGGACAAGATTTAAGTCCCATGGACAAATTGGTGACTTGACAGGAGGATTAATACGCAAGACCCCCTGTATGAAGGTCTTTACCAGCGAGTGGGTGGCCAGCGGCCTCTGAAACCACACTGACAGAGCTGAAATCTGTCCCTTGATTGTGCTTAATGCCAGGCCTTTATCCACTCCTAGCTGGAGAAAACTTAACACCCTATCAATGGTATATTTGCGGGAATTCCATCTTTTGGATTCACACCAGCCTACGTAGTTCCTCCACACCCTGTAATAAATCACCCTGGAGGCCGGCTTTCTAGCCCTAATCAGGGTAGGAATTACCTGCCTAGACAGACCTCTACCCCTGAGAATCAGGGATTCAGCCTCCAGGCCGTCAAATTTAGACGTTGTAATGTAGGGTGGAGGATCGGGCCTTGTGAGAGTAGGTCTGGTCGTAGAGGAAGAGTCCAAGGGTCTCCTACTGCCATCTTCAGGACTAGTGAGTACCATGTCCTCCGGGGCCAAGCTGGAGCTACTAGAATGACCGGCTTGTGCTCCACTCTGATCCTGCGCAACAGGCGAGGAAGTAACTGTAGCGGAGGGAATGCATATAGAAGTTTGAATTGATGCCAAGGGCAAACCAACGCATCGGTTCCGCAGGCCATAGGGTCCCTCGCTCGAGACACGAACCTGTCTAGTTTCTTGTTGAACCTGGATGCCATTATATCTACGTCTGGCATTCCCCACCTCTGGCAGATTGTCTGAAAGACCTGGGGATGCAGAGACCACTCCCCTGGCAACAGACTCTGGCGACTTAAGAAGTCTGCCTGCAGGTTGTCCACTCCGGGAATGAATATCGCCGAAATGCAGGGTACATGAACCTCTGCCCACTGAAAAATCAAGCTCACCTCCCTCTGAGCGGCCTGACTCCTGGTTCCCCCTTGGTGGTTTATGTATGCCACCGCTGTGGCATTGTCTGACTGGATTCTCACCGGGAACCCCTGTAATCTGGAGGTCCATGCCAGAAGGGCTAGGCGAGCAGCTCTGATCTCCAAGATATTGATGGGGAGCTGCCTCTCTGTTTTCACCCAAGTTCCTTGGCGAGAGAACCCCTCGAAGACCGCCCCCCAGCCTGCCAGGCTGGCGTCTGTGGTAACTACCTTCCAGACAACAGGGCTGAAGGATCTTCCCTTTAGAAGATTCTGAGGGTTCAACCACCAGGCCAGGCTTTGTCGGACCCTTGATGATAGCGTCAAAGGGGACTCTAAGGCATGTGCTCTCTTGCCCCAGGCTGCTAGAATGGCTGCCTGTAGGACGCGAGTGTGGATCTGAGCGTATGGTACTGCCTCGAACGTGGCCACTAGCTTGCCTAGTAATCGCATACACAGGCGAATAGTTGGTTTTTTCCTGCTTAGAACCAACTGAACCAACCCCTTGATAGCCTCGATCTTTACAAGGGGCAGGAATACCCTTTGCTGTTCTGTGTCTAACCTCATGCCGAGGTATTCCAACTGCTTTGTAGGCTGGAACGCTGACTTTTCCCGGTTTAGGACCCAGCCGAATCCTTCGAGGTACCGAACCGTGAGGTTTACTGCCTGTTGCAGACACGGCCGTGAGTGATCTATGATTAAAAGGTCGTCCAAGTACGCTAGGACTGTGACCCCTTGGATCCTTAAATTGGCCAGAACTGGGGCTAGGATCTTCGTGAATACCCGGGGGGCCGTGGCCAGCCCGAAGGGGAGCGCCCTGAATTGGAAGTGTCGCTGCCCCACCGCGAAGCGTAAAAAACTTTGATGCGACTTAAAGATTGGTACATGAAGGTAAGCATCCTTTATGTCTATGGAGGCCAGAAAATCGTCCCTCTGAAGCGCGGCGGCTGCTGACCAGATGGATTCCATCCGGAAGGAACGAACCCTTAGGTAACCGTTTAACCTCTTTAGGTCCAAGATTGGCCTGACATCGCCGTTGGGCTTTGGTATGACAAAGAGATTGGAATAGAAACCTAGCCCTTGCTCTTGGGCTGGCACCTCTTTTATTACGTCCTGGCAAAGCAGGTGATCCAAAGCTGCCAGCATTGAGGCCTTCCTTGCTGGATCCTTTGGTAGCCTTGACTCTTGAAAATGAGGCGGAGGAAAGTTTAGAAACTCCAGTCTGTAGCCTGCGGTTACAGACGCCCGGACCCATTTGTCGGGGATCTTGGCTTCCCAAACTTCTGAGAAGAAACGAAGCCTTCCCCCCACCCGCGAGAGTGGGGCGCCCCTTCATAAGGCAGACTTAGGGGCTGTCTTTGTCGGCTTGCGATACCATGGCCTCTTACCCCCAGGGGCCTGTCCCTGCGATCTACTGTTAACGTTGGATCGTGCAGGCGGCCGTCGATACTGCCAGGAATTTGAGGGCCCTGAGACAGGAAAGAGCTGCCTTTTAAATGTAGGACCCCGGAATGTCTTTTTGACCGGTAAAAGGGTACTTTTGCCACTTGAAATAGTCTGAATGTATTTATCCAGATCCTCCCCGAAGAGTCGTCCTCCATGGAAGGGAAACCCTGCCAGAAGCTTTTTGCATGGGGGCTCTGCCGCCCAGTTCTTCAACCATAAGAGCCTTCTCATGTGCACCAAAAATAGTGATAAACGAGAGGCCTGCTGGATGGAATCCTTTATAGCATCTACAGCAAAACACAGAGCTCTGGGAATGTCAGAAAACTCTTCTGCTTGTTGGGTAGGCATGTCCTTTAACATTTCTTTTGTCTGGTCCTTTAACGCCTGACAAACTCCAATTGCAGCCACAGCTGGCTGTACCACTGCTCCTGCCGTAGCAAAGGATGCTTTTAAAAGTGTCTCTAACCGTTTATCAACCGGATCTTTAAACATATGTATGTTTTCCACCGGGCAAGTTAGTGATTTATTCACACATGAGATGGCTGCATCCACCACTGGGAGCCTCCACCTCTTGGAGAATTTTTCCTCCATGGGGTAAATGACCGCAAATCTCTTCGGTGGCAGAAAAATCCTGTCCGGCCGTACCCAATCCCGAAAGATCAATTCCTCCAAGAGAGGATGGACCGGAAAAACTGCGTTGCTTAACGGAGCTTTCAAAGAGCCCAGAGAGGATACCGGAGGAACCTGAGGCTCTGGCAATGGTAAACTAAATGCCGAGCGGACCATGTCCGTCAAAGACTGTACCCACAGTCTCTCTGTCTGGGAGTCTGAAAATGGTTCCTCAGAGGTAGATCCCTCAATCCCTGAACCCTCTTGGTTCCGGTCTAGTTAATCCTCCTGCGATTCCAATTCCTCCGGAGAGAGAATCTCAGCATCTGAGAATACACCTCTTGGTGATGGGGATCTAACCCGTTTCTTGCCAGGAATAGCTCTAGCGATCAATGCTGCTATTCTCTCTTCTAGCCCCCCTAGGGATACGGCTAGCATCTCCTCTGTGATAAACACAGGGCTGGGCTGATCTGGGCCAGCCTCCGCACCAGACCCCCCTAATGGCTCATCCAAGGCGCCCTTTATGGGAATAAGTTGCGGGGAAAGTATCGGCATATCATCAGAATCAGAGGGGGAACCCCTTTGTTTTTTGGTCTTTTTTGTACCCTTTGACCCCGAACCTTTGGAAGCCATAATACAAAATCGAGGGACTCCGCCAACAACAACAGACTGTAGTGGCCAGGAGTACACAACTAGAGCTTAGGGGACAATAGATCACTAATGCCCAAAAACTGATGGGGCCCCGTATGTTTTTTTTATTTTTTTAAATATATATAAGTCTTTTTTTTTTTTCAAACATACAGTGACCCCAAACTTAGTTTGCCAGCCTCCAACCTGCTGCAAAAAGGGGAATTTCTTGGCTTAACAAAAAAGGCATTGGAACAAAGTCCAGCATGTACTACCCCTCTTCCGCCACCGGGAGTCACTGTTCTGCCGCTCTGCGTCCTCTCCCTCTGAGATCAGCCTCAGACTGAGCACTGACAATGCCTGCTGATCTATAACAGCACAAGGCGCGCCCCTGTATGACGCTGCAGGCACGCCCCCCCCCCCCCCCCCGCCCTCCTCTCCGAACGGCGCGAAAAACGTCTATAAGACGTGCGCGCGCGCGTATGCCGGAGCAGGAGGAACATGGAGGAGCCGCGCTGCTGGAGACCCAGGACTGCAGTATCAGGCGGCAGATTCAAACCCCCGGCCAGGTAGGACTCTCCAAAAGGCCCCATAGGGATCCTTACCAGTCCTAGGAAGAAAGCAGCAGGTAGCTAGCAACACCATTCTTAGACAGGGGAACCTAGTGATGGGGGAAAAGGGATCATCCTGTCTTTCTCAGACATAGTGAGCAAGGTTGCCAATGCAGAGCATACTTAGGCTACCCCCCTTTTAGGTTACCCCGGAGAGCCTGCTGTCGAACCAAGTCCCGCAGGCTCCCCTCTTACCTGCTCCATGCTGCAGGATGTTTGTCCAGCAAAACGATCCAATCTTCTCCCATCTCCGTGGGTAGCGTAGTAGACCTTCAGGCCCTGGGGTCCTATGAAGGTACCCACTGTCCTGGACCTATATAGCACCCTGGCAAACAGGAACTTATGGTTTTTACAAACTCCAAGTCCTGGGCCCAGGGTCCAGCCCTCCAAAGAGGAGCATTATAGGCAAAACCCCACGGTTTGGGGCCCGGGTACTGTCCACTTTGGCACTGAGGCTCCTTGGACAGATCCGGTTAGCCCGCCCTTAATCCCAAGGATGTGGAGCAAAGCTATTCCGTGACCAACACCTAAGACACTGGCGAAAAAACTGAGGGACTCCCTCTAGGGGAGGGGGTTATATAGGGAGGGGACTTCCTGTTTGAGATTGCCAGTGTCCACACCTGAAGGTACTCCATATAACCCATATAGTAATGAATATGCCGCTCTGTGTCCCGTGATGTACGAGAAAGAAATATGTTTGCAGTTTAACTGCATGAACAGCCACCCATTCCACTGCCAAGGAAGCATTTTCTTCTTCCATATTAAATTCATAACATAAAACTGCAAAGTTTAAAAATGTTGTAATCCAGACATTTCTTTCATATTAGTAGCAACTATTAAACCAATTGGGATTAAACCATCTGTGGAATTTGTAGTAATGATTTCAGATGGAGGCTAAACAAATAAAAAAAAAGGAAAAAGTTAGTCAGTGGGGAGTGGGCTAATGACAGATGTACATTCAGTCTCCTCACATGACCTTTCAGTGCCGTTAGTTAACAGAAGGAGTATGAGCTGCCAGATGTTAATCCCCCAATTGGCATTTTCTGCTTAAAGGGGTTATCTTCTAAGCATTAAGTATTCTGTGTTAAGACTGAATACTCTGCTTGATAGCAAAGATTTCTAGAGCATGCCACTCCACAATAGAGATTTTTTAAGGCATCACGCAAAACTTTCGCCAGCCATTGGAACTACATGGACATTTTAGAGATTTTTTTTTTAACCATTTTTAAGTTATTCACTTGTGTGATAAATTGTATAAACATTTTACTTAAAAATGCAGCCATGCTGTGCCACATCAAATACACAGGTTTATTTGTTAATATCCCAAGCATTTAGCAACAGACACTTTCACTGAAAAGGGGAGGATAGACGGTATAGCCGATGATTGTTTACCCAACCGTGAATGTATCTAATATTTGGAAAGCACAATATTGGTAAATCTGTATTTTCACTGGACGAGAACCTTAACAGATTCTAACTTTAGGCCTCATGCCCACGGAAGTTTTTACAGCCACTTTTCTGAGCGTTTTTGCAGCCTAAAAACGTCTCTCCTTGTTAGACTATGGCCTCAGGCCCACCATGACGTTTTTGAGCTGTAAATGGATGAGCCGTTTTTAAGCTGCAAAAAAAAACAGGTTCTAAAGCTCCAGCGTTAAAGCTCACCCCTGGTGCTGATGCGCGTGCACGGCAGGCGCGATCACTGCCAGGCACCCGCGATCGCTCGTTACAGAGTGAGAACCGGGAGCTGCGTGTGTAAACACACAGCTCCCGGTCCTTTCAGGGGGATAAATGACTGATCGCATGTTCATACGATGTATGAACAGCGAACAGTCATTTCCCCAAGTCAGTCCCATCCCCCCTTCAGTTAGAACACTCACAGGGAACATAATTAACCCCTTCCTCACCCCCTAGTGTTAACCTCTTCCCTGCCAGTGACATTTTTACAGTAATCAATGCATTTTTATAGTACCGATCGCTATACAAATGCCAATGGTGCCAAAAATGTGTCAAAAGTGTACGAAGTGTCCGCCATAAGGTCGCAGTACAGATAAAAAAAAAATCGCAGATCGCCGCTATTACTAGTAGAAAAAAAATATTAATAAAAATGCCATAAAACTATCCCCTATTTTGTAGACACTATAACGTTTGTGCAACCCAATCAAACGCTTATTGCGATTTTTTTTACAAAAAATATGTAGAAGAATACATATCGGCCTAAACCGAGGAAAAAATGTTTTTTATAGATTTTGGGGGGATATTTATTACAGCAAAAAGTAAAAAAAGATTCATTACTTCTACATATTTACTGCAGGCAATAGAGGAAGAATCCACCACCACCCCCCCCCCCCTTTTTTAATGCATGCGCATTAAAGTAAATTTAAGGGCAAATATTGTTTTTTCTTGTTTTGGACAGAGCGTAGAGGAATTAGAATGCTTGTTAGTTTTTATTTCTGTCTGTGCCCCCATTAAGATTCAACCTCTCTATTTGTCCTATTTACCATCATCATTAAAAGTAAAAGAAAAAAATCACAAATTTGGGGTTGTCCCCAGAAACGTAATATCGGGGAAATCTTCCAATGGGGACACTAGATTTGGTGACCTGGAGGTGCCCAAGAATTTCCCTTAATTTGAAGAGATTCTCTCACTTCCTGTTTGGCTATGGGACAGGAAATTAAAAGAAATCAGACAGGAGGTTATAACCCTCTCTTTTTCTATTCAAAAAAGTTTTGCCTACAATTCTACTTTAAATTTATAAAACCTTTTTGAAACAGAGTAACTAGCATGTTCACACAAAGCTCACAACAAATGGCCATTTAAGGGAAAATATAATCAAGTCATTATGTGTTGACTGTCCTAAATACAGATTTTCTATATAACTACCGATATCATAGGTTGTCTCTTAAAACAGTCCCTCTACACCTAGATTGCAGTTTATCAAATGTCTCTACCCTTTTGCGATTATCACTGTATATACGTAGTTGGGTCTGCAATTATGAACAAAGTGCAGCCAAAAGAGGACTTGATTGAAAGGTAATAATATCCGTAGCTGGACAGAAATGTTAGCAAACACTACTTGCCTTCTAAAATACTAACCGCATGCAACACCTTTGCTTTTTGTTGATAGCGTTTTTTTTCTTTTGACCAGTAAAATATTGCTTTTACATACCTCATCATATGTGTATCTATAATCCGCCTTTTTTGACTTGAGGTCCCATAACACAACTGTACCAGACTCATAACCAATTAGTAGCTGAAAAACAAGAGTATTAAATTAAAACAAAGCTATACACAATGGGCTTGCATATTTTGTTTCAAATAGTTTTATTTTTAGGTCTGCAAGAGGTGCATAGGGGAGTGGATAAGATGTGAAAAGGGTGCAAAGGTAAGGGGTAGGCAAGATCTGAAAGGGGAGCAGAGCAAAAAACAGTGGACAAAATGAGCAAGGGATGCAGGAGTGAGGGGATGTAGAAATGTGCAGGTGGTGCCGAGGTGAGGGGTGGACAATAGACAATAAGTGCAGGGGGTCCAGAGGTGCAAGATGGACAAGATGTGCAGAGGTAAGTGTTGTACAAAGGGTGCGGAGGTTAATGGTGGTGCGTGTAGAGGTAAGCAGTTGGAGGTATGCAAGAGGGAGTGTGGTGGACTGTGGCTTATGGAAGGTGGTGGTGGTGTGGAAGATTCAAATACATATTACCGGTATATATACATATATACACAGATACATACATACATACGTTACACTGTATATAGACACATTTTTAAAAGAATATATCAGACTAGTGTATGTATTGTCTTGCAGGTGCCAAGTTATCCCTAACTGTTCTAATAAAGTGCTTTAAGGCAGTAGTAAAAACATATAAATAATTAACAACCCTTGTAGTGCTATGTCCTAATGTGACGTTAATATCACTTTAAAGTAGATCAGTATTTGCAGTCTCTATAGGCTGTGTGCAGAAAAGCATACAAAGGAAAAATGATTGTGCTAAGGTTCTAATGTGTTTGCAAGACTTTGGCTGTGGCACAGAAATAATTTTTTTATGGTTACAAAGCACTGTAGCACACAAGCTATACAAAGTAGGTTCAGGTTCTAGTTAACCATGCCCCTTTAAGCCCCTACCACTGCCAGTACAGTGTTATACCAATCGTTTGCCTTAGCACACCATGTGCACCCCATCATTAGGGTGCATTCATACCTCCTGCAGGCAGTCTGCATCCAGAGCCGATCATTTGCATGCGATTGCTGCATGAGAGATTGCATGCGAGTGAGCGCGATTAGCTGAGGCAGCTGACAGCCTTGAATTGCTTTTAATAGGGTTGCCTCCAGCAGTTAATCATTGGAAATCCCATGGGGTTCTGACATCTATCAGGGACAGGTGCAGGTGTGAATGCACCCTAATACTTCTTGAAATCACCAAGTGTGCCCCAGTACTTTTGCAGTACCTATTGGAAGCACACTCAGAATGTATTCAGTTTTTCAATATAAATAATTTGTTAGAATTTCTCTTTACTACTTTACAAGCTAGAAATAAAAATTAGATTGGAAAATATATTGTTTGTGTATTTGTTTTTAATTATTCAGCCAATGTGATTGGTGTTTGTATGGTTTTGCTGACATATTGTTGATAGTTCTCTTCTTTGACCCAGTAAGACAGTGGTTCTCAACCTGGCGGTTGAATGAGGATTTGCCAGGGGTGACCGTAACCCGTGCTGTTCCTGAAGCCCGCACCGCTCTCCCAGCCTTTTTGCGGCCGCCCAGCAGGGCTGTCCCTGGATCCTGTGGCCTCCCACTCAGCCTCTTCCCAGAGACACAGTGAGTAACACTACCCGTCATTATAGTTGCCATTAAAAGTCCCCACTACAGTTTTCAGATCAGCAAATCACCTTGATCAAGAGCACCTAAGTTGGCTGATCAGGACTCCACCCAGCACTGTGACCCATCCCATTCCCTCCACCAGCACTGCCACTCATCCCAACTCCCTGCCACTCATCCCATAAACCCCCCCCCCCCCCCCCCACCAAGGGGTAAGAGGAGGAATACAAATAGAGAATACATGGAAGGGAGAGGAAAAGATGGGGAGGAAGGAAGAGAAAGTGGAAGGGACTCAGGGAGCGCTAAATGTCCTTGGGTTAGGGGCACACATTTCTTGTCTTTCCTTAGGTGTTCCTGTTAGGGGTCCCCACAACTTAGGGAATTTTATGAAGGGGTCACGGCACTAGAAGGTTGAAAACCGTTGCAGTAAGCGAACCCCTTTTTCTTTTTATTTGGGTCCTTGTATTCAAAAGTTAACCTTTGCCCTAAACATCCCCCGACTACAACTCTCTATTACTGGTCAGGGCTGCCTATAAACTGTGAGCAGCAAAGAATATGTAATAGAAAAGCTTCATCTATCAGTTAGACTTATATGTGGCACAGTAAATAAATCATATGCCATTGGTAAAATCATCTGGTATATAAAGCACTGAGAACCACTCATGTAAAAACACACACATGCCATGAAGATATAACTGCAAGGAATGTTTGGTGAAGGTTACAGTCACTGCTTTATAAATATGCAATGTCTTATTTAGTAAAACCCCTAGTTGGCTACTATCTTCGATAGGTGTAGTAAGTTCACAAAGAATATTACAAATGGTCCCAGGGGATTTTAGCCAGGATAAAGTTACCGTATATTTCAATGTTGTCAACATTTCTTCTGCTCAATGAACAAGTATAGGTACATTTAAAAAATAAAAAAAATAACTCGCCCTTCCCGATTGACAAGCGCAAGATTAATGTAAAAAAACAAAACAAAGTGCATTGAACAGTAAAGCAGCATACTACAATCGCTTAACAAAAACAAAGAATTGAAAACATACACCATACATGAAAGGATTGTTAATGTTTTTTCTAATTCAGTGTTAGTTATGAGATGGGGAATAGTCTTCAGGAAGCAGTCTTACAGTCAGATGCTTCTCAGCTCATGGTCAAATATGCACAATCATATCACTGTACAGCAGATGTTCAAAATTACATTGTGAAAAGCTTTAATTTGTAAATAGTGAAGAGAAAGCAAAGCTTGTATTGTCATTCATAAGAGACGTCAGCACTGAGGAATATGGATGATTTAATTTTGCCAAATGACTGGATTCAAATACACAAGAGATGCAAAACCAGAGGCACGCTAGCTGCTGTTGCTCAAACGCAGAAAATGTGGTACATCTACATGCAGATATTCCTCCTTCCCGAGTACAAGCTGCTATTTTATTAATTAAACTGTTATTTTTAGCAGTGAATCAACTAAAAATGTGTGGCATAATTCAGGCATTCCCATTAGATGAACAGTAACCTGTAGCAGCTTGAATTCAGTGGAAACTGAAATTATTTTACAAAATCTTACTTAATCTTGGTTTGCTACATTTTTCATATCATGACTGGCCTACACAAGTACACCAATTCAATGGCCATTGTTGCTATGCAAGAGTTAGGGGCTTAGCAAACTGAGTGATTATATACAATATAAAGGCAAAACCAGTATTTCCAGAATTCCTTCTTTACTTTACCTGTCGCCAAGAATGTGTTTCCAGCACGACCGCATTGCGCTGATTCTCAGCGACATGGTGCCGACATCTCGCACTCGCTGGAATAGGAAAAGCACATACCAGTGAGCACGTCATAGAAGCGACGCAGATCCGACGTAGATTCCCGACAATTCTAGCCGCAGCTTTTGGTATGAATGAGGGAGAAGTCCACACCAAATTTTAAATAAAAAACAGGCATGGGTTCCCCCCCAGGGGCATACCAGGCTCTTAGGTCTGGTATGGATTGTAAGGAAAACCCCTACGCCAAAAAAACGTTGTGGGGGTTCCCTCACAATCCATACTAGACCCGTATCCAAGCACGCCGCCCGGCCGGTCAGGAAAGGAGTGGGGACCCCCCCATCCCTCCTGAGCCGTATCAGGCTGCATGCCCTCAACATGGGGGGGTGGGTGCTCTGGGGCAGGGGGCGCCCTTCAGCCTGGCCGTTGGTTGTCGGGGTCTGCGGCCGGGGGTATTATCGGAATCTGGGAGCCCCCTTTAATAAGGAAGCCCCCAGATACCGGCCCCCCACCCTAGGTGAATGAGTATGGGGGTTTTAAAATGTATTAGTCAGCTCCGGGGGTCTTCTCCGCTCTCCGGTGGGGGGGGTCGGACTTCTCCGCTCTCCGGTGGGGGGACTTCTCCGCTCTCCGGGGGGGGGGGGGACTTCTCCGCTCTCCGGGGGGGGGGACTTCTCCGCTCTCCGGGGGGGGGGGGGGGGGGACTTCTCCGCTCTCCGGGGGGGGGGGGGGGGGGGGACTTCTCCGCTCTCCAGGGGGGGGACTTCTCCGCTCTCCGGGGGGGGGGGGGGGGGACTTCTCCGCTCTCCGGGGGGGGGACTTCTCCGCTCTCCGGGGGGGGGGACTTCTCCGCTCTCCGGGGGGGGGGACTTCTCTCTTCTCTTCTCTCCGGGGGGGGGACTTCTCCGCTCTCGGGGGGGGGACTTCTCCGCTCTCCGGGGGGGGGACTTCTCCGCTCTCCGGGGGGGGGGACTTCTCCGCTCTCCGGGGGGGGGACTTCTCCGCTCTCCGGGGGGGGGGACTTCTCCGCTCTCCGGGGGGGGGACTTCTCCGCTCTCCGGGGGGGGGACTTATCTCCGCTCTCCTCTCTTCTCCGCCTCCCGGGGGGGGACTTCTCCGCTCTCCGGGGGGGGGACTTCTCCGCTCTCCGGGGGGGGGGACTTCTCCGCTCTCGGGGGTACTCCCCTCCGGGGGGGACTTCTCCGCTCTCGGGGGGGGGGGGGGGGACATATCCGCTCTCCGGGGGGGGGGGGACTTATCCGCTCTCCGGGGGGGGGACTTATCCGCTCTCCGGGGGGGGGGGGACTTATCCGCTCTCCGGGGGGGGGGACTTATCCGCTCTCCGGGGGGGGGGGGGGGACTTATCCCGCTCTCCGGGGGGGGACTTATCCGCTCTCCGGGGGGGGGGGGGACTTATCCGCTCTCCGGGGGGGGGGACTTATCCGCTCTCCGGGGGGGGGGACTTATCGCTCTCCGGGGGGGGGGACTTATCCGCTCTCCGGGGGGGGGGACTTATCCGCTCTCCGGGGGGGGGGGGGACTTATCCGCTCTCCGGGGGGGGGGACTTATCCGCTCTCCGGGGGGGGGGGGACTTATCCGCTCTCCGGGGGGGGGGGACTTATCCGCTCTCCGGGGGGGGGGACTTATCCGCTCTCCGGGGGGGGGGACTTATCCGCTCTCCGGGGGGGGGGACTTATCCTCTCTCGGGGGGGGGGACTTATCCGCTCTCCGGGGGGGGGGGACTTATCGCTCTCCGGGGGGGGGGGACTTATCCGCTCTCCGGGGGGGGGGACTTATCGCTCTCCGGGGGGGGGGACTTATCCGCTCTCCGGGGGGGGGGGGACTTATCCGCTCTCCGGGGGGGGGACTTATCCGCTCTCTGGGGGGGGGGGGGACTTATCCGCTCTCCGGGGGGGGGGGACTTATCCGCTCTCGGGGGGGGGACTTATCCGCTCTCGGGGGGGGGGGGACTTATCCGCTCTCCGGGGGGGGGGGGGACTTATCCGCTCTCCGGGGGGGGGGACTTATCCGCTCTCCGGGGGGGGGGAACTTATCCGCTCTCCGGGGGGGACTTATCCGCTCTCCGGGGGGGACTTATCCGCTCTCCGGGGGGGGGACTTATCCGCTCTCCGGGGGGACTTATCCGCTCTCCGGGGGGACTTATCCGCTCTCCGGGGGGGACTTATCCGCTCTCCGGGGGGGACTTATCCGCTCTCCGGGGGGGACTTATCCGCTCTCCGGGGGGGGACTTATCCGCTCTCCGGGGGGGACTTATCCGCTCTCCGGGGGGGACTTATCCGCTCTCCGGGGGGGGACTTATCCGCTCTCCGGGGGGGGACTTATCCGCTCTCCGGGGGGGACTTATCGCTCTCCGGGGGGGACTTATCCGCTCTCCGGGGGGGACTTATCCGCTCTCCGGGGACTTATCCGCTCTACGGGGGGGGACTTATCCGCTCTCCGGGGGGACTTATATCGCTCTCGGGGGGGGGGGGGACTTATCCGCTCTCGGGGGGGGGGGGGGACTTATCCGCTCTCCGGGGGGGGGGGACTTATCCGCTCTCCGGGGGGGGGACTTATCCGCTCTCCGGGGGGGGGGACTTATCCGCTCTCCCGGGGGGGGGACTTATCCGCTCTCGGGGGGGGGGACTTATCCGCTCTCCGGGGGGGGGGGACTTATCCGCTCTCCGGGGGGGGGGGACTTATCCGCTCTCCGGGGGGGGGGACTTATCCGCTCTCCGGGGGGGGGGGACTTATCCGCTCTCCGGGGGGGGGGGACTTATCCGCTCTCCGGGGGGGGGGACTTATCCGCTCTCCGGGGTGGGGGGGGGACTTATCCGCTCTCCGGGGGGGACGGGGACTTATCGCTCTCCGGGGGGGACGGGGGACTTATCCGCTCTCCGGGGGGGACGGGGGACTTATCCGCTCTCCGGGGGGGACGGACTTATCCGCTCTCCGGGGGGGACGGACTTATCCGCTCTCCGGGGGGGGGGGGGGGACGGACTTATCCGCTCTCCGGGGGGGGGGGGGGGGGGGGACTTATCGCTCTCCGGGGGACGGGGGACGGACTTATCCGCTCTCCGGGGGGGGGGACGGACTTATCCGCTCTCCGGGGGGGGGGGGGGACTTATCCGCTCTCCGGGGGGGGGGACTTATCCGCTCTCGGGGGGGGGGGGGGACTTATCCGCTCTCCGGGGGGGGGGGGACTTATCCGCTCTCCGGGGGGGGGGGACTTATCCGCTCTCGGGGGGGGGGGACTTATCCGCTCTCGGGGGGGGGGGACTTATCCGCTCCCCGGGGGGGGGGGACTTATCCGCTCTCCGGGGGGGGGGGACTTATCCGCTCTCCGGGGGGGGGGGACTTATCCGCTCTCCGGGGGGGGGGGGACTTATCCGCTCCCTCGGGGGGGGGGGGACTTATCCGCTCTCCGGGGGGGGACTTATCGCTCTCCGGGGGGGGACTTATCCGCTCTCCCGGGGGGGGGACTTATCCGCTCTCTGGGGGGGGGGACTTATCCGCTCTCTGGGGGGGGGGACTCCTCCGCTCTCCGGGGGGGGGGACTTCTCCCGCTCTCCGGGGGGGGGACTTCTCCGCTCTCCGGGGGGGGGGGGACTTCTCCGCTCTCCGGGGGGGGGGGGGGACTGGGGGGGGACTATCCGCTCCGGGGGGGGGGGGGGACTTATCCGCTCCGGGGGGGGGGGGGACTTATCCGCTCTCCGGGGGGGGGGGGACTTCTCCGGGGGGGGGGGGGACTTATCCGCTCCGGGGGGGGGGACTTATCCGCTCTCCGGGGGGGGGGGACTTCCGCTCCCGGGGGGGGGGGGGACTTATCCGCTCCGGGGGGGGGGGGACTTCCGCTCCGGGGGGGGGACTTATCCGCTCCGGGGGGGGGGACTTATTTTCCGCTCTCCGGGGGGGGGGGGACTTCTCCGCTCTCCGGGGGGGGACTTATCCGCTCTCCGGGGGGGGACTTCTCCGCTCTCTGGGGGGGGGGGGGGACTTCTCCGCTCTCCGGGGGGGGACTTCTCCGCTCTCCGGGGGGGGGGGGGACTTCTCCGCTCTCCGGGGGGGGGGGACTTCTCCGCTCTCCGGGGGGGGGGGGGCTTCTCCGCTCTCCGGGGGGGGGGGACTTCTCCGCTCTCCGGGGGGGGGGGGGGACTTCTCCGCTCTCCGGGGGGGGGGGGCTTCTCCGCTCTACGGGGGGGGGGGGGATTCTCCGCTCTCTGGGGGGGGGGGGACTTCTCCTCTCTGGGGGGGGGGGACTCTCCGCTCTCTGGGGGGGGGGGACTTCTCCGGGGGGGGGGGGGACTCTCCGGGGGGGGGGGGGGGGGGGGGGGGGACTTCTCCGGGGGGGGGGGGACTCTCCAACTTCTCCGCTCTCCGGGGGGGGGGGGGGGGACGGGGGTCCGCTCTCCGGGGGGGGGGGGACGGGTCCGCTCTCCGGGGGGGGGGGGGGGACTTCTCCGCTCTCCGGGGGGGACGGGACTTCTCCGCTCTCGAAGCTGGCCGCTGCTATCTTCTTTATAGCTCTCTTGCTAGCGGCGGCCAGCCCGGTCTTCTTTGCCGCCTTCTGCGCGAGTGAGAATGTCTTTCTTCCATACCCTCTGCTTTTTCTGTTTAAAGTTCTCATTGCTTCAATCCTATACCTTTGCTGCACCTCCTATAAGTAGGGGCTCACCGCACACACCCAGTATTAGAAGGCATCGGACAGAGGGAGAAGAACCGGAGAGAGATCGGAAAAGACCCGGAGAGAGGAGAAGAACCAGCAGAGGCAGAAGACATCAGCAGAGGAGGCAGTAGAGCCAGAGAGGAGAGAAGTAGTTGAAAGATGCCTGAGCTGCCTTAATAAGTTACTTTAAAAACCTGTGTACTCGACTGCCTAAGACTCTCCTTCTCATTGGCTGCCCGACACAGCAGCAAAGCTCCCGCTGCTGTCCAAGTCAGTGAGCCAATGAGGAGAGAGGGGGCGTGGCCTAGCTGGGGTTCTGTGTCTAAAGAAATACACAGAGCTGTAGCTTTGTTCAGCTGCTTGCTGTGGGGGCACTTGTCAGGTGGAAGGGGGAGGGGCCAGGAGAGCCAAAGAGGGACCTGAGAAGAGGAGGATCAGGGCTGCTCTATGCAAAATCACTAGACAGAGCTGGCAAATATAAAAAATATATATATATTTGTTTGCCTAAAATATCAAAACGACTTTAGCATCACTTTACCTGCCTTTTTTTTGGATTTGCCTACAGATATCCACCAGGACTGATGCTAGTTCTGCGTTTTTCTCTTTATTTTATGTGTTGGAAACCAAAAGGGTTGGCAATGGACATATAAGGATTAGCTGAGCCCTCCAAAGTAGGCAGAAAATTACATGACACACACAGCGCCCCCCCCAAAGTAGGCAGAAAATTACATGACACACACAGCCCCCCCCCCCCCAGGTACTCAAAACACATTTCTGGTCATTTCCACAATAGTTGCAGGCAAGTGTCCGTTTACTGAAGACTGAAAGCTAAATATGTACCCTGAATGCAAAGGATTTTTAGAAACAAAATCTATACTGCTGTAGATCATGTGTATACCAGTCTATAATAGTGGTTTACTAATAGGCTAAATTTAAATAACATTAATATATACTATATAATAGAACAGAATAGACTATATAAGAGACGCATGCACACAATAGGAAATGCCCAAAAAAAATTGCAACCCAAAAAGTGTTAATGTCAAGGAAAACGAATGTTACCTAAGCCTTGTAGAATACCTAACCCTAACATAAAGTAGTCCCAAATCCAGCCATCAACTTAATAAACACAAAAAAAAAAGGGTCAAGTGAAGCAAGGAACAAATCGCTGCCTTAGATACAGCTGATTTGTTCCTGCATGATAACCGTCACAGATCAATTACTTGTCATATATGAATTTTCGGTATACAGTATATAGAAAATGTGTGTGTGTGTGTGTGTGTGTGTGTGTGTGTGTGTGTGTGTGTGTGTGTGTGTGTGTGTGTGTGTGTGTGTGTGTGTGAGAGAGAGAGAGAGAGAGATATTATATATATATATATATATATATATATTATATATATATATATATATATATATATATATATATATTATATATAATTTGTAGTTTTGTAGCAGGGAGATTAAAAATAAAGAGCAGATACACATACCTTTCCTTCATCCATTGGATTATCACTTATGTGGACAACAGGTCCTGGGTGTGATTTTGATGAACTGCAAAATAAAAAAATAAAAAAAGATTTTATAATATAAACATGATCTAAATAATTATAACATGCATAATCCAGAATATTCTTGTTGAATGACTACTTCTAAAAATGGAAACCATTTAGCTCAGCTGGCTTGCTTTTTTCAGTGGTATAATGTTACTCCTTCATACTAAATGGATCAACTAAAGGACTATCTGGCCTTAGAGAGTTTGGTCACTTCATGTCTTTACACATACACTGTAAATTCCAACGACTCCTGTGTATAAACTCATGGTAAGTGATATTATACTAGAACACATGGAGTTCACAGATGTATAAGGTACATATGCTCTGTGCAAGTCAAAGGACTTCTCACATGTAAAAATGTAATTATATATATAAGAAATAAATTGTTAAACCTATGCATACTGACTGGGTGGTATACATACAGTAGGTAACGCAAACTCTATATTTTTAAATAGTATTAAAACATTAATATATAAAAGATGGCATGGGAATGTGGGAAAACAAAAATGTGTGTGGCACAGATTTGTTTTACTTCATGGGCTTTGGTTAAAAAAAAAATAACCCTGCCAAAAACATTGCATGCATAAGGTTATAAACCTTCAACTTTAGTCTTGGCTAAGAGTTAAAGCTGAAGATGTCTTACTTTAATGCTCTGCATTAAGGTAAAAAAACAAAAAACAAAAAAAAATAAAAACCCTGAATACCTGCCTGATGGGGCAAATCTCGATCCTGCGATGTGCACATGATTTCTCCCTCCTCATTGGCTTCCACTGCTGTCAATCACAGACAGTGAGGGAGTGAGGGGCAGGGATGAGCCATGCTTTGTGTCTTATGGACGCACATTGTCGGCTCGGGAGCAAGCTCACACAAGTGCCCCCATAGCAAGCGGCTTGTTATGGGGACACTCAGGGATAGGGGGAGGAGCCGGGAGCAGTGGTGGGGGACTCGAGAATAGGCGGATAAGGGGAGCACAGGTAAGCATAACAGTTTACTTTAAGCTTTTAAATGCTAAAGCCACCTTAAAGGGGAGTTCCACCCACAATTTCACTTTTTAAATATAAATACCCCTGTAATACACAAGCTTAATGTAATCTAGTAAAGTTAGTTTGTAAACTAAGGTCCGTTTTGTTAGGTTGTTACAGCCTTTAGATAGTTTATAATCTAGAAATAGACCATGGCCATCTTAAGTGTGGGCATCATGAAGCCAGACTGTATGGCTTCCTGGATTTCAGCTTTGCATATCTCGCACATGCTCAGTGTAATAGGTTTCAGTCAGGTTTGCAAGGACTACTGGGAAACATGATGCCTATCCCAGAAACCCTTGCAAATAGCCATGTGACTTAATAGCCTAGGCTATTAAGGAGGAGGAAGTAATGAAGGACTACAAAATAAAAGGTATTTACAAGCAACAAAATAAATAAAAAATTTCCATTCTGAACACTATGAGATTAGGGTATGCAGCACAGACAAACATAAAAAAAATGGGTGAAACTCCACTTTAAGTAACGGGTTACACCTGTATTTAGGATGTAATATTATTCTGCCGATTGTGGGTGCAATGCTCTGAAGACTCCTGAGAGAAAAAAAAAAAGTCAATAAAATTAAAATTAAAATTAAAGCACTCCAGTGCTCACACGCAAATGCTCACAAAGGCCCGCAACACACATGTAGTATTGCCACAACTAGAGCGAGAGCAATAATTCTAGCACCAAAGCTCACAAAAATGGTAACCTCTAGCAGCTTTGCCCATGTATAATTTTAGGTATGTCACCATCTTAGAGGTATGCACAATTTTCAAATCTTGACATTAACTGCATATTTTTTAAAAGAATGTGATTTGACAAAAAAAAATGGTATTCTATTGTGCACTAAAATTCTTTGTTTTTCCCCATGAAAATTCGTAGTTAATAAAGGCTGTGCAAATATTGTGTTACATAAAAAATTGCAACAGCCAGCATGTTCTGCTTCAGGGCTTTTGCGTTCAGAATACAATATAATGATGGGAGGCTCCAAGTAATTTTCTATAAATAAAAAATAAAACGATTTTAGCTCAGGCAGCATGTGGTTAAAGCAAACTTCATGTAGCTGCTGGCTCACAATCCTGGTGACCATGACAGCTTGGATCCCCACTAATGACCTGGAATTAATCGAAGCAGTTACGGATCATGTGGCCACCAGTTAGATGTTACATAGTGATCACATGCAGGCTTTAGCAATCACTGTTGAGCTTGCAGATGAACAGCGCCACCTTTAGGCTGCAGTCTGTCTATGGCGCCATCTATTGAATAGCATTGCTATCACATAATTGCAATGCTGTATTAAGAATAGATTTATTTATTTTTATTAAACCATGTGCCAAACTGAACACTGTATAAAATGCAAATCTCAAAAATTGCACAGCTAAAAAAATATTTTTACACATCAGCCTTTTAATGTTTTAGGGGTATCTGCAAGTCAGTAATGGGATTGGATTTTTTTTTTTAGATTTTAGCACTTTTCTATGCACTATACATGGATACATGAAGCACTGCATGCTATCCATACACATTTTTCTTTGAAGGATTAGATTTAGTTAAAAACACAGATTTTATATACCAGTTAATCACAGGTGCCATGCCACGCTGCTGCCTCCAGGTTTCTGCCTGCCCCTCCATACAGGTTTTTTAGTTAGAGAGCTGATAAGCGCACTCATTCCATTGAGAACTCCAAGCTGTCTTCCGTGGTGGAAGAAAGGACTTGTAGTTTCTTTGCTCATAGATCTCTGTGAAGGAACGTGGACGTAAATAGGACCGCGGCTGTGGGGGACAGGAACCCCCACCCACTGTCACAGGAGAGGATGCTCAGGGGAAGCAGGATGTGCTGTAACATGTTACACTGTTAGGCTCCGTTTCCACTACTGCGAGTTGTTGTGCAACTTGACACATGTGAAGTTGCTTGCCAAGTCAAAACCCATGTATTTCAATGGTCCCTGTTTCAATTGGTGTGACTCAATTCGCAGCAACACCAAAAAAGATTTTTGCACTACTCTGTTTCCGGTGCAACTTATTCTCACCGATCACATGTAATTGCATCAAAAATCGCATTGCAAAGTCACACTGTAAATCCCATGACTTTGGGATTGCAATAGTGGAAACCTAGCCTAAATAAGAGTGTAATATGTGCCGGATATAAATACAGTGCCTTGCGAAAGTATTCGGCCCCCTTGAACTTTGCAACCTTTTGCCACATTTCAGGCTCCAAACAAAGATATAAAACTGTATTTTTTTGTGAAGAAACAACAAGTAGGACACAATCATGAAGTGGAACAAAATTTATTGGATACTTTATAGCGCCACCTTTTGCTGCGATTACAGCTGTAAGTCGCTTGGGGTAGGTCTCTATCAGTTTTGCACATTCAGAGACTGAAATTTTTGCCCATTCCTCCTTGCAAAACAGCTCGAGCTCAGTGAGGTTGGATGGAGAGTGTTTGTGAACAGCAGTTTTCAGTTCTTTCTACAGATTCTCGATTGGATTCAGGTCTGGACTTTGCCTTGGCCATTCTAACACCTGGATAAGTTTATTTGTGAACCATTGTATTGTAGATTTTGCTTTATGTTTTGGATTATTGTCTTGTTGGAAGACAAATCTCCGTCCCAGTCTCAGGTCTTTTGCAGACTCCATCAGGTTTTCTTCCAGAATTGTCCTGTATTTTTCTCCATCCATCTTCCCATCAATTTTAACCATCTTCCCTATCCCTGCTGAAGAAAAGCAGGCCCAAACCATGATGCTGCCACCACCATGTTTGACAGTGGGGATGGTGTGTTCAGGGTGATGAGCTGTGTTGCTTTTACACCAAACATAACATTTTGCATTGTTGCCAAAAAGTTTGATTTTGGTTTCATCTGACCAGAGCACCTTCTTCCACATGTTTGGTGTGTCTCCCAGGTGGCTTGTGGCAAACTTTAAACGACACTTTTTATGTATATCTCTAAGAAATGACTTTCTTCTTGCCACTCTTCCATAAAGGCCAGATTCGTGCAGTATACGACTGATTGTTGTCCTATGGACAGAGTCTCCCACCTCAGCTGTAGATCTCTGCAGTTCATCCAGAGTGATCATGGGCCTCTTGGCTGCATCTCTGATAAGTCTTCTCCTTGTATGAGCTGAAAGTTTAGAGGGGACGGCCAGGTCTTTGTAGATTTGCAGTGGTCTTATACTCACATTTCAATATCGCTTGCACAGTGCTCCTTGGGATGTTTAAAGCTTGGGAAATTTGTTTGTATCCAAATCTGGCTTTAAACTTTTCCACAACAGTATCTTGGACCTGCTTGGTGTGTTCCTTGTTCTTCATGATGCTCTCTGCGCTTTAAATGGACCTCTGAGACTATCACAGTGCAGGTGCATTTATACAGAGACTTGAGTACACACAGGTGGATTCTATTTATCATCATTATTCATTTAGGTCAACATTGGATCATTTAGAGATCCTCACTGAACTTCTGGAGAGAGTTTGCTGCACTGAAAGTCAAGGTGCTGAATAATTGTGCACGCCCACTTGTTGTTGATTCTTTACAAAAAATTACAGTTTTATATCTTTATGTTTGAAGCCTGAAATGTGGCAAAAGGTCGCAAAGTTCAAGGGGGCCGAACACTTTCGCAAAGGCACTGTAGCTGCAGGAGGAAGCATTTATATCAGAATCATGGTTTGCAGCCATTACCCTTGTATTATCTTTTTTATCACTTTTAGCCTAGGTTCACACAGCGGGAATGAACCACAATTTCATTCTTGTGTGTCAGTCCTGACTTTGGGGGCAATTTCAGAGACATCTGTGTAGGTTTCTGCACAGCTGTATTTTGAAATTGCACCCCAAAGTTGTTGAAAGTAGTACAGAAACTACTTTTGGGAATCTGTGCAGCACCGCAAATGCAGCGTCGCTCCAATTCGGACGGTGTCATTTCCAATAGCCACCGATTTGGCAGGAGATTTGACATATCAGAAGGGCCCCTGCAAGTGGTTGGGTCAGCTGAGCACAGAGGAGGAGGAGAAACAGCTATACCTCCATTGCCTCTGCGACAAAGATTTCATCACTTTCGTTTTTGGTTCTTTATTTACTGGCCTTTACCAGTCATGAAGGCAGCTGATCAAACCGCACACTGCATTTAAAATGGACTGCCTTGGAGGGCAGAGGAAGGATCAGGGTGCTTGCTGCCTCATCTAGATATGACATTGGGGCTTTTACATGATGCTACCTTTCACCAGGTAGAGTTGGGCTGTTTTTTGGGACTGCACATGATCAACACTAGACACTGAATTGCACCTCGGGGTGATACCCAACCTATTCAGTGTCAGAACCAGTCTGATTACTTATTCTATAAAACAGGTATTTTTGCGCTGGGAAAAATTTGTCTTAAAAAATAAATTACAAAAACCTGCACCATTTCTGCTTTTAGAAAATATACAATATGTGGGGGATCCAAGTAATTTTCTAGCCAAAAAATGCTGATTCACCCCCTGCTGCCTCCATAGTGGGGCTGGGTTATGGAGCTCTACACCTTATTAGCTGCTATGAATCTGATCAAGGACAAAGGGTGCACAAGACATTGGCATTCAGCATCATTTTAGGACTACAATTTTTTTTTTCAAAATTTGAAAAATCTGATTGAGTTTGAACTGTAAATTCAGATATAGGGCCAGATTCAGGTAGATGAGAGTATCTTTCCTCTGGAGTAACGCTTCTCATTTACGTTACTCTGAAGACCCTTTCAGCGCAAGTCCTGTAATTCACATAGCAGTTGCGCGTAAACTTGCGCCAGAGTAACGATAATGCGCTGGCGTAACCCGACGCAAGTGGAAGTGGGTGTGATCATATGTAAATGATGGGCGGAGCCCAGCGCAGAGGCTTACGTTCAGCGCATCATCCACGGAGCATGCGCAGTGAGTGCGGCTCCACTCGCCCCCTTGTGCGCATGCTCACAACTTCCGTCGGCACCACTTCCTGGGAAACGTCAGCGCAATGCGTTCCGCTGGGCGCTTAAAAGCGCTGGCGGAAACGCCATTCCGGCGCAAAAGTAGTTCCATTTCCCCCCACCCCAGGGAAGATACTTTTGCCCTGTAATGGCTGCTCCCGCTACCCCCAAAGAGAGGAGGAACCTAAACTATAATGCCCAGGAGGTCTCTGTGATAATCTCGGCTATGGAGACGTTTAATGATTTCCTCCATGGGAAAAAAAGCAGGAAGACCAGCCGGGAAAGGAAGCAGGGTATCCTGGACACCATTGCTGCCAGGGTCAATGTGCTAGGGTACTCCACCCGGACTGCAGGCGACATTCAAAAAAAAATCAATGACCTGCGGCGCAAGGTGAGGGGCAAGGTGTCCACCATTCGGAGCCATGAGAGGGGCACAGGTGGTGGTCCACCATGTCCTGTCACCCTGACCGCGGAGGAGGAGGTGGTCGCCCGCTGCCTGGACAGGGAGCAGTTGGAGGGGGTCCCTGGCTATGACTCCGTAGAGGAAGGCTCCAGGACAGGTAAGTGATTTTTACCCCCTTTTTGGTGTGTTGCATGTGGGGGGGGGGGGTGGGTACATGTGCCAAGTGTGTGGGACCACCAACATGTGTCTGCTTTGTGTCATCCACAGATGACGGAGCTGGGCCATCATCTCGTGCCGGCCAGTCCACCCCAACCTCCCAACGGGATGCTGATGACGAGGCCCTGGGTGCTGGAGACACCGAGGTGGAGGAGGAGAGTACCCACACCACTTCAGCAGAGGTGGTTGTGGAGGAGCCTGTCCCTGAACAGGAGTTTATTTTAATGTTGGAGGAGTCCTCCTCCTCTGCAGGGCCCTCTGTGATCCCCTCCCCCATCCTAGGTAGCCCCTCAAGGGCGACTCCATCCCCACGGGGACAACCTTCTTCTGCCCCCAGGAAGGCCACCCGGAAGACCAGGGGGGTGTGTGATCTGGTCGAGGACCAGGTGCTGTTGGACCACGCCAAGCAGACCCAGCAGATGGGGGAGATTGCTGGCCACCTGGACCGGGTCGCTGACAGCCTGGGCTCCATGTCACAGCTGCCCAGTCGTGTGCAGGGCGTTGTGACCAGCCTGGGGGAGGTGCAGGCTGATATCCGGCACTTGACAGCAGCTGTCCGAGACAACACAGCTGCCATCCGGGAAGAGAGGAGGCAGCGGCAACGTGACCAGCGGCATCAGATCACCCGCCAGCTGAGGATGCAGGCCCAGACAAACCTGTATCTGAGCCGTATCGCTGTGGCATTGGAGGGCAGGCAGCCAACAGCTCCCAGGAGTGGCCCACCCGGGGATCAGCCTCCTCCTGATGCCCCCCCACCCCCACCACCACCCACTCCCTCCAGGCAGATGAGGAGCCCGAGAGTGCCCCCAAGGAGGAGCTCCCGTCATCCCAGATGAGGGTTTTTTGTTTTTTTGGTTGTTATATATTTTTGTTTATACTCAGGATATGAGTTTTTGTTTATTTTTGAATATTATTGTTTATATTCAGGATATGAGTTTGTTTTTTTTTTTGGTTCTCAGGTTATGAGATATTTTTTTTAATTTTGTACTGCACACGGTCAGGAGTGCAGGGGACAGTGTGAATGGTGTGTGAATGTGAGAGGGTGGCACTCCTGAAAGTAAGGGGTGTCACCCTCGGCCGTGGTGGTGAAGTTAACCCCACGGCTGAATGAATGACGTGTGAAAGGTGTGTGAATGGACAGTGACATCATTGGGGCCTTGACGCTGGCGTTGCTGCTCCCAACTCCTACATGCTGGACTTGGGCTAATCCAATGCGATGTGCATGTGGTGTGTGTGATCCAGTGGTGTACACGCGTGCACTGTCTGTGTGATTAATGTATTGGTTTAGTGTCCAAAGATGCCTATGGCGAGGACCCTCCTGACTGCTCTTCCATCAGCAGACTGGGTGTCCTCTGGCAGGTGGGGACTGTGTGGGTCGGGGGTCAGGTCATCACGTATGTCAATCTGCAGGCCTTTTCTCATAGCAAAGTTGTGCAGAATACAACATGCACCGATGATCTGACACACAAAGGTAGGGGAATACAATAGGGTCCCCCCAGACTTATCCAGGCAGCGGAAACAGGACTTTAGGAGCCCAAATGTTTGCTCCACCACTCCACGGGTTTTGATGTGTGCTTCATTGTATTTTCTCTCTCCTCTGGTTTGGGGGTTCCGGAAAGGAGTCATTAGATGGGGTCCCAGTGCATATGCAGAGTCACCTGTAAGGTAAAAGACAGGAGGATGTTAGTCATGCATGTGCGACTTCTGTTGTGCATCACGGGAGGGGATAGTCATGCCTGACTCCCTTGTCACTCACCAACCAGCCAGCTGTCTACATACATGTTCTGCTCGAATTCTGTAGGGATGGGGCTCTGACGGTATATGAAGCTGTCATGGCTGGACCCGGGGTGTTTGGCACGGACGTGCCATATGAGGCGTTGGGCATCAGCTATCACCTGTACGTTGATGGAATGCCAATGCTTCCGATTGCGGTATATGTGCTCTGTGGCACTGGGAGGCTGGAGTGCCACATGTGTGCAATCAATGGCCCCGATGGTGCGTGGGAATCTGGCAATGTTGTAGAAATCTGTCATTGTCTTCAGCCGCAGCTCCTCAGTGGTGGGTCTGATGAACTGGTTGGACATGCGTCTGAGGATTGCAGGGACAACCTGGTGCACACATCTGCTTATGGAGGACTGTGACATCCCAGCCACCACTCCACTTGTACGCTGGAATGATCCACTGGCAAGGAAATGAAGTGTTGCCAGGACCTTCACCAGTGGCTGCACTGCTTGTGAGCGGTGTGTTGGGCTGGTGATGTCATCCTGCAGGGTTGTGGTTAGTTCAAGTATTACATCAGGGCTGAATCTGAAGAGGCGATACACCTCCTCATCCCCCATGCCAAAGAGGTTCATACGAGTGCGGTATATCCTCTCACGTGCCCGCCTCCTCCGTAGCGAGGGACCCAGTACTAGTCTTAGGACCACAATTGCCCCTGGCATGTTGGCACACAGAGGTGTTGTCCTTGCAAGTGTTGTTGTTCAGCTAGCTCCTATCGTCGGTAACGCTGCTGTAGCTGCTCTCCTGCTGACCTGTGGCCGTCTGGAGTAAAGATAAAGCAGCCTTTTGTAGAAATAACTTTGCGCCGGACGGACAAGATACGCGCGGCGCATGTAGCCAGCGTATGGTGCTAATCCGTTCGTGAATTGGGAAAAATACCTCATTTGCATATTTGCAGGGGAAATCAATGGGCGCGACTGATGCGCCCAGCGAAAATAAGCGCTGACGATACTCTGGCGTCGGAACGTTCCGCCGGTCGCAAATGGCCCGTTATTGGGCGCATCTAGTTTGGTGGGTACGGGCACATAGAAACGACGGCGCATCATCACAGTTACGCGGCGCATATCGAAATACTCCAGCGCAAGTGTTCCTGAATCTGGCCCGAAGTGTGTGTTCAACTCAAATCTCAATATTAATTTCTGCCTGGGGTGCCTAGCCCCCCAGAAATGCTAAACAGAATAATTCCTTTGGCAGGCAAGACCATCAACATACACCCTCACTGGCCACTTTATTAGGTACACTTTGATAGTACTGGGTTGGACCCCCCCCCCTCTTTGCCTTCAAAACTGCCTTAATTCTTTGTGGCATAGATTCAACAAGGTGTTGGAAACATTTTGGTCCATATTGACATGATAGCATAACGCAGTTGCTGCAGATTTATCAGCTGCTCATCCAAGATGCAAATCTCTTGTTCCACCAGATCCCAAAGGTGCTCTATTGAATTGAGATCTGGTGACTGGAGGCCATTGCAGTACAGTGAACTTCAGGTACTTTCACACTGGTAAATGGTAAAGCACCACCAACAGTCCCACCACCCCAAAACACAAATCATGGCTTGAACTATCTTGCTTTGCATGTAATAAATCTATCTCATATATTAGTTTCACCTTTTAAGTTGCATTAGTAAAATAAATGAACTTTAACACAATATTCAATTTTTTTACGTTTCACATGTATGTATGTTTTTCAAATATAGCAAACTTTTGTTCATCTTTTGTAACTCAGACCATACAATTACCTGGTCAATGAGGTGCAAAAATTCTACCTTATGCACTAACACAGGGTTTGACAAATTTGCTTGGAATCTAGGAGCCAGCTAAAAAAGTTAGGAGCTAGAAAATGCGCATCCATCCCGCCAAACTTGCGCGCAGAAGCGAACACATATGTGAGTAGCGCCCGCATATGTAAACAGTATTCAAACCACACGTGAGGTATCGCCGCGATTGTTAGAGCGAGAGCAATAGTTCTAGCCCTAGACCTCCTCTGTAACTCAAAACATGCAACCTGTAGATTTTTTTTTAAACGTCACCTATGTAAATTTTAAAGGGTAAAAGTTTGTCGCCATTCCACGAGCGGACGCAATTTTGAAGCGCGACATGTTGGGTATAAATTTACTCGGCATAACATTATCTTTCACAGTATGAAAAAAAATTGGGCTAACTTTACTGTTGTCTTATTTTTTAATTTAAAAAAAGTATTTTTTTCCCCAAAAAAGTGCGATTCTAAGACCGCTGTGCAAATACGGTGTGACAGAAAGTATTGCAATGACTGCCATTTTATTCTCTAGGGCAGGGGTCCTCAAACTTTTTAAACAGGGGGCCGGTGCATTGCCATGAATTGAGATTTGCCATAGAATGAGATGGTCCGCCTCCATCCCATTCTATTGGCTCACTCATGTCACGTGACATATTTAAACGTCAAGTATTGACGCAAACATCAGTCACAGCTAGGCTATCATAGGGAGAGGATCTCCTCTCCCTGTGATAGCCCGATAGCGCTGTCAGCAGCGTGCCTCCCGCCAGCGCCAAGTACACCCCGCGCCCGCAGCTCTTCCCCGTCCTCCGCGCCCGCAGCTCTACTCCCCCGTTAAGAATCAGGGAACGGGCTGCAGCTGCTCCAGGTTATGTGGGCTGGTGTTGTAAATACTGCGCATGCGCAGGTTTACGCTACTAACGTAGCCAACGCTAGGTCTACGCTAATAGCGTAGACTCTCCCCGTTCCCTGATTCTTAACGGGGGAGTAGAGCTGCGGGCGCGGAGGACGGGGAAGAGCTGCGGGCGCGGGGTGCGGGGAGTAGAGCTGCGGGCGCGGGGTGCGGGGAGTAGAGCTGCGGGCGCGGGGTGCGGGGAGTAGAGCTGCGGGCGCGGGGTGCGGGGAGTAGAGCTGCGGGCGCGGGGTGTACTTGCCGCTGGCACGCTGCTGACAGCGCTATCGGGCTATCACAGGGAGAGGAGATCCTCTCCCTATGATAGCCTAGCTGTGACTGATGTTTGCGTCAATACTTGACGTTTAAATATGTCACGTGACATGAGTGAGCCAATAGAATGGGATGGAGGCGGACCATCTCATTCTATGGCAAATCTCAATTCATGGCAATGCACCGGTTCACTGTCCCTCAGACCGTTAGAGGGCCGGACTATAAAAAAAAACTATGAACAATTTCCTATGCACACTGCACATATGTTATTTTGAAGTATATACACACACACACACACACACAGCGCTACAAAACAAATATACCAGCAATAACGCTCTTTGACCATCAATGCTCGCCAGTCCAGCCCAATCATCATTGAAAACCCCCCTCACCGTCATTTCAAGCCATCATTGCAAGCCCACCCTCACTGTCATTCAGACCATCATTGCAAGCCCCACCACCACCATTTCAAATTCAAGCCATCATTTCAAGCCTCCCCTCACCATTGCAAGCCCCCCTTCATCATTATAAGCCCCTCATTGCAAGCCCCCCTCGCAATCATTAATTGCAAACTGATCATGATCATTGCAAGCCCCCCCACCTCACCATCATTACATCACCATCATCATCATCATCATCCCCTCATTGCAAGCCCCCCCCTTACCATTATAATTGTAAGCCCCTCATTACAAACCCGCCCTCACAATCATAATTGCAAGCCGATCAAGATCATTGCAAGCCCCCCAAATCATCATTACATCATCATCATTATCATCAGTCCCTCATTGCAACTCCCCTCATCTTTGCAAGCCCCCCTCACCATAATCAGCCCCTCATTGCAACCCCCCCTCACCATTGCAAGCCCCTGATTGCAAGCCCCCCCACCTTCATCATAACATCATCAGCCCTTCATTGCAAGCCCCCCCCCCCCACCATCATCATCATCATAATTTTATCATCAGCCCTCCACCATCATTATTACATCAACATCAGCCCCCCTCACCATCGCATGCCCCCTCCCTCCGTCACCATTGTAAGCCCTGCACAGCACTTTCTCCTTAACGTGCCACACTGCTCACTCAACTGCCGTGACGATCCCGCTGTGTCACGAAGGTAACATTTCTGGCGCGCTGTGATAAATGTCCCGCCCTCCTCCTCCTAGACCAGCTTGTGTGATAGACATAACACCGGCTCTATCACACAAGCTAGTCTAGGAGGAGGAGGGCGGGACATTTATCACAGCGCGCCCTTAACACTGTCATCTCCGTGACACAGCGGGATTGCTATGTTACAATCTGCAGTGTAACCGGCGTTGCCTGTCAGGGTCAGGTGGGCCGGTTACAAGTCCTCCGTGGGCCGCATGTGGCCCGCGGGCCGTAGTTTGAGGACCCCTGCTCTAGGGTGTTAGAATAAAAAAGATATATAATGTTTGGGGGTTCTAATTGGAGGGAAGGAGATGGCAGTGAAAAAACACATTAGAACTGCTAGAACTGAAAATTCAAAAATTTTGGGATACAGCTATATTGGAAGATCCAGCCTTCTTCCTCCTGCATCTGTCAAATATCCCCTAGGGAGTAAAGAGGAACCCATTAATGCATCATCTGCTGAATGCGGCTAAAGCATGTATACCGCTTAAGTGGAAAAAAACACAACTACCTACTTTGAGTATGTGGATTAGGAAGGTGGAAGAACTGAACAGAATGGAAGACCTGATTTGGACAAGTAGGAAAAAAAAAGAGAAATATACTGCAAAATTTGGACACCATGGAATAATTTGATCCAGTCTGAGGAGGGTGTAGGATTAATGGAGGAGTAGGGGACGAGAGAGAAGGGGAGTTGTGTTTTTTAATTTTTTGTTCTGTGTTTTGAGCTTTGCGTAGAATTTTGTAAATGGGGGGGGGGGGGGTTGGGATGAATATGTATATAAGGAACTATACGTATTGAGGAGGGAGGGAAGAACAGGCAGAGGTGCAGCGCTATATACGTTTTTCATTCATTCATTCAATGTGGAAGGACATGGGAGAGCGTCCCCCCCATGTGCAGCGCTATATAAGTTTTTCATTCATTCATTCAATGTGGAAGGACATGGGAGAGCGTCCCCCCCCATGACCAGACACTAGGAAATAGTATATCCATTATGAGTTGAATAGAGGTCTCTCGTATGGAGCTCTCCTCTCCCGTTATGAGTTAATACGGATCCAATGGTACACGCCCCCATTCTCAGCCCGGAAGGGGAGAAGCAGGAGGTGGGAACCATTGGTAGGAATGTTATCTGTTTAGTTTCCTTTTTACCTTTCGTAAATTTGAGGTTGAGACGAATGTATCGAGATATTGTATTAAGATTATTTACTGTAATCAGATTTCTGATGTTGAGAGGAATACTATCTTCTATGTTTTGTATAAATGAAAAATATTTGAAAAAAAAAAAAAAAGAAATTGAAAAAAAGAACTGCTAGAACTGTTTTACTTGTAATGCCAAACAGCCACCTCAAGATGGCTCCAGATCACAGAAGGCTTGCAGAAGGCTTGCAGAAGGCCACAAAGCCACGGCCTCAATTACCGGCGGGGGCGCAGGGAGAAACAGGATCCTGTGTCTCCGCGCGGCAGGGGAGGTGGGGGCGCACGATCGCAGCGGGCCCGCGCCGGCCGGTAATTGATGCCGCAGCTTTTCAGCCCAAGCTTCCTTCTGTGAAGGCCGCAAAGCCGCGGCCTCAATCACTGGCGGACACGGGCGCCAGATCACAATTTCTTGTCGCAATTGTGACCGGGGGCCTGAACAGAAAATGTTCCAACACTTTTCAAACCCGATGACAAGGATTTAATACCCGATCTTGCCTGGCTACTCTATTTTCCAGACCAACAAACAATATAAAACATATGGAATGGTTTCAGCAGTGCATTGTTTTACTACAGTTAAATAACTTACAGTAACTAATTATACTACTTTAAGACCATTTATACAATTGATTATTAAAGTTGTTTGCTATGCAGCCCGTTGGAATTTAATGAGTTCCTTGCTGACTTTTTTCAAGCACAGTAGGTTAATATAAAAACTCTTATAAAGCTCCATCTCATATTAGCTGTTAAATCAAGCAAAATAAGCATATTTGTCCTATCTGTTTAGGCCACCATTTCCTGTTTGTCATTGTCATAACACATTGTACTTTCCTGACAAGCCTTGCTGGATACATGTCACTTGGTCATCTATTTCGATATAAGAAAAGCTTGCCAAGCAACAAAAAAATGAAAAAAAAAAAAAAAACTGTGGCTGCGTATCAAAAAAGAACTTCAGGGCATTGCAGAGGTAGCAATTATTTGACACAACAGAACACTAGAAATATATAGAAGTATATGAAACGGCGATTAAATACTGTATATAAGAAATCCAAAGTAATCATCTAAATTTTAGCAAAAATACACCAAAATCTAAATAGTTTTTTTTTTTTTTTTAAAAAGGAGGGGAGGATGAGAGCAGACATAATTTCAGTGCACTGGAACTGGTGATAAGGGAAGCACAGGTAACACCAGGAAGAGAATCATGTACATAGTTTGGTGAAATAGAAAATGGGTCTACTGAGGAAGGCCTGCGATTGGCCGATGCGCGTCTAAAGGGAAGGAGCTGATAACTTGACGTCTAGCCAGGCCCCTGCGAGTGTGTAAGACGGCGGCGCTACTGTGGATTTTTTACACATGGTTTTAACGTTTTTGTCCTCTAAGTGTGATTAGTTTTTAGGGGCTTTAAATAAAGTTTGTATACAGAGAAGACTACGGTCTCTCTATTTATCATTTACATGCCATGAAATCCCTGGAATATTGAGCAAAAGCTGAGAGGCTGTTTGTTTCCCTGGAATTAAATGTGCTGAGTTGCCAATAAGAAATAACTGGATTACCTGGCATTGATTGTTTAAAGGAGGAAATGGTGTGAACTTGAGGGGAGATCTGTTTATGAGTTTAAACTCATCTGGAAGGTGAGTGTGACAGACGCAGCACTATGAAGTGCCTCATGCACTGTGGCATTAGAAGAATTGTGATATCTCTGACTTTTCAGTCCAACAAGACTGTCTAGTACTTTGAAAATTCCTCTAGCGACGTTCTATGGAAGCAGTAGGTTTAAAGAGCACACCAAATGCTTAAAATAACTTCTTTATTAACTTCACTTCTCTTCATATTATAATGCTGCTGCTTTGCAGCAGATGGTCCATGTACAAAAACACGTGATGAATAAAGTATAACAAAATGGTGGTTCAAATATTCAATCATGTCATTTAACATAAGATGGAGGATATATTTCTTTCTTCAGTATTTATTCTCTCTCTCTCAGTAAGTTATCAAAGCATTCTTTGATTTCTCTGAAGTGTATAACTCTGTCGTTTGCAACTTGGTTTCCAGGGTTGCTTTTGAAGGGTTAGCTTAGTTGGGTTTGGTTTGTGAATTAGGTTAGGAGGTAGGAGTTTGTTTGAAGGTATGATGGAACTACAAGTGAACACACAACTAGATCAGTATACAGTTCTAACCACACTATTTACAATAAGAACATATATATATAACTGACACATACCTATTCTTAGCCCCTGGCTTCCATAAAACACAACGTTGGCCTTATGTCTGTTCTGCTCTGTGTCTCTCTCCATGTGGCTCTCTGTTTCTGTGTGGAATGATCTAGCAGCACATGCTGTGTATTCGGAACCTCCCAGACATAAATGGATGCAAAGGAGGCTGTGATAGGTCAAGACTCTGCTCAATGTGAGATTAGCTGTGATTGGGCCAAGGTTTCTGATGAGTCACAAAAGCTTAACTCTATGCTTTCTGGCATGAATTCAACTGTGAATAAATTTGCTTTTGTCTCTCACATATAAACATGTGCACCACACTAGGTTCCCAGCAGGCTTAGCTGTATATACATGTAGGTTATATTAGCTACCTAGGATAGGTTCTAGCTGGCCAGCTACAGTGAGCGCGCAATTTTAATTGGTGGTGGTGTGCACTCCTTTTGAGGACACAAGATCACAGTGGTGGATTGCATTAAAACACTGATCTTAAGAAGAGCCTTTATTCATTCAATCTAATGTATGGACTATGTATCACGCATGTTATGATAAAATACACTTTTATTTTATTAGCTATTTTTAGGTTTATACACAAAGCGCTACATTTATTCACTTTAATTACCCCACTGTACCTCATATCACCATGATCTGTGACCAACCAGTGTGTGGAGGGCTCTTGTAAGATACTCTGCCTTTCGATTTCGAGGGGCAGTGTCAGTAGGCCTCCATTGACGCTATCTTTTGCAGTGTTCTGCTGTCATTCAGGCTTCCATAGCGCAGTCTACATATGTACCTATGACCCTGACGAAGTGCTTGAACCAGAAACGTGTCGGCTACCTGAGTTTTTTCAGAGTCTAGAGAGTACTAATACAATTGTATATACATTTTGTATGCTTGCTATGAATTCACATTGTGTTGTCTTTTGTTTTTAACGTCATGTTTTTAACTGATCACCACACGTGTGTGTGATCCACTTTTACATGTATTAATGCACACTTTACTTCATATCAGTGGTGTTGTTGCCTTTAACCACTTAAGACCCGGACCAAAATGCTGCCAAATGACCTTGCCCCTTTTTGCGATTCGGCACTGTGTCGCTTTAACTGACAATTGCGCGGTTGTGCGACGTGGCTCCCAAACAAAATTTGCGTCCTTTTCTTCCCACAAATAGAGCTTTCTTTTGGTGGTATTTGATCGCCTCTGTGATTTTTATTTTTTGCGCTATATACAAAAATAGAGCGACATTTTTGAAAAAAAAACAATATTTTTTAATTTTTGTTATAAGAAAAATCAAATAAACTAAATTTTAGTCAAACATTTAGGCCAAAATGTATTTAGCCACATGTCTTTAGTAAAAAAAAAAAAAAATCACAATAAAAAAAAAAAATTAGCTACCTACAGCGACACTAATACAGCGATCAGAAAAATGATCGCTTGGTGACGCTGGCATAAGGGAGTGAAAGGGTTAACTAGGGCGGTGATCAAGGGGTTAAAACTTTATTAGGGGGGGTAGGGGGCTACCCTGAACCTAACACTAACTGCCTGTCACACTGACACTAACTGCAGTGATCATACATATAATCACTGTATTCAGTGACACTGTGACAGGGGGGGGGGGTGGGGGGCGATCGGGGGGAGTTAAATGTTCCTATGTGTCTGTGTGTCAGTGTGCTGTTGTGTACACTTGCTATGTGATGTGATCTCTCCTCAGCGAGGACCCCCGAACCCCCCCAAGGCACCAACGTATATATACGTTGATGTGCCTGTCGGTGCCATTCTGCCGACGTAAATGTACATGCGGCGGTCCTTAAGTGGTTAAAATCCCAAGGAGGGTTCCTTTCATTTTTTATATACTAGGAATGTGGCAACATTTCAGCACTTTCTGAAACAGTGAAAACATATTCATAGTTTGGTTGAAAATCGCACAAAATTGTAGGATACTTTTTTGCAGGAGAGACATTTCTGGACAGAAAGAAACAAAATGGATCCTCCAAAAAAACTAAAATACTTAATTGAAGCTGTTCTTATTATGAGAAGAAACTATTTGCTGAAAGACCATTATTCTTCGAAAAGTTGAAGTGGAAATAAGGATGACGAGAAGGATTCAATAGACCAGGGGTTGGCAACCCCTGGCACACAGCCACATGTATGCTGGCACGTGAAGGATGCATGAGACACACACCACCCACACATCAACAAAGCCGGTTTTCTAACGAGCTGGTTCCTACCATCGATATGGTTCCGAGTCGACGGAAAACTGAGCGAGAACAGCTGTTCGTCAGCTGTAGACGCGCTCGCTCCCGTTGGCGGATTATACACTATAGTACACACCGCTCTACACAGCAAGGGCCAGCAAGGGGCGGATGTGGTATTGACCAGTGTTTTTTTAGTTGGTTATCCACGCCGCTCTTTACAGCAAGGGGCGGATGTTATACAGCCCCTTGCTGTATAGAGCGGCGTGGATTACCAATCAAAAAAGCACTGCTCAATATCACATCCGCCCCTTGCTGTGTAGAGCGGTGTGTACTAGTGTATAAGCAGGCTTCAGGCAGCGGGAGCGAGCTTGTCTAAGCGGACGATCAGCTGTTGAGGTTTAAAGATTTCCGTGGCCTCCTACTGAACCTGCGCAGTCGAGGTAGGAACCATATTGATGGAGGAACCAGCCCGACAAGACATCGGCTACACAGGAGTAAGTATGGCCGGGACCAACTCATTGCCTGCCTCCCTCCATTCCCACCCACCTCACTGGGCTTGCATACAGCCTCTGACCAATCTTCTGTTTTGCTGACCTCCCATTCAGACCTTAATGTACCCCCACATCAGGCAAGCTAGATCCAGTCCTGGTGTTGAGACGGACATTTCAACCTGCCTGCTCATTTTGTTTTTATTTTTTAGCCGTCACTCTTATTTTCTTTAAAAAAAAAATTTTGCCACACTATGCTCAAAAGGTTGCCTACCCCTGGAATAGACACAACGTTTTGAACATGGTGGTGCAAAGACACAAAGACAGATCATTCTAGAGAAAACTCTCACCATGTAGTCACCACAAGTTAAAATCAACTTGACAACACTTTATTAGAAATATATACACACATGGATATATTGTATACTGTATGTGTGTGCATATATTGAGTACACCCCTCACATTTTTGTAAATATTTTATTATATCTTTTCATGTGACAACAGTGAAGTTACACTTTGCTACAATGTAAAGTAGTGAGTGTACAGCTTGTAAATGTGCTGTCCCCTCAAAATAACTCATCACACAGCCATTAATGTATAAATTACTGGCAACAAAGGTGAGTAGACCCCTAGTAGACCCCTACGTGAAAATGTCCAAATTGGGCCCAATTAGCCATTTTCCCTCCCTGGTCTTGTTAATGTTACAAGGTCTCAGGTGTAAATGTGGAGCAGGTGTGGTAAAATTGGTGTTATCTCTCTCACTCTCTCATACAGATCACTGGAAGCTCAACATGGCACCCCATGGCAAAGACCTGTGTGAGGATCTGAAAAAAAATAAAAGAATTGTTGCTCTACATAAAGATGGCCTAGGCTATAAGAAGATTGGCAAGTCCCTGAAACTGAGCTGCAGTATGGTGGCCAAGACCATACAGCGATTAAACAGGACAGGTGCCACTCTGAACAGGCCTCGCCACGGTCGACCAAAGAAGTTGAGTGCACATGCTCAGCGTTATATCCAGAGGTTGTCTTTGGGAAATAGACGTATGAGTGCTGCCAGTATTGCTGCAGAGGTTCAGATGGTGTCAAGAGTGTGTGGCGGAAACCAGGTGAAAAGTACAAAGACAAGTGTGTCTTGCCTACTGTCAAGCATGGTGGTGGGAGTGTCATGGTCTGGGGCTGCACAAGTACTTCCGGCACTGGGAAGCTACAGTTCATCGAGGGAACCATGAATGCCAACATGTAATGTGACATACTGAAGCAAAGCATGATCCCCTCCCTTCAGAGACTGGGCCGCAGGGCAGTATTCCCCAATACAACGACCCCAAACACACCTCCAAGGCCAAGCATGTCTCCAGAACCTAAACCATATTGAGCATCTATGGGGCATCCTCAAACAGAAGGTGGAGGAGCGCAAGGTCTCCAACATCCACCAGCTCTGTGATGTTTTCATGGAGGAGTGGAAGAGGACCCCAGTTGCAACCTGTGAAGCTCTAGTGAACTCCATGCTCAAGAGTGTTAAGGCAGTGCTGAAAAAAGAGGATTTTTAAAAACAGCTTACCTGTAAAATCCTTTTCTTGAAGTACATCACGGGACACAGAGGCAATAGCCATTACATATGGGTTATAGAGTACCTTCAGGTGATGGACACTGGTGTAATTAATCTCACAGGAAGTTTCCTCCCTATATAACCCCCTCCCATTGGGAGTGCCTCAGTTTTGTAGCAAGCAATCTCTCAGAGGTTAAACAATGTTCCCCAAAAGAAGGGTGGGAGCTCTGTGTCCCGTGATGTACTTCAAGAAAAGGATTTTACAGGTAAATCCTCTTTTCTTTATCCTACATCACGGGACACAGAGCGCATAGCCATTACATATGGGATGTCCCAAAGCAATGCCCCTGAAGGGAGGGAGACACAAGGCTAAGAGAAAACCAATTAAATTGGAAAAAAATTAAACCAACTGAACAACCAGGACAATTAAGTAAATTAAGTGAAAACCAAAAGGTTGTTCAGGGCTGGAGGATTTTATACTGCAGCCTGTAGAACCGCCTGCCCAAACGCTGCATCCGTACTTTTCCTAACGTCCAATTTATAAAATTTTGTGAACGTGTGTACAGATGACCAGGTTGCCGCCCTGCAAACCTGAGCCATGGAGATCTGATGATGTGCCGCCCAGGACGCGCTCATGGCCCTAGTGGAATGGGCCTTCACTGATAAAGGAGGTGGGACCCGTTTCAAGCCACAGGCCTGAAAAATTAGCTGCTTAATCCACCTAGCCAAAAAAGATTTGGCGGCCGCCTGCCCTTTTTTAGGACCATCCGGAAGGACAAAAAGTACATCCGTCTTTTGAATTTTCTCTGTAGCCCTAAGATAAATCTTCATGGCTCAAACAACGTCTAAACTATGAAAGAGCCTCTCTTCTCTGGAAGTCGGTCTAGGAAAGAAGAATGGTAATATTAGATCCTGGTTCAGGTGAAAACTGGATATGACCTTCGGAAGGAAGGATGGGTGAGGACAAAGAACCACTTTGTCCTTCTGCAGGATGAGGTATGGCTCATTGCACGACAAGGCTGCCAGTTCCGAGACTCTCCTGACAGAGGCCATAGCTACCAAGAATACCAACTTTCGGGTTAGTAATACAAGAGGAATCTCTGCCAAGGGCTCAAAAGGCCGTTTCTGCAAAGCTGATAGGACCAAATTTAAGTTCCAAGGACAAAAGGGGTGCCCTAATAGGGGGATTGATATGCAAGACCCCCTGCAAGAAGGTTTTAACTAGCAAATGGACAGCCAAGGGCCTCTGAAACCATATTGCTAAAGCCGAAACCTGTCCCTTTAAGGTGCTAAGAGCCAAACCCCTTGTCCACTCCCAATTGAAGGAATTGTAAGACCCTGTCAATAGCATACTTACGGGGGTGCCATCCCCGAGACTCACACCATACCACATAGGTCTTCCAGACCCTATAATAAATATTTATAGAGACTGGTTTCCTGGCCTGAATCAGGGTAGATATAACCTGAGAAGACAGGCCTCTACCCCTAAGGATTAGGGATTCAGCCGCCAGGCCGTCAAACTTACATTGCCGTAAGGTAGGGTGGAAGATCGGCCCCTGCGAAAGGAGGTCTGGGCGCAAGGGGAGCGGCCAGGGAGCCCCTACTGACATTCTTACAATGAGAGAGTACCACGCTCTCCGGGGGCCAAGCCGGAGCCACCAGGATAACCGGTTTGCGTTCTACCCTGATCCTTCGTAGCAGGTGGGGTAACATTTGTACCGGGGGAAATGCATAAAGTAGAGAGAACTGGTGCCAGGGGCACACCAACGCATCGGTCCCACAAGCCGAGGGATCTCTGGTTCGGGATATGAACCTGTCTAGTTTCTTGTTGACTCTTGATGCCATGATGTCTACATCCAGAACCCCAAACCTTAGGCAGATTTCTTCGAACACCTGGGGGTGAAGGGACCATTCCCCCGGGAGTAGCTGCTGGCGACTCAGGAAGTCTGCTTGGAAATTGTCCACCCCTGGGATAAACACTGCCGAGATGCAGGGTACATGGGCTTCTGCCCATGAGAAAAATCAGGTTTACTTCCCGCAGGGCAGAGGGACTGCTCGTGCCCCCTTGGTGGTGTATGCCACCGTTGTGGCATTGTCGGATTGCACCCTTACTGGTAGACCCGGAAGGTTGGGAGTCCAAGCCTCCAGGGCCATCCGAACAGCCCTGATTTCTAGAATATTGATGGGAAGTAGTGTCTCTGTCTCTGACCACTGTCGCTGCTGGGTTTGTCCCTCTAGGACTGCCCCCCAACCTGACAGGCTGGCATCCGTGGTTACAATTTTCCACGTGCTGGGGCCGAAGGATTTTCTCATTGCCAAATTCTGAGGGACCAGCCACCAGAGCAGGCTGTGCCGCACCCTCGCAGAGAGGACTAACGGACGATCTAATGTCTGAATGGATTTGTTCCATGCTGAGAGAATGGCCCCCTGGAGAGTTCGGGTATGGATCTGGGCGTAGGGAACCGCTTTGAAGGTGGCCACTAGTTTTCCCAGTAGACACATGCATAGGCGAATAGTTGGTTTCTTTCTGCCTAGAACTAAACGTATTGTTTGAGTCACTGACTTGACCTTTGCTTGAGGCAAAAATATTTTCCGGCATTCCCTGTCCAGCCGCATGCCCAAATATTCCAACTGCTTCGTGGGTTGAAAGACCGATTTGTCTCGGTTCAGGATCCACCCGAATGTTTCTAGGTGCTGAACTGTGTGATCTACCGCATGATTCAGTCTGGAAGCCGACCGATTGATAACTAGGAAATCGTCCAAGTAAGCTAGGACCACGACACCCTCTGTCCTTAGGTTGGCCAAAACAGGAGCCAGGATCTTTGTGAATACGCGCGGTATGCGTCTTTTGTATCTATTGACGCTAGAAAATCGTCTTACTGCAGGGTAGCAGCCACTGAATGCATGGACTCCATACGGAAGGATCGAACCTTCAGAAAGTAATTTAAGTGTTTGAGGTCTAGGATAGGCCTGACGTCGCCGTTGAGCTTTGGCACTATGAAAAGATTGGAATAAAATCCCAGACCGCATTCCTGGGCTGGTACCTCTACAATTACTCCTTGGAGCAGGAGATGATCCAATGCTTTCAGTAAAGAGGCCCTTCTTAATGGGTCTTTTGGAAGGCTTGACCTTTGAAAATGAGGAGGGGGGTATTCCCGAAACTCTAGTTTGTAGCCTGTGGCCACAGAGGAGCGGACCCAACTGTCGGGGACCCTGGCTTCCCATATTTTGGAAAAGAAGCAAAGCCTTCCCCCCACCCGAGTGAGTGGGGGCGACCCTTCATAAAGCAGACTTGATGGCTGGTTTAGCGGGCTTGCGAGACCAAGGTCTCTTGCCTCCAGGAACCTGAGTCTGCGGTCGGCTACCAAAGCCTGAACGGCCGGGAGGCCGTCGAAACTGCCTGAAGGTCGAAGGGCCCGAACCCGGGGAGGCCTGTCGCTTGAATGCGGGTCCACGGGGTCTTTTCCTAACAGGTAAGGGAGTGCTCTTACCGCTTGAGATCGTCTGAATATACTTATCCAGATCTTCTCTGAATAGTCGACCCCCGTGAAAAGGGAATCCCGCCAACAGCTTCTTGCACAGCGTTTCCGCCGACCAGTTTTTTAGCCACAAAAGCCGACGCATGTGCACCAAAGTGAGGGATAACCGAGACGCCCGTTGGATGGAGTCTTTTATAGCATCAACTGCAAAGCAGAGAGCTCTAGGAAGGTCGGCCAATTCCGGAAGTTGGTTGGGCCGGAATGACCTTTAATATTTGTTTCATCTGATCCTTTAAGGCCTGACAAATACCAATGGCTGCCACTGTCGGCTGGACCACTGCACCAGCTGCGGTAAAGGAAGCCTTTAGCAGAGTCTCCATTCTTTTGTCGACCGGGTCTTTGAACATCTGGATATTCTCAACCGGACAGGTTAGAGATTTATTGACACAGGACATGGCTGCGTCCACCCTAGGGAGCGCCCATTTCTTTGCAAATTTCTCCTCCATAGGATAAAGTGCAGAAAACCTTTTAGGAGGGATGAAAATCCTATCGGGACAAGCCCAATCTTGAAAAATCACGCTCTCAAGGAGGGGGTGAACCGGAAAAAACGCACTGCTTAGCGGTGCCCTTAAGGAACCTAATGAGGATACCGCAGGGGCTTGTTCTGACACTGGAAGTTTAAATGCAGTGCGAACCATGTCTGTCAGGGACTGAATCCACAAGCTTTCCGCTTGTGACGCCGAAAATGGTTCCTCAATAGTGGATTCTTCAAAGTCTGAAGCATCAGGGTCTGGATCTGACTGATCGCCCTGCAGGTCCAAGTCCTCCGGGGAGCCCGCTTGTTTCTAGGCAAGGAGGTAGCAATCAAAGTTGTCAACCTTCTTTCTAGCCCACCTAAGGTGGCTGCTAACATTTCTTCCGTAACAAACGGGAACGGGTTTGGTCAGGGGCCACCCCTGTCCCAGGCAACCCTAATGGCTCGTTTTGCAAGGCAACGCCCAGTGGCCTATCAGGTGAGGATGGGAGAGCAGAAGTTTGGCCCAAATACTCCGACCCCGACTGAGAACCCCTTTGTTTTTTGGAACCTTTAGCGGCCTTAGCTGTCCCTGATCCCTTGGGTGCCATTGCACAACCTTGAGACACTCCTGTAGCCGACACCTTACTGTTGCAGCAAGAAGTGAAAAACACAATCTATAAGTATAGATGTATAAATATAGGTGATGGATAGAGATTCTGAAAAAAACATCCACATCCCACGGAAGGAGGCAATACAGAAGGCCCTGTGAGTATTGCCACCAAACACTGCCAGTTAGCTCTGAGCCCAAGGTTGCACCAGCTCAGCTACTGCCGAGATCTAGGCTGAGTCCCTTTTTTTTCTAGGTCAGTGTGGAGCAAGCTCCAGACCTGAAGCTCTCACAAACCGCCACTAGGTATCACTGTCCATCTGCCGGCCTCAGCTGCGCGCTCTGTGTCTTCCCATCTACTCGCTCTGCTGCCGAGTTTTAAATGCACAGCCTAAGCTGTGATGTCAGACACCAGGCCGCGCCCCGACACCGGCGGACCACCCCCCCCCCCACGCACGCCGCCGCTCTATAAGCAGGCGTGCGCGCGCCCCCCCCCCCATGCCGATTCCAGCATGGAGGAAGGAGGAACAGAAAACAGAGAGGGGACGGAAGAGCGCATGGCGCCGCTGACCTGACACCAGGTAATGCGACTAGACCACCAGGGTAGTGTGACCTTACAGGAGGGAGCTGTCTCCCTTGAGCTTGGAGTTTACCAGCATTTCACCTCTAGTACATTGTGGGGCTGCAGTAGCATGCCAACAGGCTGACCTGGGGGAGATACATATACATATCCTTAAAGGCATACATACATGTTACCTGGGTAGAAAATTCTTACCCCATCCTGTCGGCTAGACATAGTGTCTTGGACCTTCAGGGACCGGGGTCTTGTTGGGAAACCCACACACCTGGACCTATATAGCATCCTGGCATCAGTAGCATTTTGACCTGTTGAAAGGTACTAAGGCACTGGAGCCGAGGATCCAGCCCTCCAGGGTGGAGAGGCGTTATAGGCAAAACCCCACGCAGGCAGGGCCCGGGTACCGTGCACCTTGGCTTTGAAGCACTTCGGACAGATCCGGTTAGCTTGACGTGACCATACACCTAAGACACTGGCGAAAAAACTGAGGCACTCCCAATGGGAGGGGGTTATATAGGGAGGAAACTTCCTGTGAGATTAATTACACCAGTGTCCATCACCTGAAGCTACTCTATAACCCATATGTAATGGCTATACGCTCCGTGATGTACGATAAAAAAATAACAGTGGCCGCACAAAATAATTTCACTTTGGGCCCAATTTGGACATTTTCACTCAGGGGTGTACTCAAGGGGACAGCAAATTTACACTGTTATACAAGCTGTACACTCACTACTTTACATTGTAGCAACAATTCTTCAGTGTTGTCACATTAAAAGATATAATAAAATATTTACAAAAATGTGAGGTGTGTACTCACTTTTGTGAGAATGTATGCATGTATGTATGTCTATGTATAACATTTTATATACATACATATACACACACACACACACAGTCATACAGTGTGTTTGAGCATGTGGCTGATTATTGAGATAAACGGTCAGCGTCCAAGTTAAATGTTAAAGTGTAATACTAATTTATGCTATGGATTACCAATTTGGAAAGTTGTTTGTGGCATTGGTTTTAACAGCATGCAGCTTTCTACTATAGCACATATGATTAAAAAGGTAAATAAAAGCTAGTGATTGCTTAACAATGGCAGCATTAAAACAAAAATAAAATGCAACGTGTCCATTTCTTAAGGCCTAATGCACACTGGACATTAAAATAATATTTTAAACGCCAGTAGCTTTGCAGTGAGTTTTTCAACTTTTTTTTTTTTTTTTTTAACTGGATCAAAAAAGTTTTTGGAGCATTTATTGACGTTTATCAGCATTTTTAGCGCTGAAAAAAGTCTCGGAACCCACCATTTTTTTTTTTTTTACTGCTCAAAAACACCACTGCCCAAAACAGCTGATAACAGCCTATGTGTGCATGGACACATAGGATATAACATGGAGAGTTTAACCACTTAAGACCCGGACCAAAATGCAGGTAAAGGACCAGGCCCCTTTTTCGATTCGGCACTGCGTCGCTTTAACGGACAATTGCGCGGTTGTGCGACGTGGCTCCCAAACAAAATTGGCATCCTTTTTTATTCCCACAAATAGAGCTTTCTTTTGGTGGTATTTGATCGCCTCTCTGATTTTTATTTTTTGTGCTATAAACAAAAATAGAGCGACATTTTTGAAAAAAGGGTGGTGATCAAGGGGTTAAAACTTTATATGGGGGGGGCTACCCTGGACCTAACACTAACTGCCTGTCACACTGACACTAGCTGCAGTGATCATACATATGATCACTGCATTCAGTGACACTGACAGGGGGAGGGGGGGGGGTGATCGCAAGGGGTTAAGTCTGCCTGCGTGACTGGTGTCAGTGTAGTGTTGTGCAGACTTACTGTGAGATGTGATCTCTCCTCAGCGGCGGTTGAAAATACCGCCGAGTGGAGAGATCACATCACTTCCTCCTCCTGTGTTTACACAGGAGGAGGAAATGACACGCGGGGGAGTGCGCAGATTGGCTGGAAGCGATCCGAAGGGGGCGGAAAAAAATGAACCGCCGCCCCCTCAGCACGGATCGCTCGGCCAGATAACCGGACCACCGCATGTACCGGGGGGGTCCCGATCGGACCACCGACCCACGTCTAGGCACCAACGTATATATACACGTTGATGTGTCTGTCGGTGCCATTCTGCCGACGTAAATGTACATGCGGCGGTCCGCAAGCAGTTAATGACTGTAGGAAAAAAAAAAACAGCTGTAAAAAGTTCTAAATATATCCAGTGTGCATGAGGCCTTAGTGTGAAATGTGAGGTCCGTCCACACTCACCCCTCTATGGTGACAGCCCCCCCCCCCGCACTCACCCCTCCACGGTGATGGCCCCCCTTACCCCTCTATGGCTTCCTCAGCTTCTCCTCCCGGCCATCCTGATCCATCCTGATTGGCCAGGAGGAGAAGCTGGAAGACAATAGCTATTACTTCACAAGTGGGTGGGTTCGGGGTGCAATGCTCTGCGCCCGAGACCAATGTTTTTCAAGCAAATTAGAGCCTCGGGCTTCAATCATGTGGCTTGAAAAAAGAAATTCATATAAATGCCCCAAATGGACTGGCTCCTGGTAAGACCCCTTTAACATGGAGCGGGCTCTGTCAACCAGATCCCCTGCTCAGGGGGTCTGTCTGCCGATCCCCACTAAGCAGGTGGATGACGGGTCCATTCCACTGATGCAGAGCAGACGCAGCCCGCTATTCTCTATGGTGCGGTCGGGATGGAAATGGACCGTCTGTCCATTTCCATCCGACCTGCTAGATGGATGGGGAATACAATCCCCATCCGTCTGTTTTTAGCGGACTGGATCAGACACATGTCCATTTACATCAGCCTCTCCATAGAGAACAATGGGTGGTCCGATTAGGCCCGCCTGAAAAATGGACAGGCATAGCCAATTGGTCTGCTTGTGTAAAAGGGGTCCCAAGGCCTTGTTCACACAGGGCATACACAGCATGCTCCCAATTTTACATCCATGTTGGTCCAAATGCATGTCGCTGAGCCCACACTGGCCACGTGCTTTCAGAAAATGTATGGTTTGGGGTGTCTTTTACAAACTTTGAAAGCTGCAAGTGAAAAATTAAAACCTTTTTTTGGTACAATAGATTTTCACCATTTTGCAAAAAGGCGCCATTAAAGATTTACAAATACCGTATTTATCGCCGTATAACGCGCACCCTGTTATTGTTCATATTTTAGGTGTCAGGCTGAGCTACCTCAGAGGATTATGATGCAAATCAGATCAGCACACTTATGGATCAGTTCTGCTCAGAGCAGGAATTTGGGCACCATTTTCTAAAATTATTGTATATTGCCACCATAATTTCTGTACAGGTATACGGAATCTTTGGTCAAGATCATTTTGGGTGGGACAGTTACACCAGTGTAAATCTATGCTTGGTGAACAAAGTTCAGGGATGATACGAATACAGGGCTGTCATCAGAACTCACGCTGCCTCTTTATGACAAGAGGCCTATGGCCCTTTACCTACAATATTTTATTGCACAACAAAAATTACAAACAGATTGGGGGTTATTTACAGAAGGCAAATCCACTTTGCACTACAAGAGCACTGCAAGTGCACTTGGAAGGGCAGTCACTGTAAATCAAAGGGGTAGATCTGAAATGAGGGGAAGCGCTGCTGATTTTATCATCCAATCATGTGCAAGCTAAAGTGTTTTATTTCTCTTGCATGTTCCCCTTAGATCTATTGTGACTGCACTTTCAGTGCACTTGTAGTGCAAAGCGGATTTGTCTTTAGTAAATAACCCCCATTGTGTTTTCTTTTTCGGTACTAGAAGGTTTGTAAATGTTAGGGCCATATTAAACTAACACTGTATAGATATAGACAGACACCACCAATAGTGATCTACTCTACACTACACTCTAAAATTAGGCCAACTAAGCAGATTCTATAAAGTCAAATTAATTATAGAATGATTTGAACAATATGAACTACACAGAGCAGGTCATTACTGCAAAATGTCAAAACATATTTAATAGAATATCAGAACAGACAAAGCCAATTAGAGCAATTCAGTCGTAGACTATCATAGACCTGTGCTAAGGTCATTTTACCAACATGGCAGAAACAGGCCCATACATACAAACTAGAAAGATAACAGGACAATATATGACTGGAAATTTCCATCAGCTAAGATACCAAGGTCAATGTCATTAGTCTCCTCTCCCCATCAGAGGTGAACGCGATATCTACCACACACTGTACAAACCTCTAAGCTATTATATGACCTGGACCTAAAGATATCTTGGTGTTGGATCACACTACAGGAATATTTCTTAATTCCCTTCTTTACAGAGGCTCTTCGGGCATGTGTCTGAGGTTTAGGTTGCATCACGACTGCTCCTTTCCACCATGTAACTAAATGGGAATGCAAAAACTGCTTTAAAAACATATCTAATCCCAAGAACAAAAAAATCATAGTAGTGCAACATTACAATCTTTTCTTCACACATTTTACCAGTGCCTAACTTCACAATTATCAACATTTATTCTCATATGTCACATAGTTGCCCAATTAAACAGTGCATTGAGTTTGGCTTGTAAATTGGAGACATCCTGCAAGGACATTATTCCGCTGCATAGCTTGGCATCATCTGCAAAGATTGAAATGGTACTTTTAATCCCAGACACTATATAACCACTTAAGTCCCGGACCAATATGCTGCTAAATGCCCAGAGGCGTTTTTACAATTTGGCACTGCGTCGCTTTAACAGACAATTGCGTGGTCGTGCGACGTGGCTCCCAAACAAAATTTGCGTCCTTTTCTTCCCACAAATAGAGCTTTCTTTTGATGGTATTTGATTGCCTATGTGATCTTTATTTTTTTGCGCTATAAACAAAAATAGAGCGACATTTTTGAAAAAAAAAAATTATTTTTTACTTTTTGTTATAAGAAAAATTGAATAAACTAAAATTTTAGTCAAACATTTAGGCCAAAATTAATTCAGCCACATGTCTTTAGTAAAAAAAAAATCTCAATAAAAAAAAAAAAATAGCTACCTAGCAGCAACAGTGACACTTATACAGCGATCAGAAAAATGATCGCTTAGTGACACTGGCAATAGGGAGTGAAAGGGTTAACTAGGGCAGTGATCAAGGGGTTAAAACTTTATTAGGGGGGTACGGGGGCTACCCTGAACCTAACACTAAATGCCTGTCACACTGACACTACATGCAGTGATCATACATATATGATCACTGCAATCAGTGACAGTCTGACAGGGGGTGGGGGGGTGATCGCAAGGGGTTAAATGTACCTATGTGTGTGGTGTTAGTGTAGTGTTGGTGCAGACTTACTGTGCCTCTTCTCTCATCTTGGCGGTTTGAAAATACCGCCCAGATGAGCGTGGTACCTAACGGAGCATGATGGGACTGCGACGTCACAAGATAGGCCTATATAAGTCGCTGGGAGCCGGGCACCCGGCATAACAGCGGGAGGAAGCGTCGCTTCAACATCTGGAGAAGAGAAGAGAAGACGACATGACGGAAGCGGCGGCCGGTCCTGAAGGCCCCCCTAGAAGAGAGCGCGAGAAGGCCCCCCTAGAAGAGAGCGCGAGAAGGCCCCCCTAGAAGAGAGCGCGAGAAGGCCCCCCTAGAAGAGAGCGCGAGAAGGCCCCCCTAGAAGAGAGCGCGAGAAGGCCCCCCTAGAAGAGAGCGCGAGAAGGCCCCCCTAGAAGAGAGCGCGAGAAGGCCCCCCTAGAAGAGAGCGCGAGAAGGCCCCCCTAGAAGAGAGCGCGAGAAGGCCCCCCTAGAAGAGAGCGCGAGAAGGCCTCCCTAGAAGAGAGCGCGAGAAGGCCTCCCTAGAAGAGAGCGCGAGAAGGCCTCCCTAGAAGAGAGCGCGAGAAGGCCCCCCTAGAAGAGAGCGCGAGAAGGCCCCCCGGAGAGCGCGAGAAGGCCCCCCTGGTAAAAGTGCTAAAGAAGACAGGGGGGGCCGTCCGGAGCTGTCCAATAAAATACTTTAAAAAACCCTGTGTTGTTTATTTTGTGTTTACACTTTGCCTCCAGGTGAATGGGTAGAGGTACAATGTACCCCATATTCGTTCACCTAGGGTGGGGGCCAGTATCTGGGGGCCCCCTTATTAATGGGGGCTCCCAGATTCCGATAAGCCACCCGCCCACCCAGACAACCAACGGCCAGGGTTATCGGGAAGGGGCCCTGTCCTCATCAACATGGGGACAGGGTGCTCTGGGGTGGGGGGGCCGCAGTGCGCCCCCCCTGCCCCAGAGCACCTGACCCCCCATGTTGAGGGCATGCTGCCTGGTACGGCTCAGGAGGGGGGCGCTCGCTCGCTCGCCCCCACTCCCTTCCTGACCAGCCGGCATGCTTTGGATACCGGTCTGGTATGGATTGTGGGGGGACCCCCACGCCGTTTTTTCGGCATAGGGGGGGTCTCCTTACAACCCATACCAGACCTAAGGGCCCGGTATGCTCCTGAGGGGGGAACCCATGCCGGATTTTTATTTAAAATCCGCCGGGGAGTTCCCCTTCAGGATTCATACTAAACGCCGCCCACATGTAGAATTGGCGGGAATCCAAGTCGAATCCCCGTCGCCTCTATGACGGCTTTGTCTCCATCGCGGCAAGCCAGCTCGGCGCTGGCTCCCGCAATGGGGCTAGCAGGTGGTCAATCTCGCCGAGAAAGGGAGCGAGATTGACACAATATCGCAGTCACCTACTGTAGGAATTGTCAACATTTTATGATACCAATAAGGAAATGTGTTGAAAGAAATGTATATAATGACTTGGTTTACTAACTTGTGTAACATTAAAAAGGGAAGTTTATGATGCTTTTCTACAGAATCTGAGGGCATAAACTAGTGTGCTGAACCACTTATAAGCATCAATGGAAAAAGTGTGTTGGTGAAAAGACTGTTACAATACGTAACGCACGTGGTGATACCTCACATGTGTGGTTTAAACGGCGTTTACATATGTCGGCGGGACTTGCGTGTGCGTTCGCTTCTGCACACGAGCTATCGGGCACAGGGGCGTTTTAATTTTTTTTTTATCTTTTATTATTTTTTTTTACTTATTTATTTATTTTTACACTTTTTTTCATTTTTTTTTTCCACTTTTATTCCTATTACAAGGAATGTAAACATCCCTTGTAATAGGAAATGTGTGTGACAGGTCCTCTTTATGGAGAGATGTGGGGTCAATAAGACCTCACATCTCTCCTCCAGGCTGGAAACCATGAGATCGGTGAAAAAAAATTCACCGATCTCATGAATGGTGACTTACAGCCGCAATTGCGGCTTTGTTTACATACGGGGACCCGGGCGTGACGTCATCAGATCGCGCCCGGGTCCTCCGACGGTCATAGAGATGACTGGTGACCATCTGGTCACCAGTCATCTCTATGCTTCCTGCCGCCGCCGACGATTCGTTCTCCGGGCCCCCGAAGGCACAGGTAAGCCCGGAGAAGCACCGGATGGCGGCGGGAGGGGGGATGTCCCCTCCCGCGGCCTGTAAGAACAATCAAGCGGCGGAACCGCCGCTATGATCGTTCTTACATTGTGCAGAATCGCCGGCTGAAGAAGAGGATATCTGGATGATGCCTCTGGCTGCAGGCATCATCCAGATATTCGCCTGCAATACCCAGGCCGTCAATTGACGGCCACTTAGGATGGTAAATCCCATCCCAGGCCGTCAATTGTATATGGCTGGGTATTGAAGTGGTTAAGGATTGTCTTACCAATTATGAGCTATAAGCCCATGCGCCAATTCAGGAGGGCAGGAAAGTTTAGAAGGATAAGGGTAAGCGGGAAGGAGAGGGAAAAAAAGGGGGGGGGTTGAGCATAAGCACTCTGTGAGGTCCCACCAAATATGCAGCCAAGTGCCCCAAAGCCCACAACCCCTCCAGAAGGCATCAGATTACTGTAAAGATCCTGGCCAAGTTAGCAGAAACTCTATACCAATGGGTCAACAGCTTAAAACTATTTTCCTGCATCTTTGTGTCTGTAGAACTCTCATGGGTAAGGCAATACAGATGGTCCAATTGGGCCTCTGTGAATGTACGCTGCAAGTCTCTCTCCCACACCGATATATAGACTGGTTCATCCCTAGACGCTGCTGACTGCAACATTTTAAAGGACAGAGAGGGGGGAATGGGGCAGCCAACATACATAGTTTCTCAAACAGTGTCAAGATGGAGGGGGTCTGATGGCTTGAGGCAAAATGCGGACAAAATGGTGCAACTGTCTATAGCGGCAGTCATCCAGTGGGAAGCGCCCAAATAGTCTCCTTGGATTGGCGCCAAGACCTATGCCCTGTTCCTGTACGAACCTGCCACAATGCACCTCTCCATCCCTTGCCCATGAGCGAAAATAGGCGAGACGTTCCCCAGGAGTAAACCAGGGGAAGCCCCCCCAATATGAGCAAGGGAAGATACTGGTAGAGACCACAGCCCCTGAGCATTAACATTTGTGCATTTATGTTGACTGTAAAAAAAAAAAAAACATCTACCTTAACAATTTTTTTATTAAAAGTTGGATAAGGAAAAAAAAAAGGGTTTACTCCTTACTGTTACCGTTAAAGTGAAACTTTACTCTTAACAATTTTAAACCTTATGCTGCAAGCCTTCGTAAATAGATGGGGGGGAATCAACGTGATTTCTGAACAAAAGCATGAAAACATGGCTAGATGGGCGAGTTATTAAACACAAAATAACGTTTTCAGTTTGTGGTGCTCAGATACGGTTTAAGTTCTGCTTTAAAAGTATACAGTTTGATCCCTCAGATAAGAACGATAAAGTTTTAACCAAAAGTGACAAACTTGTGTAATAAACTTCCTGTTTAAAGTGAGAACAAAGAGTATGTGACAATATCTACCAGTTTAATGGTGCAATAGTGGCATTTTAGAGCCTCTGTAACAATATAATTTGGTGTATGCCGATTATATAAAAATACACTTTATATACAAAAACAGGACAGTTCTTAGGAGCTACAATACCATCTGCCATTATATGAGCTTTGATAGTTTAGAAATGTAAATATATGTTCAGTCAAGACACAGCAGATACAGATTCCTCCTGCTGAGAAAGGAAAGAATCTTTAGAGTCGGTTCACACTGGGGCGACACGACTTCCAGCACGACTTTCAGAAGCAACTTCAACACGACTTGAGCATGAACCACAGGGCGATCTGGGGCGATTTACAACACGACTGGAAGTCCTTTTCAGGTCAGGAGACATTCCAGTGGCCAATAAAACAACAATCAGCTCTGGGAGAGGGAAGGGGAGGGAGGGCTTTGCCTGAGAAATGTATGTTATCTTGCTGAAAGGTGCTTCAATTAAAACAGTGATCAGACTTGGAAGTGACTTCCATTGAAATCAATGGGTACAAATCGCCTATAAGTCTGATTGAAGTAGTACAGGAACCTCTTCTGAAGTCGGAGCGACATGAGTAGTGTGTATTAACACCGCTCCCATTCACTTACATTGCTTTTCTGGACAGCACGACTTGGGACGACTTGAGACGACTTCAAGTCAGATCCCAAGTCGCCCCAGTGTGAACCGACTCTTACAGAACCTACTTATAGTAATTGGATACAGATATAATGTAGGTCAATGTTCAAACTTACTCCAAAGATTAGTACTGGGACCCATACTTTTTAACATTTATAAACAGATATTGGGACTAAAAGTACCATTCTTTGTTTGGTGAGGACGCCAACTATGTAGTGGAACAACATTATTTAAAAGGTGTCTCCAACTTACAGGGAGACGGTAATGCACTGCTCAATTTGCAAACTATTTGGTAAGGTTTTAAAGTGTTGGTTACCCCAAAACTTCATATTCCTGATATGTGCCTACTGTACCATGAAGTACCCCATTTATCTTTGTATTACTTTGTGTGAAATACCTGGTGTTCCTGAGAGTCCCTCTGCTTTTCTATTAAAAACTGACCACACTAAGCAGGAGAACACACTGTGGTCAGTTCTCTAGCTTTGCTGGAAACTCAGTGTACTCTCCTCAAATGGTCAAACTTGTCCTGACATGCCCCACTGCACAGCCATGTATTGGTAAGCTCAGAGTGCTGCTGCTTCTCCTCCCCCCAGCTCTTATGCAGCTAAGAGGGGGAATGCGATCACTTATAAAAAACATTATAAATACCCCCCCCCCTTTTTGTTTTTTATAGCTATACACAAAGGTGTTGCTTTCCATTTCCTTTTTAAACTGAATGGGTTGTTTTCCATTTCCTTTTTAAACTGAATGGGTTGTTTTACAAGGTGATTGATACAATTGATACTGTAAGGGAATAAACTATTTGATTCCCTGCTGATTGTGTACGTTTGCCCACTAACAAAGAAATGATCAGTCTATAATTTTAATGGTAGGTTTATTTTAACAGTGAGAAACAGAACAAAAATATCCAGAAAAACGCATTAAAAAAATCTAAATTGATTTCCATTTTAATGAGTAAAATAAGTATTTGATCTCCCATCAGCAAGATTTCAGGCTTCCAGGTGTCTTCTATACAGGCAACGAGCTGAGATTAGGCACACTCTCATAAAATGAGTGCTCCTAATCTCAGTTAGTCACCTGTATAAAAGACACCTGTCCACAGAAGCAATTCAATTCCAATCTCCGCACAATGGCCAAGACCAAAGAGTTATCCAAGGATGTCAGGGACAATATTGTAGACACACACAAGGCTGGAATAAGCCACAAGACCATTGTCAAGCAGCTTGGTGAGAGGGTAACAGTTGGTGTGATTATTCACAAACAGAATGAAATCCTGCAGCCCACAAGGTTCCCCTTCTCAAAAAAGCACATGTACAGGTCCGTCTGACACTTGTTAATGAACATCTGAATGATTCAGAGGAGAACTACAAGTGTTGTGGTCAGACAAGACCAAAATCAAGCTCTTTGACATCAACTCAACGTGTTTGGAGGAGGAGACTTAATGCTCCTTATGACCCCAAGAACACCATCCACACCGTTAAACATTCAGGTGAAAACCTGGTGACCAACTACAAAAAGCATCTGACCTCTTGCTTGCCAACAAGGGTTTTGCCACCAAGTACCAAGTCATGCTTTGCGAAGGGGTCAAATACTTATTTCACTCATTAAAATGCAAATCAATTTGGGGGGCGCATGCGCGAGGCTCGCTATGGTGGACGTGTTCCCTTAGAGCTCCGCTTTCCCCGCAACTGAATCGGGTGCCCATTAGCGAAAATATGGTATATACCTAGGTATGTACACTCACCGCGCTACTAAATGATCAATTTAGCAAACATAGAATATACAAAGAAAATATGTAGCGCTTGAATAAAAATAAATGGCAAATAATAACATAAACTGCACATTAGACACCATAGGTGCACATTGAAGTGTCTCTGAAATAGTGATATAGTCCAAAAATTCAATATATAGTGACTGGGTGCAAGTGAGGTCTGAAAGGTCCACCACCATAGATAAAGCTGAGGAGGCTTACCAGATGGATAGTGACCACAATAAGTATACACCTATTTGGTCAGCTAAAGCTTAAACTTATACCAAGGACTGCTCACAAGACGACTCAGGTAGGAAGAGGAGTGGTAAAAGTATCAGATCGGATGAAAGATCAAACCCAAAAAATTATTTTCCTTTCTCTTCTCAATATATTCAGCCGACAAGGTGACTCAGAAGGCCCAATGGCGAGGAAGGAAAAAATAAAGCAAACATAGCGTAACTCTGATAAACAAGTTTACTAAGATAAAAGAAAGTAATACACTCACATTTGGTATGAACAATCATGGGCATATAAGTATACAGGCAGTAGGGTCAATCGGTTCCCGACGCGTTTCGTTTCACAAACATCTTCATGGGAATTGTCCTACTTAGTCACACAAGCCGGGAAGCAGCATGGCAGACAGTTCCCTTTAGCACCTTAAACCATCGGGCAACCCCGCTTTTTTAAGCCTCCGCTCCCGGAACGAGTGCTGCATCACCCGCGATGGTCCTGACCGGGCATCGAGGAAAAACGAAGCCCAAACCAATTAGGGAAGCCCTGGCCTGCGCCTCTTCCAAGATGGCGGCGAAGGCCCTGGCTAAACAGCTCGCTGCCTCTCTGGACAGATCCCTGCATGCTGACAGCGATGAGGACGATGGAGTGGAATCCCATGTTGCTGGTTCTCCCTCACTACCGCCGTCAGGTATGTCCCAAGCTGACTTTTTTAAGTATATGGAGGCTATGCTGCATAGGGCCTTGAAAACTACCTCAGACCAGATAACTAATAGGCTATCCTGTGAGATCAGGAAACTAGGCCAACGCACTGCAGACCTGGAAACCAGAGTTGATGACCTGGAGCTCACCGTCCAAGAACAGGCCCAGGAGCAGGCTGCTCTCCGGGAGGAGAACGCCGCTCTCCTTTCACGTTTAGAGGACGCCGAAACCGTTCTCGCAGGTCTAATTTGCGCATTCGCGGCATACCTGAGTCTGTGGATGACTTACAGTCTCTCTCTACAGCCCTATTCCAAGAGCTTTCATCCTCCTCCATACAGATCGAGAGACTGGAGTTTGACAGGATACATAGGGCCTTAACCCGCCGCCAGCAAGATGGTCCCCCGCGTGACATTATTGTCAAACTCCATTTCTTTTGCACGAAAGAGCAATTGCTTACTGCTGCCCGCAATAAGGACGCTCTCCAGTTTCAAGGTCACAACAACCAGCTCTTCTCTGACCTGGCTCCCTCAACAATTGCTAAAAGGCGTGCGATGAAGCCCCAGTTGCAAGTCCTTATGCAGCACCAACTGAAATATACCTGGCGGTTCCCTTTTGCCCTGCAATTTTCCTATCAAGGCCAGCAGCATTCCTGCACATCACCTGAATCCCTTCAGTGCCTCCTGGAATCTCTCCACCTCACCGACCCGGCTCAGATGTCAGAGACTTCATTACCCCACACCCCGGCTCGCACTGCTGTTCATCCGTATACGGCTACCCCGAAGAGACTCCAGCCGGCTCCGTCCTCTGTTCGTAAGGGGACCCCTGCTCGTTCCTCTCGTAATGGTGACCGCCAGCTATACTCACCTCGCTGAATGCGAATGTCTAACATTGTTCCAGCAGGTCTCTTCCTTTCTCTTTTTTGTCCCCGCAGTGCCGTACTGTATCTCCTTGTTTGATCCCCCCGGTATTTGTTGTTGCTGTCTTCGTCGATGATTCTTCAATCAAGGCACCAAGGGACTGTTCGCCATGAGCCCTCTCTCCTGTGCGGTGGAGCGCGACACCACCCCTCTCTGATTCTAGGGGTTGCCCAGGTTTTGTTTTATTTTTCACTGTTCATGTTTTTGATTTGCCTCTCTTTTTTCTGATCTTCATGTTATACTGTTGTTTTCAAACGTGTTGTGACTGATTGCCCGTCCTCCCTCGTGCCCACTTCATTGAATGTTTTTTTTTTTTATTATTATGAGTTACTGTTTCTTTTTGTTCTTGCCCTTTTTTTTTTTTGGATACCCATGGGCACTTTGCTGTGAATACCACACACTGTGGTGGTAATTGCCTACAACTATCTGCGATGCACAGGGAGGATGGGCTTGTATTTTCTTGTTCCTACATTATTTTGACCTCTATCTTTTTTCCCACTTCCTTCTCCTTTCCCCTGAACCCTCCCCCTCCTTTCATTCTTTTCCTCCCACCTCGTCCTCCCCTCTCCCATCTCCCCTTTTCCCTCCTTTGTCCCTGCTCTTCTTCTCCCTTCCTCTTCCTTCATTGTCCCTTTGCTCCCTGTCTCTATACCACCCCACATATCCCCTTCTCCCTATTCCGCCTCTCTCTTATCCTTTTTTCCTTTTTTGCCTGATTTTCTTTCCTTTCTCCTTTTTGGTCGCCCATTCCCTCTTAGGCTTGCACTATATAAAGTGATAATTATAACGGTTAGGACTGGATGTGCTAATTAAAACGTCTTATTGGTCTCTATTTTCTTTTGGTTTAATTGTTTTTATAAACTGTTTCTTTATGTGTGAACTAATTATATCCAGTTAGTGGCGGGGAGCTGTCACTGCTCCCCCTCTTTAACGGTACACCCACACGTGAGCTAGCTGGCTGGCGGGTGTGTTGGTGTGCTATTTGGTCGGGCGGTAGAGTTTGATTCTTCTCTTCCTCTATGACCACTTATTTGCCCTACAATATATCTTCTCTCTTCTGCTTTCCTTCTATGTTTTTCTCTGCCCTCCCTCTCTTTCTTCTTTCTCCAGGTCGGCTGGATCGCATGTCCCCGGGAACACCCTTGGATACTCTCCCGCACCTCCCTAAATGGCCCCCCTGAAGATACTTTCGTTGAATGTTAAGGGTCTCAATTCTCCTAACAAGAGGGTTAAAGCTTTCCAAACATTCGCCACTTTAAAGGCAGGTATAGTTGCTCTACAAGAAACTTTTCGGCACGTACAACTCCCAAATTCTTTAGTTCCCGTTATCCTCAGGTATTCACTGCCCCTGCCCCCACAAAAAAACATGGGGTTTTGATTGCCCTCCATCATACCCTCCCCTTTTCGGTTCTGTCCGAAATTTAAGACCCTGAAGGCCGCTATATCATCCTCGTGGGCCTACTACAGGATGTTGAAACTACCCTAGTCTCCTACTATGCTCTGAATAGTAACCCGAACACCTTTTTTTCGCATTTGTTCCAAGTCCTACGCTCCCACTGTAAAGGTACACTGATTGTGTGCGGCGACTAATACTTTCTTGGCCATGCGTCTTCGTTGTCCGGAACGGAACCAGGTCCCTATTAGGCTCCGGACGGACAAGAACACATTCACTAGTAACCCTGTTAAGGTTTTATCTGAATTTCGGAAGTGGTTACAAGAACTGTATAAGGCCCAATCTTCCTTTTCTCCCTCCGCCGCTGAATCGTTGTTTCAGGATATCCCTCTACCCGTGCTGTCCGACTCTAACCGTGAACTTCTTGAAAGACCCATCTCAACGGAAGAGGTCCTCTTTGCTATTAAAACTCTTAAACCTCATAAGAGGCCGGGTCCTGATGGGCTTTCGGCTTCCTACTTCAAGAAATTCTCTGGTACTCTCGCCCCTCTTCTTACTAAATCTTTCAATGCTTTGCTTCAACAACACTCTTTTGGTCAAAACACCTTGACGGCTATAATAGCTATGATTCCTAAACCCAATGTAGACAACTCCCTCTGGTCTAATTTCAGGCCTATTTCCCTACTTAATCTTGATATTAAACTCCTTGCCAAAATGATGGCCTTGCGCCTCAATCCCATTATTGGTGGATTAATACATAAAGATCAGGTGGGTTTAATACCGCGTCGACAGGCTAGTGATAACATTAGGAGGGTTGTTCTCTTGCAACACTTAGCTAGAACCCGTAAGATCCCAATGCACCTACTGTCACTTGATATCAGGAAGGCATTTGATACGGTCTCCTGGCCTTATTTAAACTTTGTACTTGAACGCTGGGGATTTGGTCCACACTTTTTGCAATGGGTAAGCTCCCTTTATAAAAAAAACACAGGCCTATGTTAAATATTCTGGGTTCCGCTCTGATAGCTTTCAGATAGAAAGAGGTACCAGGCAGGGGTGCCCTCTATCCCCTTTACTCTTCGCTCTAGCAATCGAACCTCTGGCTGCTCTGATTAGGACTAACCCGGATATTAGAGGCTTGTAAGTTGCCTCTACTTCCCATAAAATCTGCCTGTTTGCGGATGACGCGCTTCTATTCATATCCTCCCCCCGTCTAACATTGCCACCTCTCCTACAAATCTTGGAAAAATGTGCAAATATCTTGGGTTTGGAAGTTAATAAATCTAAGTCTAAGGCCCTCAATGTGTCTCTACCTCCCACGGAAGTCACCCATATACAAGAACACTTTCCTTTCTCTTGGTCCTCTACGTCCCTTTCGTACCTAGGAATTAAACTGACTAGTGACCCAGCGAACCTTTATAGAACTAATTATCTTCCTATGCTATCCCACCTATCCGCTTTATTGGACATATGGAAACCACTATGTGTCTCCTGGCAGGGACGGGTCGCAGCCGTTAAGATGTCCTTGCTCCCAAACTCTTATATCTCTATAGAGTTCTTCCGGTTGCGGTTCCCTCTATTTCCATCAAATTATTCAGACCCGGGTCTTTAAATATATTTGGGGTCCAATAAAACCCAGAGTATCTAGATCTGTTCTCCTTCGAAATAAGCTCAGTGGAGGCTTGGGACTCCCTAATTTTGCCCGCTACTACCAGGCTGCTCAGCTGGCCCAACTCACTTTGCTTCATGCCTCCTTTGAAATCCCACTATGGGTTAGCCTGGAAGCTGTTGATCTCTCCCCATTGATAGTATCCAACTTGCTGTGGTTGCCCCCACTGATACGTGGCCCAGTACATAATCCAGTCACACGTCACTCACTTAAGCTATGGGATAGTTTGCGTGTCCGATTTGGGTTGGTTTCCCCCAATGCGCCATTACTTTCTGTGATAGGTCACCCATTTTTCTTTCCTGCCCTCTCCGAACCTGCCTCCTTCTGCCTTTGGACTCGGGCTGGGCTACACCGTGTATGTGATCTTGTTTCCTCTACTTCCCTTAAATCTTTCTCTACCCTACAGGCTCAGGCTAAATTCCCCTATACTGAACACTTTCGTTACTTACAAATATCTCACTTTATTCGAACAGTAATTAAAGATTGCACCTCTCTGGGAGAATTCTCTCTTTACGAGAGTATTTGTAATACTGACCCACATGCTCCCGGTGTCATCTCACGATTATATAACCACCTCACTGCTTCCCCGACTGACCCCCCCCCCCTATGCTGCACAGTGGTCCAAAGACCTTCAGATAACATTGGATATGGAGGATTGGGCAAATATTTGGGCCTATACGAAAGCCTCCTCTCAAAATGTGGTGGCCCTGGAGGCAAATTACAAGGTGCTTATGCGGTGATACCTAGTTCCCGCTAGGATTTCAAAATTTTTGCCATCCTATCCGTCAGCATGTTTCCGGGGATGTGGGGCTAAGGGTACACATGAACATATTTGGTGGTCTTGCCCGATTGCACAACGCTTTTGGGTAGTAATATTCCAAATGGCTTCCACCCTGCTACACGATACTTTGGTCCCTGATCCGTCTATAGCCCTTCTAAACCTAATACGTAAGGATTATACAAGGGCCCAAGTTAGACTCCTGCTCCAACTGACTACTGCGGCTAAATAGACTATAGCGAAGGCTTAGAAGTCCCCAAATTTGCACATAGCAGAAGTTAGAAGCAAGGTGACTCAGGCTATGATCCATAGCAAAATAGAAGCGACAATTCTGGATCGGGTTACCCAACACAATAATATCTGGACTCCCTGGGTGGAGAATTTTCTTCCCCCGGGGTTCGATATGGCCTTACTAGTGCCATGATTCATTATAGTTTATGCCCCTTTATTCTCGTGCCCTCCTGGGGTTCGTGCGGTCCTGCCGACATTCTCTCTTTCCCCCCTCTCTTCTTTGTTTCCTTCCCTCTCTCCTTTTTTTTTTTTCTTTCCCTTTTCCTACTCTACTCTCCTCTCTTTAAGTTCCCTTTTTTTCTTTTTTCTTTTTTTTTTGTGTTCTGTATGTACCTTTTTGTACTCGTTATTATGTCAAACCAAAACCGTTTATTCTTGTTCTTGTAAAAAAAAAAAAAAAATGGGCTAACTTTGATGGCTTTTTTTTTTTAAATTCATTAAGGTAATTTTTTCCAAAAAAAATGCATTTAAAAAGACTGCTGCGCAAATAGAGTGCAACATAAAATATTGCAACAACTGCCATTTTATTCTCTAGGGTCTTTACTAAAAAGTTATATAATCTTTGGGGGTTCTAAGTAATTTTCTAGCAAAAAAATAATGACTAACTTGAAAAGAGCTGTCAGAAAAAGGTTAGGTGTTTAAGTGGTTAAAAATTCCTAATTTACTTACAGAAGAAATGTATTCCTTTGAAGAGATACAATGTTTTCAAAACTTGGCAGGCTGCCCAGACTGACTTTGGCTGAGAGCAGACAGGAAATTCTTTGCATACCAAAGTGCAGAGAGAAAATTCTTGTCATGTCAAAGATCATGAAACCCTGTTTTAAGAATCGCAACGGGAAACAGATCGCGAAAACGATTCTTAACGATTAATCGTGCAGCTCTACTTGCTCGTGCACACCCACCCCCCACCCTTCTCTGTTTCTTCCTATATTATCTTCGGCTTTTATTCCATTGTCTTCAGGAAAAAAGGAAAATAGAAGGGGAGGGTGGACCGGTCGGACCCAGATGTTTGGTTATATAACATGCTTAGGAACGGCAAAAATTCCTGATAGAGATATGAGATAGCGGCCCATTAGGGCTGTGCACCGGAGGAGAAGAGGGCTCATAGTGGCCTCCCCCACTTGGGTTCTTGCTGCCTTCTTTGGAAGACACACACCCAACAGGGGGATGACTGTTGTTTGTGCCATATATAATGCAGTGTGTCTATGTGTATATTTCTATCTCTACACCAATGTTGATGTGATGGCTGTACTGTTGTCGTCCGGATGGACCGGTTTCTCGGTTATAAAAAAAAGAAAAAAAAAAAAGGACAATTTTGAAAAAAACTTTTTGCTATAATAAATATCCAAATTTTTATTTTTTTCTCAGTTTAGGCCGATACGTATTCTTCTACGTATTTTTGTAAAAAAAAAAAAAAAAACGCAATAAGCGACTAGTTTGCGCAAAAGTTATAGCGCCTACAAAATAGGGGACAGAATTATGATTTTTTTTTATTATTTTTTTTTTTACTAGCAATGGCGGCGATCTGCACATTGGACACATTTTTGGGACCATTCACATTTATACAGCGACCAGTGCTATAAATATACACCGATTAGTGTATAAATGTGACTGGCATTGAAAAGGTTAACACTAGGTGGCGAGGAAGGGGTTAAATGTGTGCCCTGCATAGTGTTCCTAACTGTGGGGGAAGTGACCGATCTGTGTCCCTATGTACAAGGGACACGGCATCGGTCTCCTCTCCCTAACAGGACGTGGATCTGTGCATTTACACACACAGATCCACGTCCTTGTCTGTGTATCCGCCGATCGCGGGTACGTGGCGGACATCGCGCCCGCCGGGCACACGCATCGGCACTTTAGTGATGCTGCAGGCGTGCTCGTGCGCCCCCCCGTGGCCGGAGGACGTCCATAGACGTCCTCCCGGCAATTGAGAGCCACCTTGTGGCCATCTATTGTCAATTGCCAGGATGTGAAGTGGTTAATGAATTGTAGAGAATATAAAAAAGGAGTTGGACAAAATCCCTCCTGAGATGTGTGCAAACCTGGTGGCCAACTACAAGAAAAGTCAAACCTCTGTGATTACCAAGTAAAAAGTCATGTTTTGCGAGGGAGAAATACTTCTTTCACTCATTAAAATGCAAATAAATGTATAACTTTTTTGAAAACGTGCATTTCTGGAAATTGTTGTTGTTATTCTGTCTCTCAACTGTTAAAATAAACCTACCATTAAAATGATAGACTGATCATTTTTTTGTCAGTGGGCAAACGTACAAAATCAGCAGGGGGATCAAATACTTTTTTCCCTGTACAAGCCAGTTGTTAATTTGTGTAATGAGGAAGTCTGTCTTGATTGTGCGCATTTACTCTTCTGAAAAAAAAGCTGTCAAATCACTCTGGATGCTTTCCTCTGCTAATTGCTCATCATTGTTTGGACACCTGCCATGAGAATGCAGCGATTCCTCAAAATCGCCCTCCAGCTTTGCTTCACTGATTCTTTTTGAACTCCTTCCAAGTTGTTGCTTGTGGCCACAGTTTTTCCACATTCCATTCTTGCACTTTGAAGCCCTTCTATCCCAGGCTACTCTGATATTATCTATTGCACTCCTCAGATTGTAGTCTTTCCTAAATTGCCTCATATATTGTTTATCTTCATTATCAGTTTCCAGTGTTTCCTGAATGTGTGTAGTAAGTAGTCAGTCTTGAAATTCAAGATTACTCCCTGCAATGGTTGTACTGAAGGAGTGATCCCAGGAGGAAGATGAACCAATTGTACAAATATTAAAATTGGGAGCAGTACAAGGAATAAATCGTGCTACAGTAATGGCTAAGGTGCTTCACAAATAGGCATTAATGAGAAACTAACCAGTTTTAGAAAATATCATAGGCCACCCAAGCCATTTTGTTTCATTCCCAAATCACTGGTACACTGCCCCTGAACTCATTCAATTGTATCCTATGTGACCATGTACACAGTCTCGTTTATTGCTGGTTTTAGGCAGTTGTGTTTAACAGCGTTTCTTTGAAAGCAAAAAAAAATAAAAAATGGGTTCAGACGCCGAAGATTTCCACGTTTCAGCAACTAAACGCGTTTTTTTTATTTTGGCCATTTAAATAATAAAAAACAAAATGATGTTTTTTTAAACGCTTCTAAACGTGGCAAAACACATGTAAACGCAGTGATGTCAAGTTAAATCATTCAGGGGCAGTTGTAAAAACGTCCCGTGTACATGGAGCCTAATGCTGGCCCAACACTCTATGAAAAATCATCCGAACAAACTTTCGAAAAACGAACGTTTGGCTGTGAGCACAAAAGATATTGTCATCATGTAATGACCGATAAATCGTTCAGTGGACATAAATAAAAAAAATCTTATTTTTTTACATATACCTAGAGCAGAAAGTTTGGACGGGAAACACATTAACCTTCCGATTTATTGTTCGTTCGGCAGAAAATTTCCAAACTTGTCCTTGGTTTTTTCGGCTCAAAAACGTCCCAACGATTATTGATTTTGTGCCCATTTGTGCCCAGGGCTTTCACACTGGAGTGGTGCGCTAGCAGGATGGGAAAGAAGTCCTGCTAGCCCCATCTTTGGAGCGGTGTGTATATAGGTCCTTCACATTGCAATCAATGGGACAGCACGGCTATACCGCTGGCAATGTGCCTCTGCAGAGGCGCATTGCAGGCGGTTTAAACTCTTTCTCGGCCACTAGCGTGGGGTAAAACTGCCCCGCTAGCGGCCGAATATCGCTGTGAAATCAGTGGTAAATTACTCCTCCAAACACGGGAGTTGAGTTAATGCCAAAGAGCTCATTTATGGTCTCAGCTGACCACGGCACTTTCTCTGAATCCTTCTCTGAATCATTTAGATGCAGGGATGGACTGGCTATTGGGACTACAGGGAGTTTCCCGGTGGGCCGACTTTAGTGACAGTGGACCGCAGCCCCCCTCCGCTCCTCTGTCTCTCCCTCCCAGCAGGTGCTCACCTGGGGGGGAACAGAGAAGCAGAGGGAGGACCAGAGGAGCAGGGGGGGGTGACAGAGGACCATGGGGGGGACCAGCAGGAGCACGGGGGAGGGGACAGGCAGCTGACTCAACAGCTATTGCCTGGGAGTTTCTCACTTCTGCCTAATCGTGTCCCATGTGGGGGGGGGGGGCACCAAACTGATTCTTTGCCCGGGTGAAATAATGTCTAGCTTCCCCACTGGTACTGCCTATAAGAGTACCAGTACCAGCTGTTTTACGCTAATAAAATAGAACGGCTAGTGGGTAGTGAAGGGGAAGAGGGGGCTTGGGTGGCTGGGGGGGCGGGAGTTGTCTGGCCGCCATAGGAGAGACCTATCAAAGTGGGCCAGTCTGGATGAAGTCCAGGGCCAAATTTTTGTCCCAGTCCAGCCCTGTTTAGATGTTCATTGGCAAACTTCAGGACAGGCCTGTACATGTGCCTACTTGATGAGGGGGACCTTGTGGATGCTGCTGAATTTCAATCCATGGTGGTGTATAGTGTTACCAATGGTTTGTTTCGGTGACTGTGTTCCCAACTACCTTGAGATCATTCACAAGCTCCTCATGTAGTTCTGGACCGATTCCCTCACTTTTCTCATGATCATCCTTACCCCATGAGGTGAAATCTTGCATGGAGCTCCAGACTGAGGGTGATTGATGGTTATTTTCCATTTCTTCAATTTGCGAAAAATAATTTCAACAGTTGTCTCCTTCTCACCAAGCTTCTGATGGTCTTGTACCATTTTACATTGACAAGACTAATCTGTGTAATCACATGAGCACATATTGTAGACAGTCTGTGGGAGCCAGAATTATTGTTGGTTCACTTATTTTACTCACTGAACTGAAACTCAATTTATAACATTTGTATCATTTAACCACTTAAGGACCGCGCACTGTATATATATGCAATTTATTTAAGGATTGATATCTCGGTAACGGCAGCAGCCGCTGCCCAATCGAGATATCCATCTTTCCTGTGAGCGGTCCTTTACGATAACGGTGGTCTCTCTGCGGCGGATTAGATGATAGATCAATGTTATCGGCGACGGGAGAGGGGCCCCCTCCCGCGCCCTCCGCCGCTTACCGGACCCGTCGGCACCGGCGGAGGCAATTGGGTCCTCTCTCCTGGGATACGAGTGAGGGCAAGATGGCCCCCACCCATGCTTCTTAAAAGGCATATTTTCTTGTTGTCATTTTTTTTTGCATTTTAGTCTAAATATGAGATCTGAGGTCTTTTTGACCCCAGATCTTATATTTAAGAGAACCTGTCATGCTTTTTTCTATTACAAGGGATGTTTACATTCCTAGTAATATGAATAAAAAAGACCAATTTTTTTTATTTTTTAGTGTAAAAATGAATACAATAAATAAGAAAAAAAATGTTTTTTTAAAGTGCCCTATCCCGACGAGCGAACGCATATGCGAGTAGCGCCTGCATATGAAAACGGTGTTCAAACCACACAAGTAAGGTATCGCCGCAATTGTTAGAGTGAGAGCAATAATTCTAGCCCTAGACCTCCTTTGTAACTTAAAAGATGCAACCTATAGAATTTTTTTAACATCGCCTATGGAGATTTTTAAGTGTAAAAGTTTGACGCTATTCCACTAACAGGCGCAATTTTGAAGCGTGACATGTTGGGTATCATTTTACTTGGCATAACATTATCTTTCACAATATAAAAAAAATTGGGCTAACTTTACTGTTGTCTTATTTTTTTTTTAATTCAAAAAAATTAATTTTTTCCAAAAAAAGTGCGCTTGCAAGACCGCTGCGCAAATACGGTGTGGCAAAAAGTATTGCAATGACCGCCATTTTATTCTCTAGGGTGTTATATATATATATATAATTTTCTATATAATGTTTGGGGGTTTTAAGTAATTTTCTAGCAAAAAAAAACAAACTGTTTTATTCTTGTAAACACCAAGTCTAAAAACAGGCAAGGTCACTAAAAGAAAAACATTTTTTTGCTGAAATGACTGTTTACAGGGTATAGAGACATAAAAGTTAACCGATTCCTTTTCAAAATGATTAAAAATAGATAAAAATCAATCATATAATGTGCCTGCAGGTTAGTTTCACTTTTGAACTGGCTTCATGTTTCTGTGAAGTAGAAATAGACACACAAAACAAAAACAAACAAATCCAGAGCAGTGTTTTGTTTTTAAAATGAATCTGATGGGAAGTTTTAGACACACAGTAATGACAGCTTAGACCACCGTGAGAAAGCTCACAGCACTGTGGTTATAAGGAAACAGACAAGCAGGAAGTGTGGAGAACAGAGCAGGATTACAGCAACTTCAAAGCAAAAACGAACAATAAGGACATGAAACCAGTACTGCAGTAAGGTAAAGGAAGCTATTTAAAAAAAAAATCCATTAGTGATCCTTTAAGTGGTTAAATAAAAAAAACTATGATAAAAAATTAGACCCTTAATTTCTTTATAAGTGGGCAAACTAAGACAATCTGCAGGGGATCAAATAATTATTCTCCCTACTGTATATGCATACAGATGGCAGAAAGGGGTTAATGGAAGCTTCAGGTTTAAAACAAGATTGAAAACAATCTTTGAAATTACATTAACATATTAAAGCAGAAAAAAGTTCCGCTTTAAAAAATGAAATGTCTCTAAGCCCAGGTTCACACTGGGTAAGATTTAGTTCGATTTGAGATGCGGTTTCACATGTGAAATCGCATCTCAAATCGGCGGATTTGCCGGCAATGGCACCAGCCTAATCGGTGCGAAGCCGCATCTGCGGCGCTGCACCGATTTCAAAAAGTAGTTCCTGTACTACTTTTTGCAATTTCAGGCTGCGAAACCTGCACAGATGTCTATTAAATCGTGGCCCGAAATCGGGACTGCCAGCGGGAGTGAAATCGTGCCAGTTCAGCTGAACTCGCACGGCTTCACTCCCGCAGCCCAGTGTGAACCAGGGCAAATGCAATTAATAAACCTATCTACCCGATTACAGTCTTCTTTGGCGTGTACACTGAGCTGCACAAGTGCAGCTCAGTATACATTCCAGAAAAGCACCTGCGTGCTGGGGTGACTGTACTCCTGCGCACGCCAAGGAGTGACGTCGGCTAATGAAGACCACTGCAGCCCGACACCCGGAGGAAGTGTGGCAGAAGATGCCAATGAGGGACATCGAACCATTGAGGGAGAAGTAAATAATTGCAAGGTTTAGCTTGACTTTAAGAGCCTGACAGACGTTTGTTTGCATCACAACTGCTTCTCACATCATACAAGTTAATGACAATGCAAAGCAGCATGAAGCCTGGTAAAATACATCGAACAATGAATGATCTCTGAAGCCCTTCAAACTGATATCAAATGCTAGCAGAATGCACGCTGTATTTCCCCATGGACACGATCCCAAAACTCCCAACGCCGGCCCTAAAGCTTCTATGAGATTATAGTTAATTTGGTTTAAATCTGCTTTAATATCAAAGAGGATTTTTTTAGTTGACTAAAGCCGAATCCACACTTGTTGTTTTTACATGCTGCAGTGAACGCATACATTGCGTTAGAAAAAACTAATTATGAAAAAAAAATTTGGACCTGTGAAGAATTATGACACTAATCGGCAGAATTTCCCAGAAGTGTTTTTTTTCCCCAAGATGATTTTAGAAATTTTGAAAGTCAAAGTTAGTCTAGAATTGTTAATAAATGGATACAACAAAAATAATGATTACACACCTAAAGTAGTTCTAAACCCGATACCATATGGACGGATGGGGGCGTATCGCCTTCCGTCCCATTTTGGTGGATCGGATGTCAGTGGACATGTCTCCGCTGACATCCGACGCTCCATAGGACTGCATGGAGAGGCCATTCAGGTCCGCCGTCAAAACTGACAGGAGGACCTGAACGGTCCAATCGTGTGAAAGGGGCCTAATATTTTTTTTTTTTGACCTTCATGGGTTCTATGTGTTAAAGTGATTGTAAAGTCTGAAAAAAATATTCTATTAAAATAACAAACATGTTATACTTACCTGCTCTTTGCAGTGGATTTGCACACAGCAGCCTTGATCCTCATCTTTTTGGGTCCCTGGCTGGAGCTCCTGGCCCCTCCCTCCTGTTGAAAGCACCCACAGCAAGCAGCTTGCTATAGGGGGACCAGAGCAAAGCTGCAGCTCTGTGTGTCCATTCTGCCCCCTCTCTCCCCCAATTGGCTGAGTTTTATTGGCAGCAGCGGGAGCCAATGGCGCTGCTGTGTATCAGCCAATCAAAAGGAAGGCGAGGCAGTGGTGAACATCGCTGGATAGAGATGGGGCTCAGGCAAGTATGAGGGGAGCTACTGAACACAGTGCGCCGTTTTTAACGTGAAAGTGTCTCTGTGTGAAAGTGGTCTAAGAGCTGGGGAAGGAGAAGCAGCAGCACAACGATATTGCTACTGAATGGCTGTGCAGTGGGGGCTGTCAGGACAGGTCTGAATATTGGAGAAGAGTATACCGAGTGCTCAGCATAGCTAGACAACTGACCATGGGGTGCTCTCCTGCTAAGTGTGGTCAGTTTTAAAATAGGATAGCAGACAGACTGGCAGGAACACCAGAGATTTCACATAAAGGAAGCACACAAAGAGAACAGGAGACTTTCTCATACAAGTAGATGGTACATCAGGCACATATCAAGAATATAAAGTGTTGGGGTAACAAACGCTTTAAGGTAAAAAATGTTTAGGCATTAGTATCCCCCCTCACCCCCACATTTTACTATCTGAGCCCTAATTTATCCCAGCTCTGTGCCCATCTGCCGCTCTTACTGGTTTTGCTGATGCAGCTGGAGCCATTTGGGGCCCGAGTCCCACTGTCTGTGTCAATAGACACAGACAGCAAAGCTCAGGAGCGAGCATGCTTGAGAGCAACCCTTTTGGATGGGGAGGAGGGAAGGCAGGGATATGAGAGGAGGTTAAGAGCCGGATCACACAGGCGCGATTTGTCAGACGACTTAGCCACCTGACAAGTCGCGCTCCGTTCTGTACAATGGAACCGTTCTAATAGAAGCCGAGTCGCTCCGACTTAGAAAAAGGTTCCTGTACTACTTTGGGACGACTTCAAGGCGACTTGCATTGACTTCAATACAGAAGTCATTTTGCAAGTCACCTCTGAAGTCGTGGGCAGATCGCCTTGCCAAATCACTTGGCAAGTCGTGCTGCCCCAGTGTGAACCGACTCTTAGCCCAGGTTCACACTGGGTACAATTTAGTTCGATTTGAGATGCGATTTCACATGTGAAATCGCATCTCAAATCGGTGGCAATTGCCGGCAATGACACCGTCCTAATCGGTGCGACGCCGCATCTGCGGCGCTGCACCGATTTCAAAAAGTAGTTCCTGTACTACTTTTTGCGATTTCAGGACGCGATTTACATTGACATCTGTGCAGAACCCTGCACAGATGTCTCCTAAATCACGACAAAATCAGGACTGCCAGAGGGAGTGAAATCGCGCGCGAGTTCAGCTAAAATCGCGCAATTTCACTCCCGCAGCCCAGTGTGAACCAGGGCTCAGGGCCGCTCTGTTCAATTCCACTGCACAGAGCAGGCAAGTATAAACCTGCTTGTTACAATAAAAAACAAAAACACAACTTTGCATTTAAAACCACTTTAGTATCACTTTAACCTATACAGTAAGTTGCCTACATGCGAGCCTCTGAGTTGCGAGCATGCGTTTGCACGTTTTGATTTCCCATTCAACCCAACGGTATTAAAGCGGAGAATTTTTTTTTTTTAAAGTCAGCAGCTACAAATACAGCAGCTGCTGAAATTTAATAATAAAACACTTACCTGTCCAGGGTGCCCACCTGAAACTGATTTGTCCCTCGGCTCTCAGGTGCAGGCGCCGGCATCTTAAGTAAGGGAATTAGGAAGTGAAGCCTTGTGGCTTCACAGCTTGGTTCCCTACTGCCCATGCACGACTAGCGCTGCACATCCTCACTGGTCCCTGCTGTTTTCTGTGAGCTGTGTCACTTCCAGAAGACAGCAGGAGGAACGGAGGAGGGGCCGGACATGGCGTAGATCGCCGCGGACTCTGCCGAAAGTGGGAGCAAATTCCTGCATTATACAGGTATCTGCTCCCCCCTGAAAAAGGTGCCAAATGAAAAGCGCAAGTTTAATTTTTGGGTGGAACTCCGCTTTAACGGAAAATAAACAGAGAATGTCGTACCAACACAAGCAATGCAGCGATCTCCCCCAGCTGTGCTATTGAGTTCTCACAGGGGGACCCCCCGCCCCACAACACACTGATCAGCACTCACAGCCATTGTCTGCATGCAGCTAGGTCTAACACGTACTCCACGTCACTTCCACCTAATGCATAGTATACACCGCTGTTCAGATGGCGCTGTCTGAGTGGACTTCCACCGCACTAGGTGTTCCCGATATACTGATGCACTCCCCTACTGGAAAAATTGTAAGTGACAATTTTTAACAATAAACAAGCGTTACTACACTATATCTGCCTTTCCTGGCTCTTTTTGGCAGGGCTTGAATGGCAGATGTGGGAGATTGGAGTGGAGGATAGACACTTAGGCCGCGTACACACGATAGGTTAACCAGAGGACAACGGTCTGATGGACCGTTTTCATCGGTCAAAACCGATCGTGTGTGGGCCCCATCGGTTACTTAACCTTCGGTAAAAAAAAAAAAAAGACAACTTGCTTTAAAATTTAACCGATGGGACGCCTAAGCGATAGGTCAAAACCAATCGTTAGTACACACGACCATCGGTTAAAAATCCACGCATGCTCAGAATCAAGTCGACGCATGCTTGGAAGCATTAAACTTCATTTCTTGCAGCACGTCGTTGTGTGTTACGTCACTGCGTTCTGACACGATTGGTTATTTAACTGATGGTGTGTAGGCACATCAGACCATCAGTCAGCTTCATCGATCCTTCGGACCGTTCTCATCGGATGGACTGATCATGTGTACAAGGCTTAAGGATTTGTTCTGGTTGGTCCCGGATTCATTCGAACAAGCTCACGATCGATTGGAAGGAGAGTGTTAAATGGTTTCCAGGATTTAAAAAAGGAGTTATTTCATGTCTTAGGTCCCTTTCACACTGGGGCGGGGGTAAAGCACCGCTATTTTTAGCGGCGCTTTACCGCCAATTTTGCAGCACTATTTGGCCCGCTAGCGACCGAGAAAGGGTTAAAACCACAGAGAAGTGCCTCTGCAGAGGGGCTTTGCCGGCGGTATAGCCGCGGTGACCCATTCATTTCAATGGGCAGGAGTGGTGGAGGAGCGATATACACACCGCTCCTGTACCACCCCAAAGATGCTACTAGCAGGACTTTTTTTTACCTTCCTGCTAGCGCACTGCTCCAGTGAAAAAGCCCTCTGGACTTTCACACTGGAGAAACAGCAGCGGTTGTTTTAGGTTGTTTTGCAGTCACTATTTTTTGCGTTACAGCGCCTGCAAAGTGACACAGTGTGAAAGGGGTCTTATGGTCACTTGCTGGCCAGAGCCACCTGGTGAGCGCATTTTGTTGTCACTTTGGGTGAAAAATCGAATATTATTTATAACATTTTATTTTTCACATGGTGTCAGAGCGAATCATCTAAAAAGATTTCTGGAGCTGTTTTGAACTTTTCATTATATATCTATTTGAACAATCAAAAAACATATCAATTTGTTTTTTTTCTGTAACATTTGCAATTCACTAATACATGTCTACACACACATATATATTATTTGCATAGATCACCTTTTGCGCTTATAGTGATTGTTTTGGGAGCGCCCTTTATTACACCATTTGTCTGCAAGCACTGATCTTTGTTGGACTTCTAAAACGAGCTCCCGGAACAGAACTCATTTTTATGTAGGGAACTTACTGTACAGGAGTCTTAGAACAAGTGTAGTACATGATGATCTTTAAGATGAATAAATGACTCTGCATTAACAAAGAACAATTCTCTTGCATGTTTACAGATCTTTGTTCTCCCCGGTCACAGTTGCTATTCCTCAAAAGACGGAAACAGGACCCCTTGAACATTTCAAAGACAAACCCGACACATTTGCAAGACTGCTGGATTTAATAGTGTTATTTTATAAGAATAGGTGAGTAGTTCTTGGGCACTTTAAGGCTGGGTTCACACTAGTGCGAATTGGATGCAGGTTTCTATGCATCCAATTTGCACAACAGGAGATTGTGATTGGCTCTCTATGGAGCTGGTTCACACATCTCTGGGGCGGCTGCAGAGTGGATTGCACAGGTGTCCCTGTGCATCTTTGCCCTCCCCCCCAGGTCTAAATTCAGGCTCAATTTGTCTCCGAAATGGAGAATAGACGCGCACTGGACCCCTGTGGTCAGCCGCATCCATCTGCAGTGTGAACCCAGCTTAAAAGTCAATGCTCAGGTAGTATTGGGTGCTGTTCTCCATATGATTCAAAAACACCCAAGCCCATCTTCAATCACCAAGAAAATGAAGGGAAATCCCCAGAAAACATGTTGGGGAATCCTATTCTGAAGGGGGAAGTTCCTCTAACTTCCTGTTGCATCTCTGGGACAAAAAATTAAAGTGGTTGTAAACCACCCCCAGAAAGTTACACCTACAGGTAAGACTAGATTAAGGTTTACTTGTAGGTGTTTGCAATATCTCCTAAACCTACATGGTTTAGGAGATATTTGCCAAAAGGTGTGAGCTGTAGACAACCCCATTGATAAAAACGGCAATGCCGGCTCTCACGTTACATCTTCGGCGCTCTGGCCAATCACAGCGCCGGAGCAGGGATACACGGAAGTAACCTTTCCGGGTATCTGGGTCAGCACAGTGGTGTAGTGAGTAGCACTCTCGCCTATCAGTAAAAAGGGTTGCTGGTTCGAATCCTGACCGCGACACTACCTGCCTACAGTTTGCATGTTCTCCCTGTGCCTGCGTGGGTTTCCTCCCACACTCTAAAGACATGCTGGTAGGTTAATCGGCTTCTGCCTAAATTGGCCCTAGTATATGAATGTGAGTTAGGGACCTTAGATTGTAAGCTCCTTGAGGGTAGGGACTGATGTGAATGTACATTGTATATGTAAAGCACTGCGGAATTTGACGGCGCTACATAAACACCTAAAATAATAATCTGTGGAGAGATGTCTGCGGCCAGAGGGGGAAACGAGGACCGCTTTGATCTAAGGTAAGTAATGCATAATGAGCTAGTATGCCGGTCATACTAGCTCATTATGGCTTTGTCTTGCAGGTGATTCTTTTTTTTTTTTTCATGGTTTCCAACCGCTTTTAGGCTGCTTTCACATTGCAGCGTTACCCACGGTGGCGGTATAGCAGCGCGATTTTTAGCGCTGCTATACCGTCGTATTTACCGCGGTGTCGGCCGCCGCTAGCAGTGCGGTTTTAAACCACCGCTAGCGGCCGAAAAAGGGTTAATACCGCCGCAATGCGCCTCTATAGTTATTACCGCGGTTTCCCATTGATTTCAATGGGAAGGAGCGGTATAGGAGCGGTGAACACACCGCTCCTATACCGCTGTAAAGATGCGGCTAGCAGGACTTTTGGAGCGGTCCTGCCAGCGCACCGCTTCAGTGTGAAAGCCTTCAGGCTTTCACATTGAAGCCTGCAGGGCAGATTTTTTCACGCGGTATAGCAGCACACTTTTTAGCGCTGTACCGCGTGAAAAACGCCCCAGTGTGAAAGGGCTGTAAGGGAATTTCCCCCAATGGTACATAGACTGCTTTAGAACTTAGCAGGGAGGTCAACCTGTTCAGACAAAATCTCCAACCACGACATTTCCGGTGACTACCCAGTATCAGTAATTGGAGATTTGGATAAGTTGGCTAATTAGACACCGGTGACTTGTCATACTCTGCTCCCTATAACAGAATGCTGCGGAAGTGCTGTGGCGGCCAACTGCGCATGCGCAATGCGTTTCAATGGATTTACGACACTACACACCAGCGAAACCTCATTCGGCATCCAGGTTCTTTCCTTAACATCCCCATGGATTGGAGGATGTTAAAAAAAGAGCCAGGATGCCGAGCGAGCCATCCGAGCGAAGCGAGGACGTGAGGCCGACTGGCCACTTTCCTCTAAGTCCACGTCGCCCTGAATGACGGCTTCGCTGGTGTGTACTGTCGTAAATCCATTGGAACGCATCACAATTGCGTTTGGAACGCATCGCGCATGCGCAGTTGGCCGCTACGTCACTTCCGGAGCATTGTATGATAGGGAGCTGAATATGACGCGTCACCTGCAGTGCAAACCGTACGGTAAACAATTTAATGAGTGGACATTGTTAGTCTGCCCACTAGTAACCAACAACGTGGCTGCCTCCAAGGTGGCAAAAACTCCCCCCCCCCCCTTATCCGGTGTTCTGTGAAAACACCTAACTCGTGGAAATCTCCAATTATTGGTGCTGGAGGATAACCGGAAGTGATTTTTGGTAAGTTGTAGCTTTCGGCAGAACACAAACTTTTACCAGCCAAACTTTCTAAAAACTGTGTCCTATAGATAGACATTAGGTGACATGTCGGCCCTTGTGTTGTAAAGCTCTGCACAAACTGTTGTCGCTATAAAATAATAAATAATATATTATCCATTCCTTGATGTGTTCTGGGCGGCCAGCATGCAGTCTGCTTCACCTCCAACCTTCCCAGTATACAGAATGTATTTCTATCCCAGCAACCCCCTGCATGAAGTTCCAAAAACTAATGGACACCTGTCACAGATAAAAGTCACTTCTTTCATATACTATAACACAAAAACATTCTCTGGTGTCACAAACACAACATAATAAACCATGTCACACAACAAGCACACGGCCACACACCCAGAAAAGGAGCATAAATTACCGAAATCAATGAATAGGAACCAGCAGGAAGTGAGGCGCCCTCCTAAGCCTCTTGACACATCATCCAACCAGCGTTGCCTCAACAAAGATGGCGGCCAAGACCCCGCCACTCCACCGCTCTGTCCTCAGCACTGCCTGATGGAAACTTAACCATTTCCACCCACGTTGCCGCTGTAAGAACCTCTTACCAGTGTTACTAGCACACTACATACCGAAAGCGGCTGCTTTCCCCAAAATAATTTCTGATATTTCAAACTACAAAGCCTACTTTATACTTTTATGATAAAAAAAAGTGTCGCGTTTTCGCCAAAAAAGGCTGTAGTGGGACAAATTCGTAAAAAGTATTTGTGATAAAAGTGTTTTGAAAGCCGATAGTTCGGGGGACATTCTAGTCATCCAGTAAATCAGGCACCTAACAAGACTACTATTGTCTTTTAGTAGAAGGAGTTGCTAGGCGACCAGGCCCGGGTGAGGAGGTGTGGCTAGGCGTGCAGCGAGGGAAGTGAGAGGAGGGTTCGGTGTGACTTGTGGGGAGGAGTACAGGGACTTGTGTGAGGGGAGAGAAGTACAGAGCACGTTGTCACACCGTCCCGGCAGCTGTACATTAGTAGTGCCCAGTCAGTCAGCTCTCTTGTAGGCTCTGTGTGTGAGCGGCAGCATGAAGGTGGCATCAGAAGAACCTCAGGCTAAGAAGCAGAAGTTGGAAGAGGAGAAGAAGAAGGCTCTGAGGTAACCGCCGGCTTTATATATGTCCATGTGTAGTGCATGTGTGGGCAGAGTACAGCACGCTCCCTGCACGGAGGAATGTGACGGGTGCAGGACAGTGTATGCGACTGGGGGGGCCAGAACAGTGTATGCGACTGGGGGGGCCAGAACAGTGTATGCGACTGGGGGGGGCCCAGAACGGTGTATGCGACTGGGGGGGCCAGAACAGTGTATGCGACTGGGGGGCCAGAACAGTGTATGCGACTGGGGGGGCCAGAACAGTGTATGCGACTGGGGGGCCCAGAACAGTGTATGCGACTGGGGGGGGGCCCAGAACAGTGTATGCGACTGGGGGGGCCAGAACAGTGTATGCGACTGGGGGGGGGCCCAGAACAGTGTATGCGACTGGGGGGGGACCCAGAACAGTGTATGCGACTGGGGGGGGCCCAGAACGGTGTATGCGACTGGGGGGGCCCAGAACGGTGTATGCGACTGGGGGGGCCAGAACGGTGTATGCGACTGGGGGGGCGGCAGAACGGTGTAGCGACTGGGGGGGCGGCAGAACGGTGTATGCGACTGGGGGGGCGGCAGAACGGTGTATGCGACTGGGGGGGGGGCAGAACGGTGTATGCGACTGGGGCCCAGAACGGTGTATGCGACTGGGGGGGGGCCCAGAACGGTGTATGCGACTGGGGGGGGCCCAGAACGGTGTATGCGACTGGGGGGGGGCCCAGAACGGTGTATGCGACTGGGGGGGCCCAGAACGGTGTATGCGACTGGGGGGGGGCCCAGAACGGTGTATGCGACTGGGGGGCCCAGAACGGTGTATGCGACTGGGGGGGCCAGAACGGTGTATGCGACTGGGGGGGCCAGAACGGTGTATGCGACTGGGGGGGCCAGAACGGTGTATGCGACTGGGGGGGCCAGAACGGTGTGTGCGACTGGGGGGGCCAGAACGGTGTGTGCGACTGGGGGGGGGGGCCAGAACGGTGTGTGCGACTGGGAGGGGGGCCAGAACGGTGTGTGCGACTGGGGGGGGGGAAAGAACAGTGTATGCGACTGGGGGGGGGCAGAACGGTGTGTGCGACTGGGGGGGCCAGAACGGTGTATGCGACTGTGGAGGCAGAACGGTGTATGCGACTGTGGAGGGCAGAACGGTGTATGCGACTGTGGAGGGCAGAACGGTGTATGCGACTGTGGAGGGCAGAACGGTGTGTGCGACTGGGGGGGGGCCAGAACGGTGTGCGACTGGGGGGGGGGCCAGAACGGTGTGTGCGACTGGGGGGGGCCAGAACGGTGTGTGCGACTGGGGGGGGGGCAAAACGGGGTGTGGCGACTGGGGGGGGGGGGGGAGGGGGGTGTATGCGACTGGGGGGGGGCAGAACGGTGTGTGCGACTGGGGGGCCAGAACGGTGTATGCGACTGTGGAGGGCAGAACGGTGTATGCGACTGTGGAGGGCAGAACGGTGTATGCGACTGTGGGGCGGGTGCAGGACAGTGTATGCGACTGTGGGGGGGCGTGCCAGGGCACTGAGTGCGACTGTGGGGGGGGGGGGCGGCCAGGGCACTGAGTGCGACTGTGGGGGGGGGGGCGTGCCAGGGCACTGAGTGCGACTGTGGGGGGGGGGCGTGCCAGGGCACTGAGTGCGACTGTGGGGGGGGGGGCGTGCCAGGGCACTGAGTGCGACTGTGGTGGGGGGGGGGGGGCCAGGGCAATGCACTAAGCTGTCTGCTTCTGCCACACTTTACTGGAGACCAAGCCATGCACATCACACTGCTCACTACTGAGCCATACACAACCCACACTCTGATCACTACTCCCATATTTGTCTCCCACATGACTCCTTCTATTTTTTTATCTGCAGCTTTTAGTAAACTGATCCTGGGTGATGCACTGAGGTCCTTCCTCAGGCACTTTCTGTCATAAGGTGACAACGCTCTGTCCCTGTCTCCTATTGCTCTCCTGTGTAGTCACATGGGATTTAGGTGAAGACAACAAGTAGCCAGACTGTGCACCTCACACTGGCAGACACCCCAACCTTCAAAAACTGATCTTTTAGGGAGGTGGCAAACTCATCTTAGGGAGGAGGTGCTCCGTGACCACACAACCCACCCCACTGGGCCATTTTTTGTGATTATTTTTTTAAGTACGTATTTTAATAATTTTTCACAGTGCTTCTGGGGAAGGGATTTTTTTTTTTTTTTTAACAATGCTTTTTGGAGGGAAGGGGTTGGGGCAGTGGGCAGTGGGGTGTGGTGTCAGTTTATTTTTTATTTATATAATTAAAACAATGTTTATTATTAGCTCTGTTGGGGGAGATTGGTGAGATATCAGGGGTCTAAACAGACCCCTGACATCTCCCCTTTGAGACAGGGAAAGGGACTGAGGACAAAGATTCCCCAGTCCCTTTCTCAGCATTGAAGATGAATGCACAGGAGACAGATTTCCACCCAAAAATGGAACTTCCGTTTTAAGTGTAGGTGACCCCCCCCCCCTTGACATGCCACATTTGGCAAGTAATTTTTTTGGGGGGAGTAGCAGGTACCCTGTTTTTATGGGCACCCAGCTTGCACTTCTTCCCTTGTGCTGCGGTGCCCGGAAGATCACTTTTTGTAGCCGCTGATTTAAAATGGATGGAACTCCGGTTGAAGCATAGTAACACTGTTTACTATGCTCCGTTATCACAGGACACAGGAGCTATCGGTAGCGAATGCATTATATCTCATTCAGAAAAGGAAGAAATTACAGATTTTCCTGTCCCTTTCTTTGCTCTCCATTCTGACA